>LR738710.1:131581993-131641402 GCA_902687465.1 Secale cereale
CTGCCCCTGGCCTATTAGGCCACTCCCACCCGAACCCTAGCCCCGATGCACCCCACTCCCCCCCCACGATCTCCACCCTCTCCCTCCAGCACCGCCGGGGGAGAGCCCCACGCGCGACCCCCATGTTTCCCTCGCGCCCTCGTCCCCTCTTCCCCGACCACGGTGCCCGACGCCGTCGCCTCCTCCTCCACGGTCGCCCCGCACCCGACCTGTCACCGCCGTCGCCACTGCCTCGTCGTCGCCCCGCGACTACGGCCCTCCCCGAGCACGCGTTTGCACAACTACAGGGCTGGTGATGTTGGGGAACGTAGCAGAATTCAAAAAATTTCCTACGCTTCACCAAGATCAATCTAAGGAGTCATCTAGCAACAAGCATAATGGAGTGCATCTACATACCCTTTGTAGATCGCGTGCGGAAGCGTTCGAAGGAACGTGGATGAAGTAGTCGTACTCTTCGCGTTCCTCGTCACCGATGATCCCAGCGCCGAACGGACGGCACCTCCGCGTTCAACACGTACGGTACAGCGACGTCTCCTCCTTCTTGATCCAGCAAGGGGGTAGGAGAGGTTGACGGAGATCCAGCAGCATGACGGCGTGGTGGTGGATGCAACAGGAAATCCTGCAGGGCTTCGCCGGCGCCCTCCGTAAGGAGTAGGAAGTGTGACGGGAGGGGGGAGAGGCGCCAGAGGCTTGGGGTGCGGCTGCCCTCTCCCCCCCCCCACTATATATAGGGGCCAGGGGGGCGCCGGCCCTGGGAGATCAGATCTCCAGGGGGGGCGGCGGACAAGGGGGGAAACTTGCCCCCCAAGGCATAGGGGGCGCCCCCTCCCCCTAGGGTTTCAACCCTAGGCGCATGGAGGGGGGCCCATATGGGTGCGCCAGCCCACCAGGGGCTGGCCCCTTCCCCATGCGGCCTAGGGGACCCACCGGGATGGGTGGCCCCACCCGGTAGACCTCCGGGACTCCTCCGGTGGTCCCGGGACACTCCAGGTGACCCCCGGAGTTCACCCAATGGCCGAAACTTGACTTCCTATATATCATTCTTTACCTCCGGACCATTTCGGAACTCCTCGTGACGTCCGGGATCTCATCCGAGACTCCGAACAACATTCGGGTTTCCATGTGCATGTATCTCTACAACCCTAGCGTCACCGAACCTTAAGTGTGTAGACCCTACGGGTTCGGGAGACACACAGACATGACCGAGACGACTCTCCAGTCAATGACCAACAGCGGGATCTGGATACCCATGTTGGTTCCCACGTGTTCCTCGATGATATCATCAGATGAACCACTGTGTTAAGGATTCACTCAATCCCGTATGTTATTCCCTTTGTCTATCGGTACGGTACTTAACCGAGAATCGATCGTCGGTATGCCCGATACCTTGTTCAATCTCGTCATGGCAAGTCTCTTTACTTGTTCCGTAATCCATCATCCCGTGACTAACTCCTTAGTCACCTTGAGCTCATTATGATGATGTCTTACCGAGAGGGCCCAGAGGTACCTCTCCGTCATACGGAGTGACAACATCCTAGTCTCGGTTCGTACCAACTCAACAGACACTTTCGGAGATACCCATTGCATACCTTTATAGCCACCCAGTTAAGTTGTGATGTTTGGCACACCCAAAGTATTCCTACGGCATCCGAGAGTTGCACAACCTCATTGTCTAAGGAATAAATACTTGACACCGGAAAAGCTTATGCATTACGAACTAAACAATCTCGTGCTAGGCTCAGGATTGGGTCTTGTCCATCACATCATTCTCCTAATGATGTGATCCCGTTATCACCGACATCCTATGTCCATGGTCAGGAAACCGTGACCATCTGTTGATCAACGAGCTAGTAACTAGAGGCTTACTAGGGACTCATTGTGGTCTATATATTCACACATGTATCGCTGTTTCCGTACAATACAATTCAAGCATGAATAATAGACAATTATCATGAACAAGGAAATATAATAATAATCTTTTTATTATTGCCTCTAGGGCATATTTCCAACAGTCTCCCACTTGCACTAGAGTCAATAATCTAGTTACATTGTGATGAATCGAACACCCATAGAGTTCTGGTGTTGATCATGTTTTGCCCGTGGGAGAGGTTTAGTCAACGGGTCTGCAACATTCAGATCCGTATGCACTTTACAAATATCTATGTCTCCATCTTGAACATAATTCCGGATGGAGATGAAACGGCGCTTGATGTGCTTGGTCTTCTTGTGAAACCTGTGCTCCTTGGTAATGGCAATAGCTCCAGTGTTGTCACAAAAGAGAGTCATCGGGCTTGACGCGCTTGGAATGACTCCTAGGTCGGTGATGAACTCCTTCATCCAGACTCCTTCTTGCGCTGCTTCACAAGCAGCTATGTACTCCGCTTCACATGTAGAATGCACCACGACGCTCTGCTTGCAACTGCACCAGCTGACTGCTCCACCATTCAAAATATACACGTATCCGGTTTGTGACTTTGAGTCATCCAGATCTGTGTCGAAGCTAGCATCGACATAACCCTTTACGACGAGCTCTTCGTCACCTCCATAAACGAGAAACATATCCTTAGTCCTCTTCAGGTACTTTAGGATGTTCTTGACCGCTGTCCAGTGTTCCATACCGGGATCACTTTGGTACCTCCCTACCAAACTTATGGCAAGGTTCACATCAGGTCTGGTACACAGCATGGCATACATGATAGAACCTATGGTTGAGGCATAGGGAATGACACTCATCTTTTCTCTATCTTCTGCCGTGGTCGGTGACTCAGCCTTGCTCAATCTCATACCTTGCAAAACAGGCAAGAACCCCTTCTTGGACTGATCTATATTGAACTTCTTCAATATCTTGTCAATGTATGTGCTTTGTGAAAGACCAATGAGGTGTCTTGATCTATCTCTATAGATTTTGATGCCTAATATGTAAGCAGCTTCTCCAAGGTCGTTCATTGAAAAACTCTTATTCAAGTAGGCCTTTATACTTTCCAAGAATTCTATATCATTTCCCATCAGCAATATGTCATCCACATATAATATGAGAAATGCTACAGAGCTCCCACTCACTTTCTTGTAGATACAGACTTCTCCCCAAGTCTGTATAAAGCCAAACGCTTTGATCACATCATTAAAGTGAATATTCCAACTCCGAGATGCTTGCACCAGCCAGTATATCGAGCGCTGGAGCTTGCATACCTTGTTAGCATTCTCTGGATCGACAAAACCTTCCGGCTGCATCATATACAGTTCTTCCTTGAGGAAGCCATTAAGGAATGCCGTTTTGACGTCCATCTGCCATATCTCATAATCATAGAATGCGGAAATTGCTAACATGATTCGGATGGACTTCATCATCGCTACGGGAGAGAAAGTCTCGTCGTAGTCAATCCCTTGAACTTGTCGATAACCCTTAGCGACAAGCCGAGCCTTATAGATGGTCACATTATCATCCGCGTCTGTCTTCTTCTTAAATATCCATTTATTTTCTATGGCTTGCCGATCATCGGGCAAGTCCACCAAAGTCCATACTTTGTTTTCATACATGGATTCTATCTCGGATTTCATGGCTCCAAGCCATTTATTGGAATCCGGGCCCACCATCGCTTCTTCATAGTTCGAAGGTTCACCGTTGTCTAACAACATGATTTCCATGACAGGGTTGCCGTACCACTCTGGTGCGGAACGTGTCCTTGTGGACCTTCGAAGTTCAGTAGTAACTTGATCTGTATCTTCATGATCATCATCATTAACTTCCTCTCTTGTCGGTGCAGGCACCTCAGGAACAATTTCCTGCGCTGCGCTACTTTCCGGGAGGGGTGACTGTCACCTCATCAAGTTCTACCTTCCTCCCACTCACTTCTTTCGAGAGAAACTCTTTCTCTAGAAAGGATCCATTCTTGGCAACAAAGACTTTGCCTTCGGACTGTGGTAGAAGGTGTACCCAATCGTTTCCTTTGGGTATCCTATGAAGACGCATTTTTCCGATTTGGGTTCGAGCTTCTCAGGTTGAAGTTTCTTGACATAAGCATCGCAACCCCAAATTTTCAGGAACGACAGCTTCGGTTTCTTGCCAAACCAAAGTTCATACGATGTCGTCTCAACGGATTTTGACGGAGCCCTATTTAAAGTGAATGCGGCAGTCTCTAAAGCATAACCCCAAAAAGATAGCGGTAAGTCGGTGAGAGACATCATAGATCGCACCATGTCCAACAGAGTACGATTTCGACGTTCGGACACACCGTTACGCTGAGGTGTTCCGGGCGGTGTCAACTGTGAAACAATTCCACAGTTCCTAAGGTGCGTGCCAAATTCATGACTTAAATATTCACCCCCACGATCCGATCGCAAGAATTTTATTTTTCTGTCACGTTGATTCTCAACCTCATTCTGAAATTCCTTGAACTTTTCAAAGGTCTCATACTTGTGTTTCATCAAGTAGATATACCCATATCTACTTAAGTCATTTGTGAGGGTGAGAACATAATGATAGCCTCCGCGAGCCTCAACACTCATTGGACCGCACACATCGGTATGTATGATTTCCAATAAGTTGGTTGCTCGCTCCTTTGTTCTGGAGAACGGAGTCTTGGTCATCTAGCCCAAGAGGCATGGTTCGCACGTGTCAAATGATTCATAATCAAGAGACTCCAGAAGTCCATCAGCATGAAGCTTCTTCATACGTTTGACACCAATATGACCAAGGCGGCAATGCCACAAGTATGTGGGACTATCATTGTCAACTTTACATCTTTTGGCAATCACACTATGAACATGTGTATCATCACGATCGAGATTCATCAAAAATAAACCATTGACCAGCGCGGCATGACCATAAAACATATCTCTCAAATAAATAGAACAACCATTATTCTTGGATTTAAATGAGTAGCCATCTCGCATCAAACGAGATCCAAATACAATGTTCATGCTCAAAGCTGGTACTAAATAACAATTATTAAGGTTTAACACTAATCCCGAGGGTAGATGTAGAGGCAGCGTGCCGACGGCGATCACATCGACCTTGGAACCATTCCCGACGCGCATCGTCACCTCGTCCTTCGCCAGTCTCCGCTTATTCCGCAACTCCTACTTAGAGTTACAAATATGAGCAACTGCACCGGTATCAAATACCCAGGAGCTACTACGAGCGCTGGTAAGGTACACATCAATAACATGTATATCACATATACCTTTGACGTTGCCGGCCTTCTTGTCCGCTAAGTACTTGGGGCAGTTCCGCTTCCAGTGACCCGTTCCCTTGCAATAAAAGCACTCAGTCTCAGGCTTGGGTCCATACTTTGGCTTCTTCCCGGCAACTGGCTTACCGGGCGCGGCAACTCCCTTGCCATCCTTCTTGAAGTTCTTCTTACCCTTGCCCTTCTTGAACTTAGTGGTTTTATTGACCATCAACACTTGATGCTCTTTCTTGATCTCCACCTCCGCTGATTTCAGCATTGAATACACCTCGGGAATGGACTTCTCCATCCCCTGCATATTGAAGTTCAACACGAAGCTCTTGTAGCTAGGTGGGAGCGACTGAAGGATTCTGTCAACGACCGCTTCGTCCGGGAGATTCATTCCCAACTGAGACAAGCGGTTGTGCAACCCAGAAATCTTGAGGATGTGCTCACTGACAGAACTGTTTTCCTCCATCTTACAGCTGTAGAATGCGTTGGAGACATCATATCTCTCAACTCGGGCATGAGCCTGGAAAACCATATTCAGCTCTTGGAACATCTCATATGCCCCGTGGTGATCAAAACGCTTTTGGAGCCCCGATTCTAAGCTGTAGAGCATCCCGCACTGAACCAGGGAGTAATCATCACAACACGACTGCCAAGCGTTCATAACATCTTGGTTTGCCGGGGCGGGAGCGTCACCTAGCGGTGCTTCTAGGACATAAGTTTTCTTGGCAGCTATGAGGATGATCCTCAGGTTACGGACCCAGTCCGTATAGTTGCTACCATCGTCTTTCAGCTTGGATTTCTCTAGGAACGCGTTGAAGTTGAGGGTGACATGAGCGTGGGCCATTTGATCTACAAGACATGTTGTAAAGAATTTAGACTAAGTTCATGATAATTAAGTTCATCTTAATCAAATTTTAATGAACTCCCACTCAGATTGACATCTCTCTAGTCATCTAAGTGATACATGATCCGAATCGACCAGCCCGTGTCCGATCATCACGTGAGACGGACTAGTCATCAACGGTGAACATCTTCATGTTGATCGTATCTTCTATACGACTCATGTTCGACCTTTCGGTCTTCCGTGTTCCGAGGCCATGTCTGTACATGCTAGGCTCGTCAAGTAAACCCTAAGTGTATTGCGTGTGTAAATCTGGCTTACACCCGTTGTATGCGAACGTTAGAGCCTATCACACCCGATCATCACGTGGTGCTTCGGAACAATGATACTTAGCAACGGTGCACAGTTAGGGGGAACACAATTCTTGAAATTTTATTGAGAGATCATCTTATTTACTACCGTCGTTCTAAGTAAACAAGATGCTAAAACATGATAAATATCACATGCAATCAATTAAAGTGACATGATATGGCCAATATCATCTTGCTCCTTCGATCTCCATCTTCGGGGCACCATGATCATCTTTGTCACCGGCTCGACACCATGATCTCCATCATCATGATCTCCATCGTCGTGTCTTCATGAAGTCGTCACGCCAACTATTACTTCTACTACTATGGCTAACGTTTAGCAATAAAGTAAAGTAATTACATGGCGTTATTCAGTGACATGCAGGTCATACAATAATTAAGACAACTCCTATGGCTCCTGCCGGTTGTCATTATCATCGACATGCAAGTCGTGATTCCCTATTACAAGAACATGATCAATCTCATACATCACATATATCATTCATCACATCTTCTTGGCCATACCACATCACATAGCACATGCTGCAAGAACAAGTTAGACGACCTCTAATTGTTGTTGCAAGTTTTACGTGGCTTCTATTGGTTTTCTAGCAATAACGTTTCTTACCTACGCCAAAACCACAACGTGATTTCTCAATTTCTATTTACCCTTCATAAGGACCCTTTTCATCGAATCCGATCCGACTAAAGTGGGAGAGACAGACACCCGCCAGCCACCTTATGCAACTAGTGCATGTCTGTCGGTGGAACCAGTCTCACGTAAGTGTACGTGTAAGGTCCGTCCGGGCCGCATCATCCCACGATGCCGCCGAATCAAGATTAGACTAGTAACGGCAAGAAAATTGAGCAAACTCAACGCCCACAACTCGTTTGTGTTCTACTCGTGCAAGATGCTATGCAAAGACCTAGCTCAGATGCCACTGTTGGGGAACGTAGCAGAATTCAAAAAATTTCCTACGCTTCACCAAGATCAATCTAAGGAGTCATCTAGCAACGAGCATAATGGAGTGCATCTACATACCCTTTGTAGATCGCGTGCGGAAGCGTTCGAAGGAACGTGGATGAAGTAGTCGTACTCTTCGCGTTCCTCGTCACCGATGATCCCAGCGCAGAACGGACGACACCTCCGCGTTCAACACACGTACGGTACAGCGACGTCTCCTCCTTCTTGATCCATCAAGGGGGTAGGAGAGGTTGACGGAGATCCAGCAGCACGACGGCGTGGTGGTGGATGCAACAGGAAATCCCGCAGGGCTTCGCTGGCGCCCTGCGTAAGGAGTAGGAAGTGTGACGGGAGGGGGGGAGAGGCGCCAGAGGCTTGGGGTGCGGCTGCCCTCTCCCCCCACTATATATAGGGGCCAAGGGGGGCGCCGGCCCTGGGAGATCAGATCTCCATGGAGGGCGGTGGCCAAGGGGGGAAACTTGTCCCCCAAGGCATAGGGGGCGCCCCCTCGCCCTAGGGTTTCAACCCTAGGCGCATGGAGGGGGCCCATATGAGTTCGCCAGCCCACCAGGGGCTGGCCCCCTTCCCCTTGCGGCCTAGGGGACCCACCGGGATGGGTGGCCCCACCTGGTGAACCTCCGGGACCCCTCCGGTGGTCCCGGGACACTCCCGGTGACCCCCGAAGTTCACCCGATGGCCGAAACTTGACTTCATATAGATCATTCTTTACCTCCGGACCATTCCGGAACTCCTCGTGACGTTCGGGATCTCATCCGGGACTCCGAACAACATTCAGGTTTCCATGTGCATGTATCTCTACAACCCTAGCGTCACCGAACCTTAAGTGTGTAGACCCTACGGGTTCGGGAGACACGCAGACATGACCGAGACGACTCTCCGGTCAATAACCAACAGCGGGATCTGGATACCCATGTTGGTTCCCACATGTTCCTTGATGATATCATCGGATGAACCACTGTGTCAAGGATTCACTCAATCCCGTATGTTATTCCCTTTGTCTATCGGTACGGTACTTGCCCGAGATTCGATCGTCGGTATGCCCGATACCTTGTTCAATCTCGTCATGGCAAGTCTCTTTACTCGTTCCGTAATCCATCATCCCGTGACTAACTCCTTAGTCACCTTGAGCTCATTATGATGATGTCTTACCGAGAGGGCCCAGAGGTACCTCTCCATCATACGGAGTGACAACATCCTAGTCTCGGTTCGTACCAACTCAACAGACACTTTCGGAGATACCCGTTGCGTACCTTTATAACCACCCAGTTACGTTGTGACGTTTGGCACACCCAAAGTATTCCTACGGCATCCGGGAGTTGCACAACCTCATGGTCTAAGGAATAAATACTTGACACCGGAAAAGCTTATGCATTACGAACTAAACGATCTCGTGCTAGGCTCAGGATTGGGTCTTGTCCATCACATCATTCTTCTAATGATGTGATCCCGTTATCATCGACATCCTATGTCCATGGTCAGGAAACCGTGACCATCTGTTGATCAACGAGCTAGTAACTAGAGGCTTACCAGGGACTCATTGTGGTCTATATATTCACACATGTATCGTTGTTTCCGTACAATACAATTCAAGCATGAATAACAGACAATTATCATGAACATGGAAATATAATAATAATCCTTTTATTATTGCCTCTAGGGCATATTTCCAACAGGTGAGCCCCTCCGTCGATCCCCCTCCTCCTTCGCGTGGATCTGTCGCCGTTGACGTCGTACGTCGCCGTGGCCGAGCTCACTGGAGCTCACGCTCACCGCATCCGCCCACGCCAATGGGCGCGCTCCCGCACGCTCGCATCCTTGCCCCACTCATCGCCCGCTGCCTTCCCCAGTTGCTGGCCCTTGCCGCGCCGCGCTGTGGTGCCCGTGGCCGGCCGGTGTGCCTCGCCGTGGATGCGGCCCCGCGCCCGACACCACCCCCTCCTGCTGGCCGCGCCCTGATCTAGCGCCGCAGCGCCCGCTCGAGCGAGGCCTGTGCCCAGCGCCCGTGCCCACTAAGGCATGAGTGCCATTGACAAGTGGGCCCAGCCCGAGAACGATTTTTTATAAAAAGATTAAAAAAAATAATAAATAAATAAATAAATAAGTAGTAAAGTATTAATTAATTAATTAATCACTTGATTAACTTAATTAATTTTGTTTTAGAATAACCTAATCACTAATTAAGCTAATTAAACTATTAGTTAACTAGGCAGTCAATGACACGTGGGACCCACCCGTCAGCTTGACCAGTCAACAACCCTGACGTCATGCTGACGTCAGCATGCACTATTCTGGATAATGTTGTTTTATTTAATAATTAATAAATTAGAAAATGATTTAAAAACTTTAAAAATTAATATAAAATAAACCGTAGCTCGGATGAAAATACTTTATATATGAAAGTTGCTCAGAACGACGAGACGAATCCGAATACAAGGTCCGTTCGTCCGCCACACATCTCTATCATACCGAACGAGCAACATTTCCCCTCCATTTCATCTGCCCGAAAATGCCTAACACGGGGAATACTTTCCCGGATGTTATTGCTCTTCGCCTGTATCACCGAGCACCGCGTTAGGTCACACGTAGCACCGCCTTTTGCCGTATTATGCTTTGTGATGCTATTGTTTGCTCTGTTATTTATTTGTTTCCCCTTCGTTGCTTATTTTTTGTAGACTCCGATACTGTGATAGACCCCGAGACCGTTGATGCTTCGGTGTTCGACTACGGCTACGCTTCCGAAGATTCCTCTCGTCTGCAGAGCTTCCAGGCAAGCCCCCAACTTGATCACCAGATATCGCCTATTCTTCTCTCTACTGCTTGCATTAGAGTAGTGTAGCATGTTACTGCTATCGAATAATCCTATTCTGTTGCATAGCATGACATTGTTGCTATAACCATTGATACCTTCCCTTCAATCCTAAATGCTTAGTATAGGATGCTAGTATTCCATCAGTGGCCCTACATTCTTGTCCGTCTGCCATGCTATACTATCGGGTCGTGATCACTCGGGTGGTGATCACGGGTATATATTATACTTTACATACACATGTTGATGATTCGGAGATGGGGGCTGAAGGGGCAGGTGGTTCCACACAGGTAGTGGTGGGCCTGGGTTCCCGGCAGCCCCCTGATGGTTACTTTGTGGCGGAGCGACAGGGCGGGTTGCGACCACCTAGGAGACAGGTGGGCCTGGCCCTGGTCGTTGTCCGCGGTTATTTCATAATAACACGTTTAACGGGATCTTGGTATTTGATCTGAGTCTGGCCATTTGGTCTATACGCACTAACCAGCTACGTGGGAATAGTTATGGGCACTCGACGTCGTGGTATCAGCCGAAGCCTTCTTGACGTCAGCGACTTAGCGGCGCGCGCCGGTTGGACCACGTAACGCAACTTCCTTAGTAATGGAGGTTGCTAGGTCTGCTCACCGGCCTCCCTCGCAACATGCAGGTGTGCATTGGGCGATGGGCCCAGACCCCTGTGCGCTTAGGACTTAGACCGGCGTGCTGACCTCTCTGTTGTGCTTAGGTAGGGCTACGACGTGTTGATCTTCCGAGGTCGGGCATGACCTAGGAAAGTGTGTCCGGCCAAATGGGATCGAGCGTGCTGGGTTATGTGGTGCACCCCTGCAGGGAAGTTAATCTATTTGAATAGCCGTGTCCCTCGGTAAAAGGACGACCCGGAGTTGTACTCTGACCTCATGACAACTAGAACTGGATACTTAATAAAACACACCCAGACAAGTTCCAGATACAACCCGGTGATCGCTTTCTCACGGGACGGCGAGGGGAGGATCACCGGGTAGGATTATGCTATACGATGTTACTTGGTGAACTTACCATCTACTCCCTTCTACTGCTGCTAGACGGAGGCTGCCAGAAGCGAGGATACTTGTTACTTTCCAGCTACCCTCATCTTCTGCTGCAAGATGGAGGTTACTAGAAGCGTAGTCTTCGATTGGATTAGCTATCCCCCTCCTATTCTGGCATTCTGCAGTTTAGCCCACCGATATTACCCCTTTACACATATATCATTGCATATGTAGTGTAGATCCTTGCTTGCGAGTACTTTGGATGAATACTCACGGTTGCTTTGCTCCCCATTTTCCCCCTTCTTTCTTCTTTCTGGTTGATGCAACCAGATCGATGGAGTCCAAGAGCCAGAGGATCCCGATGATGTTTCTACACGGAGTTCGGCTTCGAGGAGTAGTTAGGAGGTCCCAGGCAGGAGGCCTTGCCTTTTCGATCGTTGTTACTTTTGTGCTAGCCTTCTTAAGGCAAACTTGTTTAACTTATGTCTGTACTCAGATATTATTGCTTCCGCTGACTCTTGTGTTTTCGAGCTTTTGTATTCGAGCCCTCGAGGCCCCTGGCTTGTAATATAAAGCTTGTATTATTTTAATTTGTGTCTAGAGTTGTGTTGTGATATCTTCCTGTGAGTCCCTGATCTTGGTCGTACACATTTGCATGCATGATTAGTGTACGGTCAAATCGGGGGCGTCACAGCTGCACGGGAAGCGTGGGGGGCAGCGGTGGCGGCGGATCTGGGGTTCTCCGGCCCAGATCCGTTTGCTGCGGTGGGTGGTGGTTCAGGCCGGCGGCCTCCATCGGCATGGTTGGTGGCTCTGGGCTTGGCCCGGATCTGGTGCCGGTGGCCTCCGGGGTCGGCTATGTCCGGCCGCCGGCGGGGTTGGGCATGCTGGTGCGTCACGGGGGCCAAGGATCCACCCCATGCTTGGTCTTCGGTTGTCTCACGCGGCGGCGGAGGTGGCGGTGGCGTTGCGGCGCACGGTGGAGGTGGCGGTGGCGTTGCGGCGCACGGTGGAGCTGGTGGCGCCATGGGGGCGCGGTGGATGTGGTGTGTGCGGTTGCGGCTTCGATCTGGGCAGGCTGTGATGCCCTTCTGGATCTAGTTCATGTGGTGGTGGTGGATGTTGTGCTACGAGATACGCTCTTCTCCCGCTGCGATTGCTCGCCCGTTTGAGAAGCTCTGCACTTGGGGATTTGTGGTCTGGGGTCGGGAGAAATCCATGCTACACGATGTTTGAGGCTGACAACGGCGACGCCCGCGGGCGCCGTTCCCTCCCTGGAGGCGTTGTCTTGTCCCCGATCCATCTCCCTTCCTCATGCTCGGGGGAAACCCTTGGTCCGACCTCCGAACCGGACGATGGCGGCGCCATGGTGTCGTTCCCTCCTTGGAGGCATCGCCTTGTTGCTCGAGGTGTCCCGATGGTGTGGCTCAAGTTGGTGTCGGCAGTTGCTCTGGGCATGGGTCTCCAAGGCGCAATGTACATTGTCGCCGGCACTCTCTCGACGACGCCCACTCGGGGCCTGTCCAAGCCCTGCCATCTACCTGCCGACTTCCTCTTTGGCGCAAATGGGTGGGGTATGTTGGTATGTGTTGTCCTCGGATGTGGGTCATGTTATAGAGGTCTTCGGCTTTGGTCGTGGTGCGGCTTGGTAGCTGTGTGATTTGCCTCATTGCCATTGGCATGGGTTGATCTAGGTGATGCATGTATCGTAGTGTAGGTGGGATGTGTAGCTGCTATTAGGGTTGTAATGGCCGAAAGGCGTTGTACTCGGCTTCTTTGCCGCTTCTTCATCAATGCAATGATATCGCATGCTTATGCGTATTCGAGAAAAAAATGGAAGGCGCTTGCTTAGGCGCTTATAACTAGCTAAAATAAATGATTTAAATTCCTAGCATCTATGCAAGAGTCTGTGTCTCCAACGGTAGCAGCGATTGATGGCTTCTCGCCCCTCGTTGGTTACCCCAAGTGGAAGGTGTGAGATGCAGTGTAGCGGAAGTTTTCCCTTGGTAATACCAAGGATCGATTTCCCTAAGACTCCCAGTTTCAACAAGAAGGTGTCAACTGCTAACGGCGCCAGATATATTAGCAATCAACGTGGACCTGCACACAGATACAAATAACTTTGCTCCCAACGAGTACAGAGAGGTTGTCAATCTCTCCGGCCTTGTAGTTTACAAAGGATCAAACACAAGTGATAGTAGTGATAGATATTGCTGCAATAGTAAATAAAAGCGGAAAGTAAATAGCGGATGTGATCAATGATGGTAATATGGACCGGAGTCCCATGATGTTCACTAGTGATGTCTCTCTCCCAAAAGACGATAAAACAGCTATGTGAGGTAAACGAATTACAGCTGGGCAATTGACAGGACCATGTGCGCAAACCAATGCTGACTAAGTTGCAAGAAAGGTAGAGGTTCGAAGCATGGGCGGTACGCCGAGGTAAGTAGACCGAAATCCATCTGCATCTACTACTAATCATCCACCTTGAGATATCTATCCAGAAAATCTCGCTGGTATTAAGTTGCGAGTCCCACCCATAGTGTAAACTCAAAGCAACAGACAACTGCATTAAAAGAACTTTGCGTAAAGTAAACAATCCTTGCACCCGCGGGCACAAGCACCGTTGTTTTCCCCCTTGTGGCAACAGCACATCCCCTAGACTCATGTTTCTGTCACTCAAGCTAGTCATCGAGGGGCATGAACCCACAATCAAGCATAACGTTCCCTCTTGGAGTCACTACCTACTACTTGGCCAAAGCAATAAATAACAACGGAGAACATGCAAGAATTACTTACGAACATAAATATAAAAGAGGTGAATCAAATATATAACTCAAACACAATCTGAACATAATCTCATAATCCATCGGATCCCAGCAAACTCATCATAGCAACAACATAAGGATTACATATGTGCCTCGATCATGTAGGGCAGCTCACGACGACTAATTAGTGAAGCACAAGAACGGGAGGAGAACATCACATAGCTACTGGTCATGGACCCATGGTCCAAGGGAGACTACTCACAACTCATCCGGGAGGCGTCCATGGTGGTGGAGAGGCTCCCGGTGGTGATCCTCCCCTCCGGCAGGGTGCCGGGAAGAGTTCTCCTGGTGCTCCCGATCTTGGAAGCGGCGGCGGCGGCGGAACAGAGATGAGATCGCGAAAAAGAGTTCCCGTCTCGAGGGTTTCGGGAGACGGTATAAATATATGCCAAAGGGGGGCATCAGACGAGGCTCGGGGGGCCCAGGCGCCCCCCCCCCCCCCGGCGCGGCCAGGGGGGGCGCGCCACCAGGGCGCCTGGGGCCCTGGTGGTCCCCCTCCGGCTGTACTTCGGGTGCCTGGTAGCTTCTGGAACGCTAATTTTTTATATAATTTTTCCGGTATTTTTCTGGCAGTTCTCGTAATGGGAAAACCTGAAATACAAAAACAGCCGAAAACAGAAACTGGCACTGGGGTGCACTGAGTTAATAGGTTAGTCCAAATATGATCAAAAGTGTATGGAAGTGTATAAATATCATAGCAATATCACCCAAAAGAGGCATGGAGCAAGCAGAAATTATAGATACGTTTTGGACGTATCAACATCCCCAAGCTTAATTCCTGCTCGTCCTCGAGTAGGTAAATGATAACAAGAATAATTTCTGTGGTGACATGCTATTAACCATATAGGACTTTTTCATAGTCACATGACAAAAGCTTACTGAGACAATGAATCTATAGTAATTAAGTTGCCTCATGAGAAAATCACAAAGAACTGAAAGTTTTACAATATGATACTGAAACATCAAATAGATTTGCAATGAGCATGGTGTGCAAATATGATAAAGTTATATCTAGCTTGTCCCCTTCAGGGGCACCTCCAAGGTTTAAGTGACGACTAGATACAATGATTTCAGAATAAACGATATCACAATCATGCAAAAGACAATGCTACTTTGGGACAATGCACATTACACTTAGAATGACAATCATGCTCTCAGTAGTTGGTGCTTTAAAAGAAGGTGTAGACTCTCGAACCGTGGCTTTTATTGGCAAGGTTGAAAACCCGTAGTCGGAAACAAAGACAAAACATGTACCAGAGCTCTTGGTTTTAAAACAGAGGTAATAATTATTTTTTTAGATTATGCATGTTTCGTCAACGAATGCTAGCAGACAACTCAATCACTTCTTGAGATGGACAAGTTTCGAGGAACGGCTCCCGAATGAGGACGATCACATCCTCTTAATCTCCTTTGTTTATCACTGCCAAAGTTTTTTGATTTCTCATGAACAAAGCGTGAAGGAGGGTTTGTTTGTTATATTATCTTTTTGAGCCGGGCGCACTCAATGCCAGTTCCTTCTCGTATTATGGGTTTGCACATTATACATGCAATCCCGGGGTGAAGCTTGTCCAACTTAAAAAGATCATGAATTAACTACTACTTCCTCATGAACTTACAACAGAGGCACAAAGTAGGAATGCATTTTTCTTTGAATAATTTCGAGATGGTACATGCAAGTCTCCGTTAGGAATGGCAGGTAAATACCATGTAGGAAGGTATGGTGGACTCATATGGCATAACTGGTATAAAGGAATGTGGATGCACAAGCAGTCAGTCCGCTTAGTACAGGTGGAGGCTAGCAAAAGACTGGGAGCGACCAACTAAGAGAGCAATGACGGTCATAATCATGCAGAGCGACAAAGCAACATTGAATCAGGCATGGTAGTTATATCGCTACTCAGAAACAAAAGATCATCAAGGCTTGACAGACTTTCGTTACAGTCTTAAATATGCGTGAGCATACGCCAAGTCAATCAAAATAAATTCTTGAAGGAAGATATTACTAAACCATACCACATCATAGGCAAACAAATCATGTTGGTACTCCAATAACACATTGGAAACACCCCAGCTATTTGAGACTAACCATAAGAAAACATGAACTACTAAGCGCCATTATGCACGTAGCATCTTTATCATAGACATATCAACCAATGCAACGGAAGCAAACTCTCTTAATAAGATAAGCATGATAACTAAAGAGAGTTCAAGCAACCAACTAAACGAAAGCTCTTTAAAAAGATAAGCATGAAAGTTAAGAGCTAAGCATGATAGTAGCTATTAAAAGACAAAGAACACACACAGTAAGGATAGACATGAAAATTCTATGTTATGTTCTAGGTAGAAGTGGAGCGTGTTTCTCACCCACATAAAGAAAGCTGAGTTCCCACTCGTTGTGAAAAGTTAAGGAAAACTAAAAAGGAAAACTAAAAGCAAGACGCTCCAAGCATAGCACATAACACATGAAGTGATTAAAATATAGTGGAACGAAAGACGAACTGATAATGTTGATGGAGAAGGGGATGCACGGGGGCATCCCCAAGCTTAGACGCTTGAGTCTCCTTGAATATTTCTTGGGGGTGCATGGGGTCATCCCCAAGCTTGAGCGTTTGACACTCCTGAATCTTTTTATCATCTTCCCTCGCACACTTGAAAACTCCCTTCATACATAACTCATCATAATATGATTAGCGAGGTTAGTACCCTTAATAAAATAATTGTTCATTGCTGGAAATAAAGATATTCTTGAAGGTCTACTGTTTCTCAAGATTGCCAAAAGGTTTTTGCAAAGAAAAAGCAAGCTCTAGGTTTGCAAAATGAAGGAAAGGCAAAACAGGACAGAATCTGTGAAAAACAGAACAGCATGTAGTAAATGATTTTTTCGGGGTACTTCTGCAACTATAATAAAAAAACTCAAAACAGACGCACGAAAGACAATTATATAGAGCATGCTGTCAAAACAATTCAGACCAAAAAGATGATCTGGTGATTTTATACGAATTTTTCTATCCAAGGACAGAATCTGTTTCCTGGACAGCACGTCACAACTTTTGAACTTTCTTGCAATCAGAGGCTATACTTGGCACAAAATTAAAAAGCAAAGATACAATGATGATGCTACAGTAGTAACAACATCAAGACACAACAAAAGCAAAATAAAATTTATTCATTGGGCTGCCTCCCATAAGCGCTTTCTTTTATGCCTTTAAGCTAGGCATAATGCATAGAGGAATCAATAACCATCGTAATGATCGGAGTTATAAATTGCTTCAAATGGTTCCTCAACAAGTTCACTCTTGTTCCTTCTAGGAAAGGGGTACACACCTTTTGCCTTCCCGCGTAAGCAGATTTGTCCCTTACCTATATCGATGAAGCCTTTTACTGCTCGGAGGAAGTCCCTTCCAAGCACTATATTTCCTTGGTTTGGCTCCATGATGAAGAAATCAATCATTGCAATCCCTTTAAGGAATTTAACTGGCACGTCTTTTATTCTTCCCTGGATTTCAGAAATATCTCCATTAGTGTGTTCATGATAAGATGGTAATCTATCCATGTTAAGTTTTAAAGAATCATGAACAATTCTTGGCATAGTAGAAACCATAGATCCAATATCACAATAAGCAAGGAAGTCTTGATTAGAGATGCTAATCCTAACAAAAGGCTCCCAATTATTGTCTATTTCCAAAATGTCTTTCTTATTGGGTTTGGGTTTCTCTACCTTCATCAAGTCTAGAGCATCCATTCTTTTCTCAATAGTAGCAAGTCTATCTATGACAGTATCAAAGCTATGATCATAAACAAAGTAACTAGATAGACCATGTATAATTTCAAGAGCTCTAGCTTCATCACACTCTAGGAAATCTCCCTCAGCTATAATATCAAGAGAGTGTTTACACCATTTAAAAAGACCATGGTAAAAATTTCTAAGCACAATTTTCATAGGTATCCAAGGCATAATTCTTCTATGTGCATCAGAAATTCTGTCACATGCCTTCTTCATATTTTCTCCATCCTTTTGATGGAAATCTAGGACTTCAGATTCCCTCAAAGCATCAAATCCTAACATGCTTGACTAAACAGAAAGGACTACTAGCAGAAAAGCAAATAAATTTTTTTGTAATTTTTGATATAAGACACTAAAGCAAAAACTGAAAGGTAAACTAACAAGACTAAAAGCAAAGGTAAAAGATAGCGTGCAACTCCCCTATCCTGAAGAGTGGAGTCCCCGGCAACGGCGCCAGAAAACTTTGCTTGGTGGCTTCTCGCCCCTCGTTGGTTACCCCAAGTGGAAGGTGTGAGATGCAGTGTAGCGGAAGTTTTCCCTTAGTAATACCAATGATCGATTTCCCTGAGACTCCCAGTTTCAACAAGAAGGTGTCAATTGCTAACGGCGCCAGATATATTAGCAATCAACGTGGACCTGGACACAGATACAAATAACTTTGCTCCCAACGAGTACAGAGAGGTTGTCAATCTCTCCGGCCTTGTAGTTTACAAAGGATCAAACACAAGTGATAGTAGTGATAGATATTGCTGCAATAGTAAATAAAAGCGGAAAGTAAATAGCGGATGTGATCAATGATGGTAATATGGACCGGAGTCCCATGATGTTCACTAGTGATGTCTCTCTCCCAAAAGACGATAAAACAGCTTTGTGAGGTAAACGAATTACAGCTGGACAATTGACAGGACCATGTGCGCAAACCAATGTTGACTAAGTTGCAAGAAAGGTAGAGGTTCAAAGCATGGGCGGTACGCCGAGGTAAGTAGACCGAAATCCATCTGCATCTACTACTAATCATCCACCTTGAGATATCTATCCAGAACATCTCGCTGGTATTAAGTTGCGAGTCTCACCCATAGTGTAAACTCAAAGCAACAGACAACTGCATTAAAAGAACTTTGCGTAAAGTAAACAATCCTTGCACCCGCGGGCACAAGCACCGTTGTTTTCCCCCTTGTGTCAACAGCACATCCCCTAGACTCATGTTTCTGTCACTCAAGCTAGTCATCGAGGGGCATGAACCCACAATCAAGCATAACGTTCCCTCTTGGAGTCACTACCTACTACTTGGCCAAAGCAATAAATAACAACGGAGAACATGCAAGAATTACTTATGAACATAAATATAAAAGAGGTGAATCAAATATATTACTCAAACAAAATCTGAACATAATCTCATAATCCATCGGATCCCAGCAAACTCATCATAGCAACAGCATAAGGATTACATATGTGCCTCGATCATGTAGGGCAGCTCACGAGGACTAATTAGTGAAGCACAAGAACGGGAGGAGAACATCACATAGCTACTGGTCATGGACCCATGGTCCAAGGGAGACTACTCACAACTCATCCGGGAGGCGTCCATGGTGGTGGAGAGGCTCCCGGTGGTGATCCTCCCCTCCGGCAGGGTGCCGGGAAGAGTTCTCCTGGTGCTCCCGATCTTGGAAGCGGCGGCGGCGGCGGAACAGAGATGAGATCGCGAAAAAGAGTTCCCGTCTCGAGGGTTTCGAGTGACGGTATAAATATATGCCAAAGGGGGGCATCAAACGAGGCTCGGGGGCCCAGGCGCCCCCCCCCTCCCCCCCGGCGCGGCCCAGGGGGGGCGCGCCACCAGGGCGCGGGTGGTCCCCCTCCGGCTGTACTTCGGGTGCCTGATAGCTTCTGGAACGCTGATTTTTTATATAATTTTTCCGATATTTTTCTGGCAGTTCTCGTAATGGGAAAACCTGAAATACAAAAACAGCCGAAAACAGAAACTGGCACTGGGGTGCACTGAGTTAATAGGTTAGTCCAAATATGATCAAAAGTGTATGGAAGTGTATAAATATCATAGCAATATCACCCAAAAGAGGCATGGAGCAAGCAGAAATTATAGATACGTTTTGGACGTATCAGCGATCCAATAGGCGCCTGGGCCGACTTTTCCTCTCCCAACACGTGATAAAAAAAATCCTCGTAGAGCCCGGCAGAGGAGTTGGCATCGATGCCAAAGATAATCCTAAGATCAGCGAGGAATCGAACGTAACTGCCAGGGAAAGAATCCTACCGTCCGGCACTAGGGCTCACGTTGGAGATGCCCTAATCAAATCTATTTGGTTAGTTTAATCTACCGGTCCCACTAAAAAAATGTGCCAGGAAAAACAGATTGTAACTGTCAATACGGAATAAAACTCCCTTTTTCCCTTTAAAAAATGTGAAAACATATACATATTCACGGCGATCTATGAAATTTTGTTCAAAATATTATGGTTTGCAAAGTGTACAAAAAGAAATACCAGCCCAACAATAAATACTTCTGATCCATTTTCATTTACCTATTTTTTTGTCTACGTCATGTATGATATTATATTGTTATGAATTTTTCTTAAACGTGTTATGTCTGCATTTTTTGTATGTACAATTCTTTTTGCGTCGTGGAAATATATATTTTCAAAAAATCCACCAAAATGCATTTTTGGACTTAAAGACTGTTAATATGATACTCTATGTACACCAAACTGACTAACAACCTGGTCTTAAATGGTGGATTATTATTCAATGTGGTCACATGAGTGGGGGAGTGAATCTGGTACACGGCCGCGTCACTTCGGACTGTGAAAAAGGCTAAGGCCTCCTTTGGTTCATAGGATAGGATTATCATACGAATAGGAAATTTGTAGGAAATGAGATGACATGTATCTCAAATCCTATGAGTAGGAATAGAAAAAGAGATGTCATTTGGTTCACACCAAAGGAATTTTTCCATTGAGTCGAGGCTCATTTTTATTTCCTATAAAATGTGATGGATAGGAACCAATCATATGTAGAAATAGGAATACATTCCTATGAACCAAAGGGCTCTAAAGGAAAAAAATCTATAAGAATCATATCCTATAGAATTCTTATGAAACTCCTCCCAACCAAAGAAGGCCAAACCTCACACGGTCGCGTCACATCGCGCGGTACGGCCATTTGATAAAAAGCTAACGATGGGTGCCGGGATAGGCTGAATTTCGTGTTTTGACCCTTTTCGTATACTATTTCAGGATCTGACCCTTAGTGTGAAAATCTTCAGGATCCGACCTTTTTCTTACTGCCAAACCCCTTGGCGATAGGGTATAAAAGCCTACCGCCAAGGGGCATAGCGGTAGGGTTCCTGCCTACCGCCAAACAGGCTGGCGGTAGGCTGTGCAACCCTACCGCTGAGGTGCCTGGCGGTAGGCCCTCGTACGCACTGTGTTGGAGATTTAGAATTTTTCTACGATAGGGCGTCCAACCCTACCGCCAAATGTTTTGACGGTAGGCTATTATACCCTACTGTCAAAGGGTCTGGCGGTAAGAAAAGGGTCAGGTCCGAAATATTTCACACCGAGGATCAGATTCTGAAATAGTATAGGAAAAGGGTCAAAACACGAAAATCGGCCGCCGGGATACAAGCGGTGGCAAGGCTCTACGGGGACAGCGAGCACAAATACCAGGCGCGATCTCATCGGTAAGGATAATGGATGGTGAAAATATGGTCCACGGAGTGCTCGTCCACCGTTCGGCATTTTCGCATACACTCACCCCTATAAACGCACACACGCACTCTCTATTCCTATGAGCACCTTCGAGAGAGTGAGCTGGCGTATCATCTTGAGATTTACGAAGTCACCGTAGGCGCCTCATCATCGACGGGAACGTCTCCTACCACTAAAAGCGTATCGCCGGAAATCATGAAATAAATTAAGGAATAATGCGAGCATCAGAATTTGAATCAGGATTTGGTGAAGTTGACACCTACTGCTACGTAACCTTCCAAAAACATTCTCTCCCCTCCCCCTATTTTCACTTGGGTGGGGCCCATCATCTCCCCTATTTCCAATCACAAAATTCCATGTTAACATTTATGTAATGTCCTTACCTAACTTGTAGTAGGTGTACCATCGCTCTGCGCAAAAAAAAATGTGTGGGAGCAGAGCAAAAATGGCTTTGAGTAGAAAGGGGTATTACGAGAACACCCCAAAGAAGAAATGCACGACATAAAGGCGAGCGCAAAAAAATGAAAAGGCTTGCTCAGTTTATTAAGTAAAAAACATGACGAAAAACTAAACAACGCCTAGCTAAACTAGGCCTAAAGCATCACAATACATACAAAACGTCGGAAGGCCAACGCAACCACATCAATCTCGGCCAGCCACTCGAGCGCTTTCGCTGCTCCTAGAGTGCACACTAAAAACAGTCGTATTATACCAAGCTAACACAAGCATGTTTGCGAACCTCGACGACACCGGAGATGACCGAATGTCCGAAGAGCGAACTTATGCCGCTCCGATCAATGCCTCCTTGTCTCCTTGCCTCCTTGTCTGTGGAGGGTCCTTGCCTCCTTGTGTGACGCTCCTTGTCTGTGGAGGGTCCTCATGCTGCCCTTATAGAGATGTCATGCTAACCGATGTTGACCACCTCTGCAAGCCTCAGTCCCTCTAGCTGAATTCAACTCCAAGACGATGCCCCAAATAGGGAAACGACACCGGGCAAAGTTAATAACACCGCCATCTTCTGATGCAAGAGATCGGATCTAGGGTTTCTCTAAAAGTGCATTCAGAGGGGAAGGGGGGGACACCAACATCGACAAATCTAAAAAGGGAACGACATGCGTAGGCACCGTCACCGACTCCAACCACAGCCAGAGTGGCGGAGCTATGGTGGCGGCGGTGCAAGCTTGGCATGAGAGTGGAGAGGAAGATGGTAGGTCAGGCAATTTGGAGTTATTTGGGATGACTCTGGCATGTTGGATCCGACCGACGTGGTGGCGTGTTCGGGCCTCCCTATATTTGCCCCACATATGGACTGGGTTTGAAGGGTGTTGGACAACCAGGACTTTTGAGTTGGGTATAGGGGTCCGGTTGGATGACAATTTCATAATCAGGTGACAATTTCGTAATCAGACAATGACTTGGCCTTCCGTCCGTTTGGACATATATGGTAGATTTGAGGGGTCCAGTTCCTTCCGTCCGTATGGACATATACGGTAGATTTGAGGGGTCCAGTTATAGATACTCTTAACCCGCCATGCACGCACGTCACAATGACTACCATCATTTTTTGTGATAATAATTGGGATAAAAGGCAGGACGACTACGAACAATGCTTTTGTTTTTCGTCGTGTGCGCCCTTTGGCAGCCCATTTGCCGGCTTCAGATGGTTTTTCTCCCTCTGTTTTTCGCCTTTCATTTTTTCCTCCTCATTTTTACCTTTTCCTTTATTTCTTTATGTTTTTAATTTTCATTATTTTGTATAGTAGATGAACATATATCCACAGGTGTATGAGTATTTTTTTTGAATGCATGATTTCTTTTTCTTCTTAAAAGCACATGTACCTTTTTAAATAATAATATTTTTTCTGTATACACAAAATTATTTGAATATGCGATTAATATTTTTATTTTATATGTAGGAATTAAAATGTACTCCTATGTGTGAACATTTTTCTCGTCTTCATAATTAAAAAGAAAAGTTGAGGATGTAAATGGATCGGGACATGCCCAGCCCATATAAGTTGGAAACTTTTGCATGGAGACCATCGACGAAAGCAAAGCCCAGTAATAAGTGTTCTCGTAGGTTTGCAAACAGATTGGGGGTAGTTCCCGCATGTGCATCGCCTAAAAAAAATCCGATGGTGCAATGTCGAAGAGGATGATTTGATCTGTTTTTCCTATGCCCTTTTACCAAAGCTGCGTGTACTTTTAAGCAGGGACGTAGCTGGCATGTAGGCATTGGGGTCAATTGACCCCAATGGATTTACTAAATCCTTCATTATCTTAGTACTAATCACTCTTGATTTATAGAAGATGACCCCATTGCCATGGATATGACCCATCAAGCTTTTTTTCTAGCTTCGTCCCTGCTTTTAAGGTTGGCATATTTGCTCTGAATTTTATGTTCAGCGTGCTAGAACTATCCCTGCCACTATCCAAGATATTTCTCTCTCCAGTGCACCAAAGCGCTTCTTTGCAGAACATTATGAATTTCTTATGGTGTCTCTAGAAATCTCAAAATGATAACCATTTTTTGCAGGAAAGTTGGATCCCCAAACCAGGTCAACCCCGCTGCTTTGGCTATAATGCTTTGGCTATAATGCACATCTTAGGCAGGGGTTCACAATATTTCAATCCAACATATGCATGGACTGGAGTTCCTATGAAAGCCGATGGATCCAAAATTGACATCCTTAAGTGCATGCATAAAGATGCTGCTAATTCCCCTATGCTGGCTGAGGTGATGGCGCTCCACCTTGTTGCAGAAACTGCGTAAGAATTATGGATTCAAGAAGTCATGTTTCTTACAGAAAATCAAACCCTTGCAAAGGCTGCTGGCTCAAAAGATCTTGGATTGGTCCAGTCTAGTGGAAGATCAAATCAAAAGTTAATACTCCATCCGTCCGAAAATACTTGTCATCAAAATATACAAAAAGATATATCTAGAACTAAAATACATCTAAATACATCATTTTTTATTCATTTTGATAATAAGTATTTCCGGGCGGGGGAGTATCATTTATCACATCCCAATGGATCTAAGTAGCACAAAGGAATCCAACAGCTAATTCTAAATGAACACCATCATGATGTCTCCCTACCATCGCCAGTTCTCATTTTTAAAAGCCATCTAAATGACTGTAAATCAAAAGGGCCTATTAGCTCAGCTGGTTAGAGCGTTGTGCTAATAACGCGAAGGTCGCAGGTTCGAGACCTGCATGGGCCATCGTATTTTTTATTTATTATTGTTTTTAAACAGTTTTCCATATATTTTTAGCAGTTTCCCTTTCAGCATCTTCATGTTTCTAAGAGCAGGCCGAGCCCAATAACGAAATTCAGCGTTCTCATGCACATGGAGAGCTCGGAGGGCCGGCCCATTTTAGCACAAGGTGAGCTAATCCATCGTATTTTTAAAATTTTATTTATTTCCTTAATATTATTGTTTATAAACAGTTTCCATATTTTTTTAGCAGTTTCCCTTTCAGCCTCTTCATGTTTCTAAGAGCAGGCCGAGCCCAATAACGAAATTCAGTGTTCTCATGCACATGGAGAGCTCGGAGGGCCGGCCCATTTAGCACAAGGTGAGCTAATCCCTCGTATTTTTAAAATTTTATTTATTTTCTTAGTATTATTGTTTGTTTTGCTCAAAAAAATAGTATTATTGTTTGTAACAGTTTTTCATTTTTTTTTAGCAGTTTCCCTTTCAGCCTCTTCATATTTCTAAGAGCAGGACGAGCCCAATAGCGAAATTCAGTGTTCTCATGCACATGGAGAGCTCGGAGGGCCGGGCCATTTAGCACAAGGTGAGCTAATGCACTGTAGCGAACTCAAGATTTTTCTTTGCTCCCCTAAAAAATAAATTATTATTATTATTTGCCAAAAAAACTATATATTTTTTCGATTCTAAAAACAATATTTTCCATTTTGTTCTCAACTAGCAAAAATGTCGTGTGTTGCATCGGGAGAAAAAAAATTATGAGCCGGGTTCTTTATTTTCTTTGTAAAAAATAAATTTCCAAATAAAAATTGTTTTAGTTTATTTGTCAATGACACATCTTCAATTTTGATCCAATATATCAGAGGGGAACTAACATGAAATTCTCAGGGCCATGTGTCCTTACAAAGATGAACAAAAGGGGAAGAAATTATAGCAACACTTTTGATTGTCTCTTTTATCATTGTGCACTTGCCTGTCATATAAAAGTATGTTAATAACAACATATTAAAAGCATACAATATTTTTTTTTTTGAACGAAGGCTCAAAAAGAGCCCGACTTTGAATTAACAAAGCCATCAACCGGCCAGGATTACAAACTCGGAACCAGCACAAGAAAGAAAAGAAAACGGCAAGATACACCGGCGCTGGAAAGCAGCTCACAAGCCTCCTACACACCAAGCTAAAAAAGATCAACAGGGAGAAGCACCGCTCGGTGATGAAGAGGTCCTCAACACGATCAACCAGCGCTCGAGAAGCACCACTTTAAAATAATTACGGTTTAGACATTAACAAATGCAGAATAAAACTAGCATTTAATTTGTCAAGCACAAAACCTAAAACAACTAGGCTCACCTATGTGCACCAACGACTTATGCTAAGCAAGATAAACAACTAAGTGATAGCAAGAAACAATATGGCTATCACAAAGTAAAGTGCATAAGTAAATGACTCGGGTAATAGATAACCGAGGCACGCGGAGACGACGTTGTATCCCGAAGTTCACACCCTTGCGGATGCTAATCTTCGTTTGGAGCGGTGTGGAGGCACAATGCTCCCTAAGAAACCACTAGGGCCACCGTAATCTCCTCACGCCCTCGCACAATGCAAGATGTCGTGATTCCACTAAAGGACCCTTGAGGGAGGTCACCGAACCCGTACAATTGGCAACCCTTGGGGGAGGTCACCGAAACCCGTCAGATTGCTTGGGGCGATCTCCACGACCTAATTGGAGACCCCGACGCTTTCCCGGAGCTTTACACCACAATGATGGAGCTCCGAATACCACCGACCGTTTAGGGCACCAAGGCACCCAAGAGTAATAAGCTTCTCAACTTTTCACTTCCACGTGTCACCGTGGAGAACTCAAACCGATGCAACTAATGCAATGGAAAGGGCACACGGAGTGCCCAAGTACCTCACTCTCAAATCGTACCAAAGCAACAAAAGCTATGGAGGAATATGAGAGGAAGAACAAGAAGGAGAACACCAAGAACTCCAAGATCTAGGTCCAAAGGGTTCCCCTCGCATAGAAGAGAAAGTGATTGGTGGAATGTGGATCTAGATCTCCTCTCTCTCTCCCCCAAAGAAACTAGCAAGAATCCATGGAGAGATTGAGAGATAGAAAGCCCGAAGAAGGTCAACAATGGGGGTAAAACTCGAGCTAAGGGAATAAGATTCATTGGGGAAGAAGACCCCCTTAAATAGGAGGGGAAAATCCAGCCGTTATGTGCTCAGCACGCACAAGAGCATTACTACCGCTCCAATGAGCGGTACTACCGCTCAAGAGAGCGGTACTACCGTTGGCCGCAGCGGTACTACCGTTGGACCGAGCTATACTACCACTAGGATCAGAGCCCACGGGGGAGAGAGGGAGAAGGAAACCACAAGAGGAAGTGGCAGCGGTGGTAGCCGCGGTACTACCGCTTATGAGCTAAGTCGTACCACCGCTCCTCGATCGAGTCCAAGTGGGGTCAGCGGTAGTATGCCAGCGGGACCACCACTAGACTACCGTTGAAACCTGGCACGAGAAATGCAAGACCCAAAATCGAGGCGGTACTAGAGCGGTACTAGAGCGGTACTACCGCTTGTCGCTATAGGCAGTACTACTGTTGCCGACCGCGGTACTATCGCAGGTGCAACAAGAAAGCTCCAACAAAGCAGATGCAACAAGAAAACCAGAACTGCCATAACTTCTGCATATGAGCTCCGAATTGAGCAAACTCAAGCTTGTTATAATAAGAAGAGGCAGGGGGTATGCCTAAGATATAGAAG
This sequence comes from Secale cereale, assembly GCA_902687465.1. Classification (NCBI taxonomy): domain Eukaryota; kingdom Viridiplantae; phylum Streptophyta; class Magnoliopsida; order Poales; family Poaceae; genus Secale; species Secale cereale. The sequence continues at coordinate 131,609,480 of LR738710.1, forward strand.
AGTGAGCCCTCCATAAGAGAAGAACTGGCATAACCTCCAACATCAAAAACATCATAGAAGATGCAAGTGAACTCCGTTTTCGATGAACCCGAGCTTCTCATGAAGAAGACCATAAGCTCCAAATCTCACAAGGAGAAAGACCAAACAAGAACCAAGAAACATGATGCAAGGATACGATCAAGCTACTCACTTGAGAGCGCTCCTTGATAGTACGGCATACGATCATATAACCCGGTCTCTTAACTACCACCATGAGACTGGTAAAGACCTATCAAGGGCAAACCTTTGCCTTACACATGGTCCACTTGACATGGATGATGACGATCTTGACTTCCTCAAGTTGGACCACCTTTCTTAATTGCATTGGCTCGGTGAAGATTAGTTGATTGCTCCCCCATACTCCACTATGGGTGAGCCACTCTTCGGCACATCTTCACAAGTCCATTGTCACCACAATGAACGGAAAGCTTCAAGCATATGATCTCTACGTGATGATCCACTTGAACTTGCACACCGCAAACTAACCCCACAAAGAACTATCACGAAGACCATGGGTTAGTACACAAAGCGTAATGGACAATGCTTACCATACCATGGGATAACTTGATCTCTCTCGGTACAACTTCTACGCTTTGTGTGTTGATCAACTTGATTCACTCTTTGAGTTAGTATTGATCAGCCTTGAATCATGACCATGAAGGAAATATGCCCTAGATGCAATAATAAATATGTTATTTGTATTTCCTTATATCATGATAAATGTATTTTATTCATGCTAGAATTGTATTAACCGGAAACTTAGTACATGTGTGGATACATAGACAAAACAGTATGTCCCTAGTATGCCTCTACTAGACTAGCTCATTGATCAAAGATGGTTATGTTTCCTAGCCATAGACATGAGTTGTCATTTGATCAACGGGATCACATCATTAGGAGAATGATGTGATGGACAAGACCCATCCGTTAGCATAGCACTATGATCGTTTAGTTTAACTGCTATTGCTTTCTTCATGACTTATACATGTTCCTATGACTATGAGATTATGCAACTCCCGAATACCGTAGGAACACCTTGTGTGCTATCAAACGTCACAACGTAACTGGGTGATCATAAAGATGCTCTACAGGTGTCTCCGAAAGTATTCGTGGTGTTGGCATAGATCAAGATTAGGATTTGTCACTCCGAGTGTCAGAGAGGTATCTCTGGGCCCTCTCGGTAACACACATCACAATAAGCCTTGCAAGCAAAAGACTAATGAGTTAGTCACGAGATGATGTGTTACGGAACGAGTAAAGAGACTTGCCGGTAACGAGATTGAACTAGGTATAGAGATACCGACGATCGAATCTCGGGCAAGTAACATACCGTTTGACAAAAGGAACAACGTATGTAGTTATGCGGTTCTGACCGATAAAAGATCTTCGTAGAATATGTAGGAGCCAATATGAACATCCAGGTTCCGCTATTGGTTATTGACCGGAGATGAGTCTCGGTCATGTCTACATAGTTCTCGAACCCGTAGGGTCCGCACGCTTAACGTTTGATGACGATCGGTATCATGAGTTTATTAGTATTGATGTACCGAAGGTAGTTCGGAGTCCCGGATGAGATCACGGACATGACGAGGAGTCTCGGAATGTCCGAGACATAAAGATTGATATATTGGACGGCTATATTCGGACACCGGAAGTATACCGGAAAAGTTTCGGATTTATCGGGATTGCCGAAGGGGGTTACCGGAACCTCCTACGAAGGGGGATGGTCCAGAGTGGGCCTTGTGGAAAAGAGAGAGGCAGCCCATAGGGCTGGCCGGCGCCCCACCTAGTTCCTAGTTGGACTAGGATTGGTGGGAGGCGCCACCTCTTCCTTTTCCTACTCCATCTCTTCCTTCTTTGGTGATTCCTACTAGGAATAGGATTGCAATCCTATTCCTAGTAGGATTCCTTCCCTAGCCGCACCATAGGAGGTTGGCCGGCCCTCCTCCCTTGCTCCTTTATATACGGGGGCAGGGGGGCACCCAAAGACACACAAGTTGAATTGTTTTAGCCGTGTGCGGTGCCCCCCTCCACAGAATCACACCTCGGTCATACCGTCGCGGAGCTTAGGCGAAGCCCTGCGCCGGTGAACACATCATATCCGTCACCACGCCGTCGTGCTGACGAAACTCTCCCGTGAAGCTCAACTGGATCAAGAGCTCGTGGGACGTCATCAAGCTGAACGTGTGCTGAACGCGGAGGTGCCGTACGTTCGGTGCTTGATCGGTTGGATCGCGAAGAAGTTCGACAACATCAACTGCGTCACTTGACGCTTCCGCTCCCGGTCTACGAGGGTACGTAGACACACTCTCCTCTCTCGTTGCTATGCATCTGGTAGATAGATCATGCGTGATCGTAGGAAAATTTTAAAATACTACGTTCCCCATCAGTGGCATCATGAGCCAGGTCTATGCGTAGATGATATGCACGAGTAGAACACAATGAGATTGTGGACGATACTAGTCATACTGCTTACCAGCATGTCATACTTTGCTTCGGCGGTATTGTGAGATGAAGCGGCCCGGACCGACATTACGCGTACGCTTACGCGAGACTGGTTTCACCGTTACGAGCACTCGTTGCTTAAAGGTGACTGGTGGGTGTCTGTCTCTCTCACTTTAGCTGAATCAAGTGTGGCTACGCCCGTTCCTTGCGAAGGTTAAAACAACACATACTTGACGAAACATCGTTGTGGTTTTGTATGCGTAGGTAAGAACGGTTCTTGCTAAAGCCCGTAGCAGCCACGTAAAACTTGCAACAAACAAAGTAGGGGACGTCTAACTTGTTTTTGCAGGGCATGTTGTGATGTGATATGGTCAAGACATGATGAGTTATACGGTTTTGTATGAAATGACCATGTTTTGTAAAGTTATCGGCAACTGGCAAGAGCCATATGGTTGTCGCTTTATTGTATGAAATGCAATCACCATGTAATTGCTTTACTTCATCACTAAGCGGTAGCGATAGTCGTAGAAGCAATAGTTGGCGAGACGACAACGATGCTACGATGAAGATCAAGGTGTCAAGCCGGTGACGAAGGTGATCATGACGGTGCTTTGGAGATAGAGATCAAAAGCACAAGATGATGATGGCCATATCATGTCACATATTTTGATTGCATGTGATGTTTATCTTATTATGCTTCTTATTTTGCTTAGGACGACGGTAGCATTATAAGATGATCCCTTACTAAATTTCAAGGTATAAGTGTTCTCCCTGAGTATGCACCGTTGCGAAAGTTCGTCGTGCCGAGACACCACGTGATGATCGGGTGTGATAAGCTCTACGTTCAAATACAACGGGTGTAAGCCAGTTTTGCACACGCAGAATACTCGGGTTAAACTTGACGAGCCTAGCATATACAGATATGTCCTCGGAACACTGGAGACCGAAAGGTCGAGCGTGAATCATATAGTAGATATGATCAACATAAGATGTTCACCATTGAAAACTACTCCATCTCACGTGATGATCGGACATGGTTTAGTTGATTTGGATCACGTGATCATTTAGATGACCAGAGGGATGTCTATCTAAGTGGGAGTTCTTTAAATTAATATGATTAAATTGAACTTTAATTTATCATGAACTTAGTCCTGATAGTTTTGCATATCTATGTCGTTGTAGATCAATGGCCCGTGCTACCGTTCCTTTGAATTTTAATGCATTCCTAGAGAAAGCTAAGTTGAAAGATGATGGTAGCAATTACACGGACTGGGTCCGTAACCTGAGGATTATCCTCATTGCTGCACAGAAGAATTATGTCCTTGAAGCACCGCTAGGTGACAAGCCCCCTTCCACTGATGTAGACGCTTTGAACGTCTGGCAGTCGCGGTCTGATGACTACGCGATAGTTCAGTGTGCCATGCTTTACGGCTTAGAACCGGGACTTCAACGACGTTTTGAACGTCATGGAGCATATGAGATGTTCCAGGAGTTGAAGTTAATATTTCAAGCAAATGCCCGAATTGAGAAATATGAGATTTCCAATAAGTTCTACAGCTGCAAAATGGAGGAGAATAGTTCTATCAGTGAACACTTGCTCAGAATGTCTGGGTACTACAATCATATGACTCAACTTGGTTGCAAAGTTGACGAGGATAGTGTTATTGATAGAGTTCTTCAATCACTGCCACCAAGCTATAAAGGCTTCGTGATGAACTATAACATGCAAGGGATGCAAAAGACAATTCCCGAGCTCTTCGCTATGCTCAAAGCTGCGGAGGTAGAAATCAAAAAGGAGCATCAAGTGTTGATGGTTAACAAGACCACTAGTTTCAAGAAAAAGGGCAAGGGAAAGAAAGGGAACTTCAAAAAGAATAGCAAGTCAGTTGCTACTTCCACGAAGAAACCCAAATCTGGAGCCAAGCCTGAAACTAAGTGCTTCTACTGCAAGGGGAATGGACACTGGAAGCAGAACTGCCCCAAGTATTTGGCGGATAAGAAGGATGGCAAGATGAACAAAGGTATATGTGATATACATGTTATTGATGTGTACCTTACTAATGCTCATAGTAGTACCTGGGTATTTGATACCGGTTCGGTTGCTAATATTTGTAACTCGAAACAGGGACTACGGATTAAACGAAGATTAGCTAAGGACGAGGTGACGATGCGCGTGGGAAACGGTTCCAAAGACGATGTGATCGCCGTCGGCACGCTACCTCTACATCTACCTTCGGGATTAGTTTTAGACCTAAATAATTGTTATTTGGTGCCAGCGTTGAGCATGAACATTATATCTGGATCTTGTTTATTGCGAGACGGTTATTCATTTAAATCAGAGAATAATGGTTGTTCCATTTTAATGAATAATATCTTTTATGGTCATGCACCCTTGAAGAGTGGTCTATTCTTATTGGATCTCGATTGTAGTGATACACATATTCATAATATTGAAACCAAAAGATGCAAGGTTAATAATGATAGTGCAACTTATTTGTGGCACTGCCGTTTAGGTCATATTGGTGTAAAACGCATGAAGAAACTCCATAATGATGGACTTTTGGAATCACTTGATTATGAATCACTTGGTGCTTGCGAACCATGCCTCATGGGCAAGATGACTAAAACTCCGTTCTCCGGAACTATGGAGCGAGCAACAGATTTGTTGGAAATCATACATACTGATGTATGCGGACCAATGAGTGTTGATGCTCGCGGCGGATATCGTTAATTTCTGACCTTCACTGATGATTTGAGCAGATATGGGTATATCTACTTAATGAAGCATAAGTCTGAAACATTTGAGAAGTTCAAAGAATTTCAGAGTGAAGTAGAGAATCATCGTAACAAGAAAATAAAGTTCCTACGATCTGATCGTGGAGGAGAATATTTGAGTTACGAGTTTGGTCTTCATTTGAAACAATGTGGAATAGTTTCACAACTCACGCCACCTGGAACACCACAGCGTAATGGTGTGTCCGAACGTCGTAACCGTACTTTATTGGATATGGTGCGATCTATGATGTCTCTTACCAATTTACCACTATCGTTTTGGGGTTATGCTTTAGAGACAGCTGCATTCACGTTAAATAGGGCACCATCTAAATCCGTTGATACGACACCTTATGAACTATGGTTTGGCAAGAAACCAAAGTTGTCGTTTCTTAAAATTTGGGGCTGCGATGCTTATGTGAAAACACTTCAACCTGATAAGCTCGATCCCAAGTCGGAAAAATGTGTCTTCATAGGATACCCAAAAGAGACTGTTGGGTACACCTTCTATCACAGATCCGAAGGCAAAATATTTGTTGCTAAGAACGGATCCTTTCTAGAAAAAGAGTTTCTCTCGAAAGAAGTGAGTGGGAGGAAAGTAAAACTTGATGAGGTAATTATACCTTCTCCCGGATTGAAAAATAGTACATCACAGGAAATTGTTCCAGTGATTCCTACACCAATTAGTGAGGAAGTTAATGATAATGATCATGAAACTTTGGATCAAGTTTCTACTGAACGTCGTAGATCAACCAGAGTACGTTCCGCACCAGAGTGGTACGGCAACCCAGTTCTGGAAATCATGTTACTAGACCATGATGAACCTACGAACTATGAGGAAGCGATGATGAGCCCAGATTCCGCAAAATGGCTTGAAGCCATGAAATCTGAGATGGGATCCATGTATGAGAACAAAGTATGGACTTTGGTTGACTTGCCCGATGATCGGCAAGCCATCGAAAATAAATGGATCTTCAAGAGGAAGACCGACGCAGACGGTAATATTACTGTTTACAAAGCTCGACTTGTTGCGAAAGGTTTTCGACAAGTTCAAGGAGTTGACTACGATGAGACTTTCTCACCTGTAGCGATGCTTAAGTCTGTCCGAATCATGTTAGCAATTGCCGCATTTTATGATTATGAAATCTGGCAAATGGATGTCAAAACTGCATTCCTAAATGGATATCTCAAAGAAGAGTTGTATATGATGCAACCGGAAGGTTTTGTCAATCCAAAAGGTGCTAACAAAGTATGCAAGCTCCAGCGATCCATCTATGGACTGGTGCAAGCATCTCGGAGTTGGAATATACGCTTTGATGAGGTGATCAAAGCATATGGTTTTATACAGACTTTTGGAGAAGCCTGTATTTACAAGAAAGTGAGTGGGAGCTCTGTAGCATTTCTAATATTATATGTAGATGACATATTGTTGATTGGAAATGATATAGAATTTCTGGATAGCATAAAAGGATACTTGAATAAAAGTTTTTCGATGAAAGACCTCGGAGAAGCTGCTTACATATTAGGCATCAAAATCTATAGAGATAGATCAAGACGCTTAATTGGACTTTCACAAAGCACATACCTTGATAAGATTTTGAAGAAGTTCAAAATGGATCAGTCAAAGAAAGGGTTCTTGCCTGTTTTACAAGGTATGAAGTTGAGTAAGACTCAATGCCCGACCACTGCAGAAAAATATAGAGAGAATGAAAGTCATTCCCTATGCCTCAGCCATAGGTTCTATAAAGTATGCCTACAAAACACGTTGTGTACCTTGCCAAGAGTTTGACAGGGAGGTACAATAGTGATCCAGGAGTAGATCACTGTACAGCGGTCAAAATTATCCTTAGTAATTGGATGACTAAGGAAATATTTCTCGATTATGGAGGTGATAAAGAGTTCGTCGTAAAGGGTTACGCCGATGCAAGCTTTGACACTAAATCCAGATGACTCTAAGTATCAATCTGGATGCGTATTGAAAGTGGGAGCAATTAGCTAGAGTAGCTCCATGCAGAGCATTGTAGACATAGAAATTTGCGAAATACATAGGGATCTGTATATGACAGACCCGTTGACTAAACTTCTCTCACAAGCAAAACATGATCACACCTTATTACTCTTGGGTATTAATCACATAGCGATGTGAACTAGATTATTGACTCTAGTAAACCCTTTGGGTGTTGGTCACATAACGATGTGAACTATCGGTATTAAATCACATGGCGATGTGAGCTAGATTATTGACTCTAGTGCAAGTGGGAGACTGAAGGAAATATGCCCTAGAGGCAATAATAAAGTTATTATTTATTTCCTTATATCATGATAAATGTTTATTATTCATGCTAGAATTGTATTAACCGGAAACTTAATACATGTGTGAATACATAGACAAAACAGTATGTCCCTAGTATGCCTCTACTTGACTAGCTCATTGATCAAAGATGGTTATGTTTCCTAGCCATAGACATGAGTTGTCATTTGATCAACGGGATCACATCATTAGGAGAATGATGTGATGGACAAGACCCATCCGTTAGCATAGCACTATGATCGTTTAGTTTTACTGCTATTGCTTTCTTCATGACTTATACATGTTCCTATGACTGAGATTATGCAACTCCCGAATACCGTAGGAACACCTTGTGTGCTATCAAACGTCACAACGTAACTGGGTGATCATAAAGATGCTCTACAGGTGTCTCCGAAAGTATTCGTGGTGTTGGCATAGATCAAGATTAGGATTTGTCACTCCGAGTGTCGGAGAGGTATCTCTGGGCCCTCTCGGTAACACACATCACAATAAGCCTTGCAAGCAAAAGACTAATGAGTTAGTCACGAGATGATGTGTTACGGAACGAGTAAAGAGACTTGCCGGTAACGAGATTGAACTAGGTATAGAGATACCGACGATCGAATCTCGGGCAAGTAACATACCGTTTGACAAAAGGAACAACGTATGTAGTTATGCGGTTCTGACCGATAAAAGATCTTCGTAGAATATGTAGGAGCCAATATGAACATCCAGGTTCCGCTATTGGTTATTGACCGGAGATGAGTCTCGGTCATGTCTACATAGTTCTCGAACCCGTAGGGTCCGCACGCTTAACGTTTGATGACGATCGGTATCATGAGTTTATGAGTATTGATGTACCGAAGGTAGTTCGGAGTCCCGGATGAGATCAAGGACATGACGAGGAGTCTCGGAATGTCCGAGACATAAAGATTGATATATTGGACGGCTATATTCGGACACCGGAAGTATACCGGAAAAGTTCCGGATTTATCGGGATTGCCGAAGGGGGTTACCGGAACCTCCTACGAAGGGGGATGGTCCATAGTGGGCCTTGTGGAAAGGAGAGAGGCAGCCCATAGGGCTGGCCGGTGCCCCACCTAGTTCCTAGTTGGACTAGGATTGGTGGGAGGCGCCACCTCTTCCTTTTCCTACTCCATCTCTTCCTTCTTTGGTGATTCCTACTAGGAATAGGATTGCAATCCTATTCCTAGTAGGATTCCTTCCCTAGCAGCACCATAGGAGGTTGGCCGGCCCTCCTCCCTTGCTCCTTTATATACGGGGGCAGGGGGGCACCCAAAGACACATAAGTTGAATTGTTTTAGCCGTGTGCGGTGCCCCCCTCCACAGAATCACACCTCGGTCATACCGTCGCGGAGCTTAGGCGAAGCCCTGCGCCGGTGAACACATCATATCCGTCACCACGCCGTCGTGCTGATGAAACTCTCCCGTGAAGCTCAACTGGATCAAGAGCTCGTGGGACGTCATCAAGTTGAACATGTGCTGAACGCGGAGGTGCCGTACGTTCGGTGCTTGATCGGTTGGATCGCGAAGAAGTTCGACAACATCAACTGCGTCACTTGACGCTTCCGCTCCCGGTCTACGAGGGTACGTAGACACACTCTCCCCTCTCGTTGCTATGCATCTGGTAGATAGATCTTGCGTGATCGTAGGAAAATTTTAAAATACTACGTTCCCCATCAGACCAGGCTTAAGATAATTCCTTGAGTACCACCTTGGTTGTGACGCCCCCGATTTGACCGTACACTAATCATGCATGCAAATGTGTATGACCAAGATCAGGGACTAACTGGAAGATATCACAACACAACTCTAGACACAAATTAAAATAATACAAACTTTATATTACAAGCCAGGGGCCTCGAGGGCTCGAATACAAAAGCTCGAAAACACAAGAGTCAGCGGAAGCAACAATATCTGAGTACACACATAAGTTAAACAAGTATGCCTTAAGAAGGCTAGCACAAATATAGAAATGATCGAAAAGGCAAGGCCTCCTGCCTGGGACCTCCTAACTACTCCTCGAAGCCGAACTCCATGTAGAAACATCATCGGGATCCTCTAGCTCCTGGACTCCACCGATCTGGTTGCATCAACCAGAAAGAAGAAAGAAGGGGGAAAAGGGGGAGCAAAGCAACCGTGAGTACTCATCCAAAGTACTCGCAAGCAAGGATCTACACTACATATGCAATGGTATCTATATATGTGGGTTAAAATGCAGAATGCCAGAATAAGAGGGGGATAGCTAATCCAATCGAAGACTATGCTTCTAGCTGTTGGGGGAACGTAGCAGAATTCAAAAAAATTCTACGCTTTCACCAAGATCCATCTAAGGAGACATGTAGCAACGAGCATATTAGAGTGCATCTACATACCCTTTTGTAGATCGCGAGCAGAAGCTTTCGAAGAAGCGTGGATGAAGTAGTCGTACTCTTCGCGTTCTTCGTCACCGATGATCTAGCGCCGAACGGACGGCACCTCCGCGTTCAACACACGTCCGGTACAGCAACATCACCTCCTTCTTGATCCAGCAAGGGGGGAGGAGAGGTCGTCGGAGATCCAGCAGCACGACGGCGTGGTGGTGGATGCAGCGGGAAATCCTGCAGGGCTTCGCCGGCGCCCTGCGTGAAGAGTATGAGGTGTGACGGGAGGAGGAGAGGCGCCAGAGACTTGGGTGCGGCTGCCCTCTCCCCCCCACTATATATAGGGGCCAGGGGGCGCCGGCCCTGGCAGATCCCATCTGCAAGGGGGGGCGGCGGCCTAGGGGGGATACTTGCCCCCCAAGGCATAGGGGGCGCCCCCTCCCCTAGGGTTTCAACCCTAGGCGCATGGAGGGGGGCCCAAGTGATGCGCCAGCCCACCAGGGGCTGGCCCCTTCCCCCTTGCGGCCTAGGGGCCCCACCGGGATGGGTGGCCCCACCTAGTGGACCCCCGGAACCCCTCCGGTGGTCCCGGGACGCTCCCGGTGACCCCCGGAGTTCACCCGATGGCCGAAACTGGACTTCCTATATATCATTCTTTACCTCCGGACCATTCCGGAATTCCTCGTCACATCCGGGATCTCATCCGGGACTCCGAACAACTTTCGGGTTTCCACGTGCATGTATCTCTACGACCCTAGCGTTACCGAACCTTAAGTGTGTAGACCCTACGGGTTCGGGAGACACGTAGACATGACCGAGACCACTCTCCGGTCAATAACCAACAGCGGGATCTGGATACCCATGTTGGTTCCCACGTGTTCCTCGATGATCTCCATCGGATGAACCACTGTGTCAAGGATTCACTCAATCCCGTATGTTATTCCCTTTGTCCACGTGTTCAATCTCGTATGGCAAGTCTCTTTACTCGATCCGTAATCCATCATCTCGTGACTAACTCCTTAGTCACTTTGAGCTCATTATGATGATGTCTTACCGAGTGGGCCCAGAGGTACCTCTCCGTCACACGGAGTGACAATATCCCAGTCTCGGTTCGTACCAACTCAACAGACACTTTCGGAGATACCCGATGCGTACCTTTATAGCCACCCAGTTACGTTGTGACGTTTGGCACACCCAAAGTATTCCTACGGCATCCGGGAGTTGCACAACCTCATGGTCTAAGGAATAAATACTTGACACCAAAAAGCTTATGCATTACGAACTATGCGATCTCGTGCTATGCTCAGGATTGGGTCTTGTCCATCACATCATTCTCCTAATGATGTGATCCCGTTATCACTGACATCCTATGTCCATGGTCAGGAAATCATGACCATCTGCTGATCAACGAGCTGGCAACTAGAGGCCTACCAGGGACTCATTGTGGTCTATATATTCACACATGTATCGCTGTTTCCGTACAATACAATTCAAGCATGAATAACAGACGATTATCATGAACAAGGAAATATAATAATAATACTTTTATTATTGCATCTAGGGCATATTTCCAACAGTCTCCCACTTGCACTAGAGTCTATAATCTAGTTACATTGTGATGAATCGAACACCCATAGAGTCCTGGTGTTGATCATGTTTTTCCCGTGGAAGAGGTTTAGTCAACGGGTCTGCTACATTCAGATCCGTATGCACTTTACAAATATCTATGTCTCCATCTTGAACATAATTCCGGATGGAGTTGAAACGGCGCTTGATGTGTTTGGTCTTCTTGGGAAACCTGGGCTCCTTGGTAATAGCAATAGCACCAGTGTTGTCACAGAAGAGAGTCATCGGGCTTGACGCGCTTGGAATGACTCCTAGGTCGGTGATGAACTCTTTCATCCAGACTCCTTCCTATGCTGCTTCGCAAGCAGCTATGTACTCCGCTTCACATGTAGAATGCGCCACGACGCTCTGCTTGCAACTGCACCAACTGACTGCTCCACCATTCAAAATATACACGTATCCGGTTTGTGACTTTGAGTCATCCAGATCTGTGTCGAAGCTAGCATCGACGTAACCCTTTACGACGAGCTCTTCGTCACCCCCATAAACGAGAAACATATCCTTAGTCCTCTTCAGGTACTTTAGGATGTTCTTGACCGCTGTCCAGTGTTCCATACCGGGATCACTTTGGTACCTCCCTACCAAACTTATGGCAAGGTTCACATCAGTTCTGGTACACAGCATGGCATACATGATAGAACCTATGGCCGAGGCATAGGGTATGACACTCATCTTTTCTCTATCTTCTGTCGTGGTCGGCGACTGAGCCTTGCTCAATCTCATACCTTGCAAAACAGGCAAGAACCCCTTCTTGGACTGATCCATATTGAACTTCTTCAATATCTTGTCAAGGTATGTACTTTATGAAAGACCGATGAGGCGTCTTGATCTATCTCTATAGATTTTGATGCCTAATATGTAAGCTGCTTCTCCAAGGTCCTTCATTGAAAAACTCTTATTCAAGTAGGCCTTTACAGTTTCCAAGAATTCTATATCATTTCCCATCAGCAATATGTCATCCACATATAATATGAGAAATGCTACAGAGCTCCCACTCACTTTCTTGTAGATACAGGCTTCTCCATAAGTCTGTATAAAGCCAAACGCTTTGATCACATCATTAAAGCGAATATTCCAACTCCGAGATGCTTGCACCAGCCCGTAGATCGAGCGCTGGAGCTTGCATACCTTGTTAGCATTCTCTGGATCGACAAAACCTTCCGGCTGCATCATATACAACTCTTCCTTAAGGAAGCCATTAAGGAATGTCGTTTTGACGTCCATTTGCCATATCTCATAATCATAGAATGCGGCAATAGCTAACATGATTCTGACTAACTTCAGCATCGCTACGGGAGAGAAAGTCTCATCGTAGTCAATCCCTTGAACTTGTCGATAACCCTTAGCGACAAGCCGAGCCTTATAGATGGTCACATTACCATCCGCGTCTGTCTTCTTCTTAAATATCCATTTATTTTCTATGGCGTGCCTATCATCAGGCAAGTCCACCAAAGTCCATACTTTGTTTTCATACATGGATTCTATCTCAGATTTCATGGCTCCAAGCCATTTATTGGAATCCGGGCCCGCCATCGCTTCTTCATAGTTCGAAGGTTCACCGTTGTCTAACAACATGATATTCATGACAGGGTTGCCGTACCACTCTGGTGCGGAACGTGCCCTTGTGGACCTTCGAAGTTCAGTAGTAACTTGATCTGTTTCTTCATGATCATCATCATTAACTTCCTCCCTTGTCGGTGTAGGCACCTCAGGAACAATTTCCTGCGCTGCGCTACTTTCCGATTCAGGAGGGGTGACTATCACCTCATCAAGTTCTACTTTCCTCCCACTCACTTCTTTCGAGAGAAACTCTTTCTCCAGAAAGGATCCATTCATGGCAACAAAGACCTTGCCTTCGGATCTGTGGTAGAAGGTAGCAATATGTAACTTTCGAATACTTCTGTAACTCAAAAAAATTGAAATAAATTGGTGGACGTGAGGAATTTGTCTATTAATCATCTGCAAAAAGAATCAACTAAAAATCTCTCTCTGGTAAAAAAAATGGTAGCTAATCTCGTGAGCGCTAAAGTTTCTGTTTTTTACAGCATGATCGCATAAACTTCACACAAGTCTTCCCAAAGGTTCTACTTGGCACAAACACTAATTAAAACACAAAACCACATCTAAACAAATGCTATATGCAATATTTATTCCTAAACAGAAGCAAAAACAAAGAAAATAAAATTGGGTTGCCTCCCAACAAGCCCTTTCTTTATAGCCATTAAGATAGGCTTGAGAATTCAATGATGCTCACATGAAAGATAAGGATTGAAGAAAAAAGAGAGCATCATATAGCATGTGAAAATCACATATAAGTCTAAATACTTCCTATGCATAGGCATTTTATAGGAAAACAAATTAGCAAGACAAGCAAGATCTAACATATGCAAGGAAGAACAAAGAAACAAGATCAATCTCAACATGAAGAGAGGTAATTTAGTAACATGAAGATTTATACAACCATGTTTTCCTCTCTCATAATCATTTCATGTAGGACCATAAGGAAATTCAACAATATAGCTATCACAAAACATATTCTCAACACGATCCACATGCATGCGAAGTTGACACTCTTCCAAAATAGTGGGGTTAACATTAACTAAAGTCATGACCTCTCCAAACCAACTTTTATCAAAAACTTCATAAGATTGAACATTCTCCAAATATGTGGGATCTAAAGTTGACACTCTTCCAAACCCACTTTCAATATTATTGCAAACATTATTATCAATCTCATATATCATGGGGCTTAAATAAGTTTTCAAAATCACAAGAAGAATCACCCCAATCATGATCATTGCAACTAATAGTAATCATAGCAAAACTAGCATCCTCAAGCTTGAGGTTTTGCATATTATTAACATAATTGACATTTATAGAATTTATAACAACATCATTGCAATCATGCTTTTCATCGAAGGAACTATCAAGTATGGGTGCAATAGCAACGATCTCATGTTTAACATAGGGAACTATAGAAAATTCATCTTCATAAATATTGCCATCATGGTCACAAGAATAGCAAGCATCATGTTCATCAAGGGTCATTTCAATCAAATCATCGGAATCATAATTATCTATAGATTCATGCATATCATTATTTTCTTCCAAAGCAGCGGTCATTCTTTCAATAAATTCTTTGACATGGACATTATGAGCATAGTTTTCAAAGCAATATTTAAGTATGTCAAAATTTTCAGATTCGTAGAGAGTAATATCATACTTTTCAATCAAAGAAGCAACTTCATAAGCACCCTTAAAAGTAACAAATTCTTCAATTTGTTCGATATCGTAGTAACTATAAACACCCTTTGCATAAGAGGATAAGATTTCATTATCATTAAACTCACATAGGTAGGGGAGGTGTTTTTAGGGTTCTTAGAGCAACAAGTAAAATCACAAATTTCACAAAGATTCCAAGCATAACACAGCAATCTGTTTATTTGATCCCATAAGAGTCTCTCTTTTTCAGACAAACGGTGACGCACAAAATGAGCATGCTCATCTAAAGATTTCCCATCAACCAAGCTAGTTGGGGCTTCAGCACGAGAGCATAAGGATCGAAGATGATCCAAGTAGAACACTTTAAGGTGATCCATATCAATATATTTTTAACAAGCAAAGATGGAAGCAAATAGAAGGCACATGGCAACACAAGCAAACAGGAAGCAAGCGTACAGAAAGAGGGCGAATAAAACGGCAAAGGTGAAGTAGGGGAGAGGAAAACGAGAGGCAAATAATGTAATACGAGGGATAAGGGTTTGTGATAGGTACTTGGTATATGACTTTTGCGTAGACCTCCCCAGCAATGGCGCCAGAAATTCTTCTTGCTACTTCTCGAGCTTGCGTTTTATTCCCTCAAAGAGGAAAGGGTGATGCAGCACAGTAGCATAAGTATATTTCCCTCGGTTTTTGAGAACCAAGGTATCAATCTAGTAGGAGACCATGCGCGAGTCCCTCGCACCTACACAAACAAATAAGAACCTCGCAGCCAATGCGATAAAAGGGGTTGGCAATCCCTTCTCGGTCACTTACGAGAGTGAGATCTGATAGAGATGATAAGATAATATTTTTGGTGTTTTTGGTATAGAGATTGAAAGTAAATAATGCAAAGTAAAGTAAATAGTTGATGGAAGATAATATGATGATAATAGACCCGGGGGCCATAGGTTTCACTAGTGACTTCTCTCATTATAGGAGATTTCTATGGTGGGTGAACAAATTACTGTCGAGCAATTGATAGAAGAGTGCATAGTTATGAGAATATCTAGGCATGATCATTGTATATAGGCATCACGTCCGTGACAAGTAGACCGAAACGATTCTGCATCTACTACTATTACTCCACACATCGACCGCTATCCAGCATGCATCTAAAGTATTAAGTTCATAAGAACAGAGTAACGCCTTAAGCAAGATGACATGATGTAGAGGGATAAACTCATGCAATATGATATAAACCCCATCATTTTATAATCGATGGCAACAATACAATACGTGCCTTGCTGCCCCTGCTGTCACTGGGAAAGACACCGCAAGATTAAACCCAAAGCCAAGCACTTCTCCCATTGCAAGAACTATAGATCGCCAAACCAAACCGATAATTCGAAGAGACTTGCAAGGATATTTAAATCATACATAAAAGATTTCAAAGAATCCAATATTGTTCATGGATAATCTTGATCATAAACCCACAATTCATCGGATCTCGACAAACACACCGCAAAAAGATTACATCGAATAGATCTCCTCGAAGATCGAGGAGAACTTTGTATTGAGATCCAAAGAGAGAGAAGAAGCCATCTAGCTAATAACTATGGACCTGAAGGTGTGTGGTAAACTACTCACAACTCATCGGAGAGGCTATGGTGTTGATGTAGAAGCCCTCCATGATCGATGCCCCCTCCGGTGGAGCTCCGGAACAGGCCCCAAGATGGGATCTCACGGGTACAGAAGGTTGCGGCGGTGGAATTAGGGTTTCATGGATTGCCTCGATGTTTTCAGGGTATGGGAGTATATATAGCCTGAAGAGGCACGCCGGGGGAGACACAGGGGTCCCACAAGAGTGGGGGCGCGCCTAGCCCCCCTGGGCACGCCCCTTCCCTCGTGGCCACCTCCTTCGGTTCCTGGCGTGTACTCCAAGTCTTCTCTGTTGATACTGTTCCAAAAATAACTCTCCCCAAGGTTTCATTCCGTTTGGACTCCGTTTGATATTCCTTTTCTGCGAAACACTGAAATAGCAAAAAACAATAATTTTCACTGGGCCTTGGGTTAGTAGGTTAGTCTCAAAAATAATATAAAAGTGTATAATAAAGCCCATTAAACATCCAAAACAGAATATATAATAGCATGGAACAATCAAAAATTATAGATACGTTGGAGACGTATCACAGCGCGCCACTTGTCGCAGCCTGGGGAGATTTGAGTGATCTTTGCAACGAGTACTCCTCAACTAATGATTTCAGCGGTACGTCCCATGTGGAACACGGTATCTATTAAATTACTTTTATTTACCTTGACATAGACATATACATTACCCGCAAAAATAAAAGACATACACATATACCTGCGTGTGTACTGTGTTTAAAATACAAACAGACACATCTGCCATTTCATGAAATTGGCTACTTTTATTTTCTCAAGATGCATATGAGAAATGCTATTCATACTCAACATGCATATAACCCACTTTACCGACCCTACTACTTTTGTTTCTCTCTAACATGCATGAGAAATATACTGAGAGAAACAACAAATGCATGCACGGGGTTTTGGAACTATATAATTAACAAATACAATAAATTATACATATTTTTAGCCTTCATTCTCGTGATTAAATTTCAGGCAACAAAATTTTATTAAAATAATATATTGCAATCAATTCCGACAACAATGCACATGGTGTAATATAAATAATACGGAATACTCGAGAGCAGTTGCTGCAAAAATGCTCTCTTGTTTGAGAAACCATACAACACATGGTTTTTCTTACATGGACTTACAAGGAACTAAACGACCGCTTATTTCGCGCCCAATGTCGGGTCGCATGAACCTAAGTGATGTTTTTTTACAGGCTTTGGCTATTGATGGCTTCATCTAATGGGCCTATCGTAGAGATGCATGATGAGACAATATACACTATTGCCTCTTCACTCTCCTCCGAAAGAAAAAAGTGAGCACTGGCCCCTTCCTTCCATAGATCGTAGTGAACGCCGACCGTTGGCGCCAGAGACAGGGAGAGGCTTCCAGTGACCAAAGATGAGGACTAGGAAGATGGAGGTCGGTCACGTGCGCGCACGATGCATTCCTATCTTCCCTCGCGGAGATGCAGGGACGGCGGAGCCACGAGAGGCATTGACAACCACCGACCGTGGTAAGGGGTTGTTCTCTCTGTACCATTCCTTTTTTGTGCTATAAAGAAGTAGAAGAAGGAAGTAATTTTCAAGCAATTTTTTGTTGGAATCCGTATTGCATCCTGAGGTAGAATGTGCCAGTTTGTTTATTTTTTAGCTTCAGCAACAACACCGCCCTTTTCAATCTGAACAACATATTTGCAATATATTACCCTCCAAGGTATGAACATATGGCTAGCAATATTTACCACTATGGTCATGTGACGTAGGACGATAAGAAATATGTGAAAATATTAACGTATTTTATTTCCTTATGAAGTGGAGGAAGAAATGAACTACAAAACACTCCTAATTAACAAACACTTTGTATTTCAATACTAACTGAGAAAAGGAAAGAAATCAAATTTAATAGAAAAGAGAATATTTTCTACTCCCTAGAGAGCACCTTTCAGTCAACTTGTAAGCATATCATAACCTTAATGTGGACGGGCAACCAGGTAAGCATGTGCCCATGAAAGAAAGGACTAGGGAGGGATTGAGAGAAGCTTTCATAGTGGAAAAAACCTAGATCGGCGTCCATTTATTTCTATGTCATCATCCGCATGAATATTTGTGTTAGGCTCTCTAAGGACATGCTAGCTTCCACAATAGTACATCAAGTATACTAGGGAAACATGTTATCATGAACATATCATACACTGCGCCAGTTGAGTGTGTAAAAAAGATATCCAGAAATATGAACTGCATTATGGAAAGATATGCATATAAAATTACAAATATGGTTCAAATGCTAGAATTGGTAGTGCAAGCCTCTTTTGGAGCAGTGTGTAAAAAGAATCTCAACCAACAGGCACTAGCATCTATGGTGTTGTTCTTGTATAAGACAATGGCGATCACATGATGTAGTGGCCAGACCTCGAACCAGTAAGCTGGTTGCGCACTTGCACCACTCGGTATCGAGTGATGCTTCACTAGTTAGTAGTTAGTCCTAGTAGTTGCAGCAGTTATCCATCTAAACATTTTAAAGTTTCTATAGTTATACTTGGTATTTTAGAATGCTAATTTTCTTGTGATTTTTTTTTATCTTCAACCTTACTTTGGATTTCTTTGTTCTTGGTCACCTTCATTTTTGTCATTGAGGCCTAGTTGTGCTTCCGATCCGGTCTATCCTCTTTGCTGCTCTGCCATGATCTGCCTCCTTTCTCAGTCGCATGCCACTTCCTATAATCGATGATATAATTGATATAGCTACCTAACAATTAATGCCACTAACCTGTTTGTTCCAAGTGGCTTTTGTGCTCCTTGAACTCTTTCACCTTGATGTATGCATGTGTTATCTATGAGCTAATTGGGCACGACTCAACATGTTTTGCGCCAATAAAAATTTGCAAGAAGGCATGTCTAACATGAATGGTAGAGTGATTGACAATGCCACAATCACCACAAAATACTTAAAGATGCCATATGTTAGTGCTACCCAAAGAAATGCCCAATCTAGATGGATGAATGATCTTCTAATCTCTGAGGATTGTAACCTATGAAATGTCTGGAAGAAATTATTGTTTATGAATCTTTACCATCACGGAGGAAGACGACATGCTCTTAGAGCTAGCCATGTAGGAGCCCTACGACTTCCATCCATTTCATAGGTTGCAATCCTCTCGCCATTTGAGATGATTGTCTGTTTGGGCATTCTTTTGGATAGCTCACTCATATGGCAACCGTAAGTAAACACTATATTGAATACAAGTGACGAGTGCACTATTTATCCATCAACTGTAGGGCAGTATGCTAAATTTAGACTATGCATGCATATGACCAACCAAAGAACGACTATTAATTAACTAAAGTTTGTGTGAATGGGCGCTCCATCCTCTTCACCTCACATTATTATAGGCTGACGTCTTCTGTTTAGAACTCATGACTATGAATTTATGCTAGATGAAGTTCTAATAAAATATTTCGATGTCTAGAAGTTGCATTCTTGTTTGCGTGTGTATAAAGTTGACAAAGACATGCACTAGCATTTGTACTTTTGTATGCTTGATTGATATAGAATTTGAGGGTGATCATCTATGTTGTTGGGTCCATGTGTATGTTAATTCATTTCCATTGAACTTATTAAGAACATATGTTGCACTCTCTCTCTCTCTCTTTCAATTTCTCCCCCCTAATTCTAGTATAAAGAGTGCACTAGATCGAAGTAGATAGCTCTATTTCTTATGTATTTCCTCCAAGTAAGAGATGAAGGTACCGAACATAAATATTTGTCCACTTTATTTATATGAAACTACAAGAATTCTGATGAACCTGATGTTCCCATTCTATCACAAATCACTACAAAATACTCCCCATGTTTCAAAATATAAGGTCTATTACTCTTTTTAAAAGTCAAACGTGTGTATATTTGATCAAGATTCTACAAAAATATGCCAATATGTACAATACCGGATTTATATCATTTGATCTATCATGAAAAGTATTTTCATACTTTTATATATTAGGTATTGCAGATGTAGATATTTTCACCTATAATCTTGGTCAAAATACAATCCTTTGGCTTGCACGAAAACTGATGGATCTTATATTCTGGAACGGAGGGAGTACACAACTGCAAGCCTTATGAATTTAAAATCCCACATGTATTCCTTGGCATAGGTTAACCTCCATGACACATTTATGAGAACCGACACAGATCCAGACACATGTGACATTACATGTCCGCCACAGATAAACCTGAGGCTCGTCGAACCCGGGCCTAGCCCATGCCTTGTGATTGTACAGACCATCACAAATCCACATGGCATGACTGCCAGCGCAGATCCGACGTTGTTCCCAATAAATGTTTAGGATATCACTTATCGTTAGCGTTTCGATCGACTGGAAATCAACTGATTAATCGATTTTATCGATTGACTATTAATCGGTTTGTTTTTGCTTGTAATTCCCAAGTTCCAAACAAGAATAAGGTAAAAATGGAAACAACCATCTATGTGTTGTAAGAATTTAAATTGGAGAACGGTATATCAATACAAAACTACATATTACATGTCAAATAATGAGTCAATGACAAATAAAACAGGACAACACTACAATACATGGCATTTCAAATGGGGAATGAAGTGTGATGTGTGGCAGTCTACTGAAGGGGAGGCCCTTTTGGGGGTTTATAACCACAGGGGGACGACCCAATTAATCGCTTCCAGAGCGATAAATTGGCCCAAAAGATAGATAACAAAGATAAGATATAATCTTAGCGGCAAACCGCCGATGAGCGATAAATCGGTGAATCGGACAAATATTTTAAACATTGATCCTAATAATATGAATCGTTTACATGTTTGTATCAAAATATTTGGGCTCAACTATTCTGTTATATATTGCGGCCATGGCCATCTTTTTGCCTATTTATTTTTTGAAACTTTTTTCCCTTTTGTAGTTATTATATAAGTCTGGTCAAGTTTATTATGGCCAATGGCCACATCACAGAAGTACAAGACATATATAACATCTAAGTTTCACATCATAGAAGTACATAATGTTGGGGAACGAAGCATGAACATAAAAAAAAATCCTACGAAACACCCAAGATCCAATCTAGGAGATGCATAGCTACGAGAGGGGAGTGTGTCTACATACCCTTGTAGACCAAAAGCGTTAGCGTCGCAACGCAGTTGATGTAGTCGCACTCTTCACGATCCAATCCGATCTAGTGCCGAGCGGACGAAACCACCGAGATTAGCATACGTTCATCTCGATGGAGTCCTCTCCTTCTTGATCCAGCAATCGAGGGAGAGGAGGTATATGATATTGGAACCAACACGACGGTATGGTGGTGGTGGTGGCAACGAATTCCGACAGGGCTTCGCCAAGCGCGTATCGGAGGGACGTGGGAGGAATTGGGAGCGGGAACGGGCCAGGGTCAAGGGGTGGCCGCCCCCATGCGCCTTCCCCATCTATATATAGGCTAGGGGGCAGGGAGGGCATCCAAAAACCATCTAGGGCCGGCCACAAGGTTGAAATCCCTTTAAACGTGGAGATAACATCTTATCTTTAGATTCAACCCTTTAAATTTAGAGATAAGATCTTATCTCTAAATTTAAACAACATGTGCCTTGGGGAATGGGGGCGGCCAGCCTATGTGGGATGTAGCCCCACCCCTTGGTCTATGTGGGCCCTTCCTAGGTCGTTAGGCCCCACGGTGGAACCCCCGGAACCTTCCAGAACCTTTCGATACATTACCGAAAAAAACGAACTTTTTCCGGAACCCAAAATATGACTTCCCATATATAAATATTTACCTCCACACCATTCCAGAGCTCCTCGTGATATCCCGGATCCCATCTGGGACTCCAAACAACCTTCAGATTTTCTAGTATTAATATCTTAATACTACCCTAGCGCTACCGAACGTTAAGTGTGCGACCCTACGGATTCGAGAATCATGTAGACATGACCGAGACTCCTCTTCGGTCAATAACCAATGGCGGGACCTGGATGCCCATATTGGTTCCCACATATTCCACGAAGATCTTTATTGGTTGAACCATGATGTCAAGGATTCAGTCAATGCCGGTATGCAATTCCCTTTGTTCGGTGATATGTTATTAGCCCGAGATTTGATCGTCCATATCTCCATACCTAGTTCAATCTCATTACCGGCAAGTCTCTTTACTCATTTCGTAATACAAGATCCCGTGACTAACTCATTAGGCACGTTTCTTGCAAGCTCTTTACATGTTGTATTACGGAGAGGGACAATAGATATCTCTCCGTCACACGGAGTGACAAATCCCAGTCTCGATCCATGCCAACCCAACAGACACCTTCGGAGATACCTGTAGAGCATCTTTATGATCACCCAGTTACGAAGTGACATTTGATTGCACGCAAGGTATTCTTCCGGTATCCGGGAGTTGCTTGATCTCATGGTCGAAGGAACAGATACTTGACATGAAGAAAGCTATAGCAAATAACTTAAATGATCTGATGCTAAGCTTACAGTTGGGTCTAGTCCACCAAATCATTCTCCTAATGATGTGATCCCGTTATCAAATGACAACTCATGCCTATGGTTAGGAAACCTTAACCATCTTTGATGAACAAGCTAGTCTAGTAGAGGCTCATTAGGGACATGGTATTTGTTTATGTATTCACACATGTATTTAAGTTTCCGATCTACACAATTCTAGCATGAATAATAAACCTTTATCATGAACAAGGAAATATGATAATAACCAATTTATTATTGCCTCTAGGGCATATTTCCAACAAATAACACATGTAACTCTTTACAAGTATATATATACCACATTCCAAGTTGCATCAACAGAAATGATAGATTGAGAATTGATGGAATTTTCATCAAATATACATCCAACTTTGTACTATCTCCACCATTAGATCTGATCCTCTTGGTCCTGCTGCATAACCCAACCTTCAAAAAATAGCAAATAAGAATATGATTATTACAAACCCAAAGTCTTTTTTTAGAATCAGGGGGGTCCCACGCTTGAATATCTTACTCAAAGTGGCCAATACGAAAGAGGAGTGATCCAGTTTATAAGGAAACCCGGATCGAAAACCTTAACAAATTGGCCTCATTTATGATGGAAACCGGGCCGAAACCCATACAAGTAACAAGGAAAAGGAAGGTGGGATGGGCACCCAGTAGAAGGCACGACCTAGCAAGCAAAAAAAAGACTATCACCACGAGAGACACAAGTAGATGAGGGGTGTTCTTGAGAACTCACAATACCAAGACTTTACAAAGAGCCGAACGTGTCGATGAGCATATTAACCCCCAAAACACAACTGAGGAGCATCCACAATCAATGAGTGTCATCCGAGACACGAACCTTAACCGGGCCTCCACCATAGGAAATCAGAATGATTAGCAAGTTTGTGAGGAATCTTGCGCAACATTGATCAAAGATGAGTTGGGACAACACCAAGAGCACGAAGCTCGCCGCGAACACAACGCCAACCATGAGAGGGTCTTGAGCAAACATTACCAGAGACGGTGCAAAAAACAGGGGCAGGGGCTAATGATAGCAGTGAAGGGCTCACGGTGATGACTTCAGGAAGGAGAACGATGTTCGTGGACCACATTATCAATGGACTTCTGTCCGGAGCCCAAACCAAGCAGGTACAACTCAAGGACCACGCCCCATGGAAGGAAAGCGACACTGGATTTGGCGCCACCGTGGTCAACTGACGCATAGCATGGATTTCTCCCAATGTTAGTACCAGATCGAGGCCAGTATTATCGGAGCAGCTCCTACGACCAAAGCAATGCAAATCAACCACTGACATGCCGCCATCCGTAGGGGTCAAAGGAGAGGCAGGCGTGGAGTGATGGAGAGTCGAGGAGCCGGCAAGGGGGTGGGGTGGGGTGGGGGTCACGGAATGGAGCGCTGGGGTAAAGACGGCCAGATCGGACACTACACATGGCAGATCCGACCTGGAGGAGGCAGTGCAGCTCACACGTGCTTGGTTGTCGATGCACTAGACCTAGAGAGGCACGCAATAAGCGGGCCAACAGAGGAGGCACAACCAGTGGATTGCGTAGTTGGAGCCACCGAAGACGCCAACGGCCAAGGAGTAGCACTCCCGCGCAACACCATGGCTAGATCCGGTCCTGGATCACCGAGATCTGCCGAAGACAGAGCACGTGGGGGCCCGATGAATTCGATGACGTATGGGAGCAAATATGTAATGGCTGGGGTGCAGTGGCTGAGGGAGACGACGACCCGCATGAACCGGGAAGGAAAGCAACGCTCGCTGCCAAGGAAGCAGGAGGCGAGTGGTTTGGATGGGGGGATTAGCTTGGAGCGTGGGATTGGGCCGCGCTTGGCCTCGCTGCCACCGTCCACCTAGGGGCTTTGCCCGATGGCCTCCTCCGACATCGCCGAAAGGATGGAGAGGTGGCAGCAGCGCTCTATAGGGGAGGCGGCATGGTGGCCTCTGGAGTCGCGAGAGCGATCACCTAAAGCCGTATTAGAGTTAAGAGACATATATGTTAGTGCGGAAATTCATTGTATTTTGGCAACTATAGAAATATGAATTGGTGCAACACATATGAGTTGCTCCACAAGTGAAAGTAGTGGGTGCACCCACCTAAGGTGCACCCACGGTGCACCCGTGCAAGAAGACATAGCAAACCATTTAAAAATATCTGAAACTTTGTGGGAGTGATCATCAACAAATGTTATGGGTGCTTACAAAGTTTGGTGGTCCAATAACATTCGAGGAGCTTTGCACAAAAAAGACAAAATTATAAAATCTGCTCAAACAGTGCACTTACATACATTTTGACTAATTTTTAGTGATTTTGTCTTTTTGTAGAGAGCTCCTCGAATGTTATTTGACAACCAAACTTTGCAAGCCCCCATAACATTTATTGATGATCATCCCCACAAAGTTTCAATTTTTTTTAATGTTTTAATATGTTTTCTTGCGTAGGTGTGCCATGGGTGTGCCGAGCTGGGGTGTAGAAAAACCACTCTCAGACTCATCGGTCTCAGAATTACATCTAACTTGTAGAGAAAATAACTTGTTTTGTGGTTTTGTTGCTTGAAGTGTTATAAAACAAAGGGAAATGTTCGTTTGGCCTTACGAACAAAAACATTCGCGCCCAAATGAC
The DNA here is from genome assembly GCA_902687465.1 of Secale cereale. Lineage (NCBI taxonomy): Eukaryota > Viridiplantae > Streptophyta > Magnoliopsida > Poales > Poaceae > Secale > Secale cereale. Next base: position 131,635,034 of record LR738710.1, read on the forward strand.
AAAACAAAAATTGCAGGACGTGTTTTGTGGTTTTATAATAGCTTGATTTTCAAAAGCAACATTTTCATCTTAGCGGACGGTCACGAAACGTCACAGATGCGTCTACTTACATCCCTATTCTTTTTTTTAGGGGAAATGCCATCATGGCGGTTTATATTTCATGTGCAAAAAGGGCTACATCGTTCGACAAAATGTCAAGCAAAATATCGGGAGGCTCGGACTGCCACACAATAGTCCGTGAGTCCTCCGACATGCTAGCTAATAAATCCGCTGCCATATTAGCTTCCCTAGGTCAATATTGAAAACTAACAGAATTGAAGTTACGGCAAATAAAAGAGCATTCCTCGTAGATGGCTGCTGCCGGTCCTAGTGAGTTGCCTCCATTGAGCATCACTTGGATTACTTCCATGCAATCAGCCTCGATCACCAGGTTGTTGCAACCTATATCATTCGCCAAAATTAGTCCGTCTCGTAGTCCTCTGGCCTCCGCAGTTGTTGCGTCCTCGACGAACTGTATACTGCTACAAGATGCAGCTATGAATATCCCACACGCATCTCGGAGGATTGATCGTGCCCCCCCCCCATCCACTCTCCTCAGAGAAAGATGCGTCTACGTTGAGCTTCACAAGCCCCTCACTCGGCCTAGTCCAACCATGTCTGTTGATACGCGCTGGACCATTATGTTTTACTCGCACAAAATTCTTTGACAATGTGGAGATCACTTGTGCTGCTCTTGTTGGTTCGTGAAGTTGTTCCCCATGTGTAAATTTCCTACGCTCCCAGCAACAGTAACAAACTGTTGTTGCAACAAGCTCCTTGCAATTAACCTCGGGAAGCAAAGGGGCATGCATCGTGGGTGCAAGTAATAAATCAGCTAGCACTGAAGATCCTTCCCTTTCCAACTCGCACAGATTATTGATTGTGTTTGCCATTCCCAGCAACCTCCATATTTCTTGAACTCTTGGGCACTTGAAGAAAGCGTCTCAGGCTCTCGCAATCCAGTCCGCATATAGGGCACTGCGAACTAGTAATCATATGGCGATTTGCCATAATACCACGACATGGAATTGCCCCAAATAGTGCTCTCCAGTAGTGAATTTTCACCTTTGTTGGGACCTTAAGCTTCCATAAGATAGCCCATATCGGACTAGTACTTGAGGATATCATGGAATTGGTTCTCCTCAACTTTTGTCCGTGTTGTTGCTCCCACTCCATATGATATGCAGTTTTTACCGTGAATATCCCAATACGGTTGTAGTGCCATGAAACAAAGTCATCCATCATTCCAATGGCAAGAGGAATATTCAGAATTCTTTGGGCATCAATTGGCCAGAAAATATCTCTGATTATTTGCTCATCCCATTCCCTAGTTTCCATGTTGATAAGTTCAGAGACTTTGGTGATAATTATATTGCCTCTACTTGTCATCACTCTCCTATCTGGGCTACTGGGAACCCACGGATCATCCCATATATTTATTTTTGTACCATCATCCACTCTCCAAATGTGACCTCTTTTAAAAGTTTGAATGCCGCTCCATAGACTCTGCCATGTATACGAACTACCTTTTTTGAGGCTACAATCTAGGATATCCCCATTTGGGAAATACTTAGCTCTTAGGACTCTAGCACACAGCATTGTTTGGCCAATAAAGCCAAATTAAAACAATGAAGATCTCTGAAACCCATACCTCCATTTCTCTTTGGGACACACATTTTCCACCATGCAAACCAATGCATATGCTTCTTCACATCCTCATCTCCCCACCAGTATAGGGACATAGCAGTAGTTATCCCATTGCATACTTGTTTAGGTAGCTTGAAGACTGACATTGCGTATGACGATATAGCCTGCACAACGGCCTTTAATAAAATTTCCTTACCCCCAAAAGATAGTAATTTTTCCTTCCATCCTCTGATTTTGCTCAAAACTCTATCCACAAGGTGCTGAAAACAATCAGTTCTATCCACGCCCACAATAGGGGGCAGGCCCAAATATTTATCAATGATTGCCTCCACCATTATGTTCAAAGAAATGCAAACTTCGACCCTAGTCTCCACTGGTGTGCAAGGACTAAAGAAAATACTAGACTTTGCTTCACTCACCTGCTGGCCAGAAGCTGTACAATAATCATCAAGCACACGAGCATCCCTACATACTTTAACTCCCACCAGATTGCCACACTCCTCCTCATGCATTAGTAGGCTAGACAAGGCCTCGGCACAAAGTAAAAACAGATATGGCGATAGCGGGTCTCCCTGACGGAGCCCCCTACTCTTTTTTTTGGGGGAATTCAAATTCTAAAGTGGAATACCTCGTAGTAGGAACGCCGGCGTGGTCTAATGGGAAAAACCGTGTGTACGGTTCCCGCTAAATTGCTGGTGCGGACTCGGAGTTAACCATGCGTTGGGGCAACTCAACTAAACTACAGCCAATCGTGGGTACCTTTCAGTGAGTAGTGGCAACCGACAAGTCTCGCTCAAAAGAGCAGCCGGCTATAGAGTAACTTGCTCACGACCAGCGGCGAGTCTACCAGGGGGGCTTCAACAGGCTGAAGCCTACCCTCCAGAAAAACGAAATTTTCTTTTACTACTAAACTAATCTCGTCCTAGCCCAATAGCCCAACTTCTCAGCCTATGTATTAGCGAGTAGCGAACAAACAACGCCGCACACCCATAGAGAACAGAACTGGCGACTCACAGCGGCCGCATCCATGCGTTCATGCTCATACTCCAACCCTAGCGCCGCCCGCAGGGGACCAGAGTGCCGCCAGGGGAGATGGTTGTGGTAGAGCTCAGCCGTAGCCACAACTGATTTAGGCGGGGGATCCAGTCTGCAGGAGCTCGCCGGCCTGCCGACATGTGTATGTGTGGGGTGCATGTTGTGAATGGGAGGAAGCCAGGGACGAGCTGGGCGGCTGCTGGCTGGGTAACTGAACCGGATGCACGTTAATTAATTTAGTGTCCAATGGAATTATTTGCAGATTCACAAAAAGAATCGAGGAGAAAACATACGAGTATACGCATAGTTTTGCAACTAGTTCTGAACTTGTCCCAGCTTGTGCATATGTAATCCAATCTTTGGTTAAAGTTTTCTTATTTTTCAAAAAAATCTAAGAAATTCCAGTAGAAAATACATGTTTCCGATACTAATCTGGAAAAATTGAAGCTTATTTGGACCACGGGATTATGAGGCACTGATTTGTTTCTTTAAAATGATGTTTAGTTCTCTCAGCGTTAACTTTGAGCCCACCCTCCATTTTGTTCCTAGATTCGCCACTGCTCACGACCTACTAGGGCGTGGTCAATGTATGTACTACGTACAAGCTGTCGACCGGGTTCGGTTGGCGACGGGGTTTTACACCGGAAACTTTCAGGCAATTCTCTATGTAGTATCACCGGCAAAATAAAAATCATAAAGAATAGAAACAAAAATCCCAAGCAAGATGCTTGTGTGCGTGATGTTCGTGCAAAATTTTGTGGAGTTTGGACGTTCCAGGAGCACGCGACAAAAAAGACAAAATTCAGCTATGTGAGTATGGTTACTGTTCATGCACTGTTCGGGGCGAATTTCTCTTTTTTGCCGCGAGCTCCACTATGAAATTTTAGACGGACCTCATGCACTCAAACATTATCCCGGCAAAAAGAATTCGGATTTTTTTGAACATTTTTTCCTATTTTCAATCATGGTACTGTTCATCAGGCCCATCTGAGCCCGGTCACCGGAGTGGATTATCGCAAGAAGAAGCGTTAGCGACCTTGATTCGCAATGTGGACATGGCTGCTATGGAGATGGGCGATTGCCGCCTGCAGTTCGTTCTTTTTGCCTGCAGTTCTATTTAAGCACGCGCGTAGGGCCGGCGTCTGAATGTCGAGTCGATGCGTACGCATGGAGATGGAGTGGGAAAGTGAGTGAAAGCACTGCCGATTTCCCAACTACCTCGGAATTAAAGGAAATCGAAGCCGAGCTTGACCTGAAGACCCGGTTGATTTGCAGAGACTCCATCCCGATTGACCAGTTTACCCTCTGAGCGTCCCGTTTGTAGCTCCTAATCCATGCACCAATGATCATGCTGTTGTCTCGCTCTGACGCTCGGTGGCGCTGTTCCAGTTCCACTGTTAGGGCCAGTTCTTTTGCTACATTCTAGAATAAGCTGAAATAAGTTATTCCTACCCCGCTTATTCTAAAAGCCCAAACCAAATTATTTTTTTAGAAGCCTAGTAGTTAAGACTTCAGTAGTAGGCTTCTAAAAGAAAAAAGAAATTGATTGAACTTCTAGAATAAGCTGGGTTGGGGATGGCTTATTCTGAAAGTCCAAAAAAGCTAGCAAAAGAACTGACCCTTAGTCTCGTTGGAACAACCAGGCGGCGACTTTTGCGTTAGATCACTTGGAAGAAAAAGGGGGTGGCCGCGAGACCTTGCACGGCAGACGGCACCAACCACACCATGGCAAGTCGGATTCGACTAGAGTTTTGTTGGTTCAGTGCACCGGTCGCGCAGCAGCAGCACGCAGGCTACCGGGAAGCAGGGCGGGCATCAGATACTTCGGATATGTTCGCTCGTCACTCTTCACTAGTGTGATGCTCGGAGAAGGAAGGTGCACGCGAGCTGGGACTGAAAGCGTTTCATCAGCGACTCTAAGGACTTAAAGTCCTGTCAGATAAGTCCTTTAAAAAAGACTTAATCCATTCATCAAGCATCATAGCAGTACAAAGAACACGAATAGTAACAAAAAATTACATCAATGTAGGTAGATTAACCTAGTGACGACTACAAAAATTGAAGTGAGCCAAAGGCGAGTCGTCATCATCCCTCTCTCATCGAAGCCGGGGAAAACTTATTGTAGTAAACAATCAGGAAGTCGTCATGTTAAGGCCCAAAGAATCAGCGCAGCCGAACAGAAACCACATACAATATGTAGACACATGAACGCATACGAACGAAAACCAAATCCAACAAAGGAAAAAATCGACCGAATCTCACGAGATCCGCCAGGGACACACTTTCGCATGCCCTGTGACGACGCGAGACACGCCGTCAAGACGAGGGCTAGCTTGGCGGGGAGAATCTTATTCCCTCTTCAATGAGTCACCGTCGCCTCGTCTTTCTGAGCAGAACACAAATCCTAACCAAACTAAAAAAACATCTAAAACAAAAGCATGATGGGCCCTCCCGCCGGCAATGATAGGGATCCACCATGCCTCCATGGCCCTAAGGCCACAGAGATGAGGCAGATAGGCGACAACACTGATGGGAGGCGGGGAAACCCTAAATGTCTGAGAACCATTCTTTCTTTACGGGGAAAAAGTATGTTTCACATTCATCAGATATGGTAGAGTTGCTCTAAGTTCTCTTAACCCAGACCATTAGAAATAGGAGGTGATGTGTGTGTATGTGTCCCATAAGAATTCAGTTTCTGCCTTTGTGCCCGCCAAAGTCAAACTGGCCTATTCCAAACTCTAAAATGAGACTTATCTTCATAGAAAAATGAGACGGCATTAAGGATGACAATGGATAAGATATGATGTGGGTATAATAATCTCATATCCATATCCATGTTTCTCATGTCATGAAATCATACTCATACCCTACCCATCGGACATAAATGTTGGGGAACGTAGTATTTTAAAATTTTCCTACGATCACGCAAGATCTATCTACCAGATGCATAGCAACGAGAGGGAAGAGTGTGTCTACGTACCCTCGTAGACCGGGAGCGGAAGCGTCAAGTGACGCGGTTGATGTTGTCGAACTTCTTCGCGATCCAACCGATCAAGCACCGAACGTACGGCACCTCCGCGTTCAGCACACGTTCAGCTTGATGACGTCCCACGAGCTCTTGATCCAGTTGAACTTCACGAGAGAGTTTCGTCAGCACGACGGCGTGGTGACGGATATGATGTGTTCACCGGCGCAGGGCTTCGCCTAAGCTCCGCGACGGTATGACCGAGGTGTGATTCTGTGGAGGGGGCACCGCACACGGCTAAAACAATTCAACTTGTGTGTCTTTGGGTGCCCCCCTGCCCCCGTATATAAAGGAGCAGGGGAGGGAGGCCGGCCGGCCCTTCCTGGTGCGGCTAGGGAGGGAGTCCTACTAGGAATAGGATTGCAATCCTATTCCTAGTAGGATTCACCGAAAGGAAGAAGGGGGAAAGGAATAGGAGAGGTGGCGCCCCCCCAATCCTAGTCCAACTAGGAACCCTAGGTGGGGGCGCCGGCCAGCCCTATGGGCTGCCTCTCTCTTTCCCTTTAGGCCCACTATGGACCATCCCCTCTCGTAGGGGGTTCCGGTAACCCCCTCCGGCATTCCCGATAAATCCGAAACTTTTCCGGTATACTTCCGGTGTCCGAATATAGCCGTCCAATATA
>LR738710.1:131641412-131651774 GCA_902687465.1 Secale cereale
CCCCCCCAATCCTAGTCCAACTAGGAACCCTAGGTGGGGGCGCCGGCCAGCCCTATGGGCTGCCCCTCTCTTTCCCTTTAGGCCCACTATGAACCATCCCCTCTCGTAGGGGGTTCCGGTAACCCCCTCCGGCATTCCCGATAAATCCGAAACTTTTCCGGTATACTTCCGGTGTCCGAATATAGCTGTCCAATATATCAATCTTTATGTCTCGGACATTCCGAGACTCCTCGTCATGTCCGTGATCTCATCCGGGACTCCGAACTACCTTCGGTACATCAATACTCAAAAACTCATAATACCGATCGTCATCAAACGTTAAGCGTGCGGACCCTACGGGTTCGAGAACTATGTAGACATGACCGAGACTCATCTCCGGTCAATAACCAATAGCGGAACATGGATGTTCATATTGGCTCCTACATATTCTACGAAGATCTTTTATCGGTCAGAACCGCATAACAACATACGTTGTTCCTTTTGTCAAACGGTATGTTACTTGCCCGAGATTCGATCGTCGGTATCTTTATACCTAGTTCAATCTCGTTACCGGCAAGTCTCTTTACTCGTTCCGTAACACATCATCTCGTGACTAACTCATTAGTCTTTTGCTTGCAAGGCTTATTATGATGTGTGTTACCGAGAGGGCCCAGAGATACCTCTCCGACACTCGGAGTGATAAATCCTAATCTTGATCTATGCCAACACCACGAATACTTTCGGAGACACCTGTAGAGCATCTTTATGATCATCCAGTTACGTTGTGACGTTTGATAGCACACAAGGTGTTCCTACGGTATTCGGGAGTTGCATAATCTCATAGTCATAGGAACATGTATAAGTCATGAAGAAAGCAATAGCAGTTTAAACTAAACGATCATAGTGCTATGCTAACGGATGGGTCTTGTCCATCACATCATTCTCCTAATGATGTGATCCCGTTGATCAAATGACAACTCATGTCTATGGCTAGGAAACATAACCATCTTTGATCAATGAGCTAGTCTAGTAGAGGCATACTAGGGACATACTGTTTTGTCTATGTATCCACACATGTACTAAGTTTCCGATTAATACAATTCTAGCATGAATAAAAGACATTTATCATGATATAAGGAAATACAAATAACATCTTTATTATTGCCTCTAGGGCATATTTCCTTCAGTCTCCCACTTGAACTAGAGTCAATAATCTAGATTACAAAGTGATGATCCTCACACCCATGGAGTCTTGGTGCTGATCATGTTTTGCCCGTGGAAGAGGCTTAGTCAACGGGTCTGCAACACTCAGATCCGTATGTATTTTGCAAATCTCTATGTCTCCCTCCTTGACTAGATCGCGGATGGAATTGAAGCGTCTTTTGATGTGCTTTGTTCTCTTGTGAAACCTGGATTCCTTCGCCAAGGCTACGGCTCCAGTGTTGTCACAAAAGATTTTCATTGGACCCGATGCACTAGGTACTACACCTAGATCGGATATGAACTCTTTCATCCAGACTCCTTCATTTGCTGCTTCTGAAGCAGCTATGTATTCCGCTTCACACGTAGATCCCGCCACGACGCTCTGCTTGGAACTGCACCAACTGACAGCTCCACCGTTCAATAAAAATACATATCCGGTTTGTGACTTAGAGTCATCCGGATCAGTGTCAAAGCTAGAATCGATGTAACCATTTACGACGAGCTCTTTGTCACCTCCATATACGAGAAACATATCCTTAGTTCTTTTCAGATACTTTAGGATGTTTTTGACCGCTGTCCAGTGATCCACTCCTGGATTACTTTGGTACCTCCCTGCTAGACTTATAGCAAGGCACACATCAGGTCTGGTACACAGCATTGCATACATGATAGATCCTATGGCTGAGGCATAGGGAATGACTTTCATTTTCTCTCTATCTTCTGCAGTGGTCGGGCATTGAGTCTTACTCAACTTCATACCTTGTAAAACAGGCAAGAATCCTTTCTTTGACTGATCCATTTTGAACTTCTTCAAAATCTTATCAAGGTATGTGCTTTGTGAAAGTCCAATTAAGCGTCTTGATCTATCTCTATAGATTTTGATGCCTTATATGTAAGCAGCTTCTCCGAGGTCTTTCATTGAAAAACTTTTATTCAAGTATCCTTTTATGCTATCCAGAAATTCTATATCATTTCCAATCAACAATATGTCATCTACATATAATATTAGAAATGCTACAGAGCTCCCACTCACTTTCTTGTAAATACAGGCTTCTCCAAAAGTCTGTATAAAACCATATGCTTTGATCACCTCATCAAAGCGTATATTCCAACTCCGAGATGCTTGCACCAGTCCATAGATGGATCGCTGGAGTTTGCATACTTTGTTAGCACCTTTTGGATCGACAAAACCTTCTGGTTGCATCATATACAACTCTTCTTTGAGATATCCATTTAGGAATGCAGTTTTGACATCCATTTGCCAGATTTCATAATCATAAAATGCGGCAATTGCTAACATGATTCGGACATACTTAAGCATCGCTACAGGTGAGAAAGTCTCATCGTAGTCAACTCCTTGAACTTGTCGAAAACCTTTCGCAACAAGTCGAGCTTTGTAAACAGTAATATTACCGTCTGCGTCGGTCTTCCTCTTGAAGATCCATTTATTTTCGATGGCCTGCCGATCATCGGGCAAGTCAACCAAAGTCCATACTTTGTTCTCATACATGGATCCCATCTCAGATTTCATGGCTTCAAGCCATTTTGCGGAATCTGGGCTCATCATCGCTTCCTCATAGTTCGTAGGTTCATCATGGTCTAGTAACATGATTTCCAGAACTGGGTTGCCGTACCACTCTGGTGCGGAACGTACTCTGGTTGATCTACGACGTTCAGTAGAAACTTGATCCGAAGTTTCATGATCATTATCATTAACTTCCTCACTAATTGGTGTATGAATCACTGGAACAATTTCCTGTGATGTACTACTTTTCAATATGGGAGAAGGTACAATTACCTCATCAAGTTCTACTTTCCTCCCACTCACTTCTTTCGAGAGAAACTCTTTTTCTAGAAAGGATCCGTTCTTAGCAACGAATATTTTGCCTTCGGATCTGTGATAGAAGGTGTACCCAACAGTCTCTTTTGGGTATCCTATGAAGACACATTTTTCCGACTTGAGATCGAGCTTATCAGGTTGAAGTGTTTTCACATAAGCATCGCAGCCCCAAATTTTAAGAAACGACAACTTTGGTTTCTTGCCAAACCATAGTTCATAAGGTGTCGTATCAACGGATTTAGATGGTGCCCTATTTAACGTGAATGCAGTTGTCTCTAAAGCATAACCCCAAAACGATAGTGGTAAATCGGAAAGAGACATCATAGATCGCACCATATCCAATAAAGTACGGTTACGACGTTCGGACACACCATTACGCTGTGGTGTTCCAGGTGGCGTGAGTTGTGAAACTATTCCACATTGTTTCAAATGAAGACCAAACTCGTAACTCAAATATTCTCCTCCACGATCAGATCGTAGGAACTTTATTTTCTTGTTACGATGATTCTCTACTTCACTCTGAAATTCTTTGAACTTTTTCAAATGTTTCAGACTTGTGTTTCATTAAGTAGATATACCCATATCTGCTCAAATCATCAGTGAAGGTCAGAAAATAACGATACCCGCCGCGAGCATCAACACTCATTGGTCCACATACATCAGTATGTATGATTTCCAACAAATCTGTTGCTCGCTCCATAGTTCCGGAGAACGGAGTTTTAGTCATCTTGCCCATGAGGCATGGTTCGCAAGCACCAAGTGATTCATAATCAAGTGATTCCAAAAGTCCATCATTATGGAGTTTCTTCATGCGTTTTACACCAATATGACCTAAACGGCAGTGCCACAAATAAGTTGCACTATCATTATTAACCTTGCATCTTTTGGTTTCAATATTATGAATATGTGTATCACTACAATCGAGATCCAATAAGAATAGACCACTCTTCAAGGGTGCATGACCATAAAAGATATTATTCATTAAAATGGAACAACCATTATTCTCTGATTTAAATGAATAACCGTCTCGCAATAAACAAGATCCAGATATAATGTTCATGCTTAACGCTGGCACCAAATAACAATTATTTAGGTCTAAAACTAATCCCGAAGGTAGATGTAGAGGTAGCGTGCCGACGGCGATCACATCGACTTTGGAACCGTTTCCCACGCGTATCGTCACCTCGTCCTTAGCTAATCTTTGTTTAATCCGTAGTCCCTGTTTCGAGTTACAAATATTAGCAACCGAACCGGTATCAAATACCCAGGTACTACTACGAGAATTAGTAAGGTACACATCAATAACATGTATATCACATATACCTTTGTTCACCTTGCCATCCTTCTTATCCGCCAAATACTTGGGGCAGTTCCGTTTCTAGTGTCTAGTCCCCTTGCAGTAGTAGCACTCAGTTTCAGGCTTGGTTCCATAATTGAGGCTTTCTGTGAGAACAGCAACAATCTTGCTATTCTCCTTGAAAATCCCTTCCTTGCCCTTTTTCTTGAAACTAGTGGTATTGTTAACCATCAACATTTGATGCTCCTTTTTGATTTCTACCTCCGCAGCTGTGAGCATAGCGAAGAGCTCGGGAATTGTCTTTTGTATCCCTTGCATATTATAGTTCATCACGAAGCCATTATAGCTTGGTGGTAGTGATTGAAGAATTCTATCAATAACACTATTCTCATCAACTTGGCAACCAAGTTGAGTCATATGATTGTAGTGCCCATATATTGTGAGCAAGTGTTCACTGATAGAACTATTCTCCTCCATCTTGCAGCTGTAGAACTTATTGGAAATCTTATATTTCTCAATCCGGGCATTTGCTTGAAATATTAACTTCAACTCCTGGAACATCTCATATGCTCCATGACGTTCAAAACGTCGTTGAAGTCCCGGTTCTAAGCTGTAAAGCATGGCACACTGAACTATCATGTAGTCATCAGACCGCGACTGCCAGACGTTCAAAGCGTCTGCATCAGCGGAAGGGGGCTTGTCACCTAGCGGTGCTTCAAGGACATAATTCTTCTGTGCAGCAATGAGGATAATCCTCAGGTTACGGACCCAGTCCGTATAATTGCTACCATCATCTTTCAACTTAGCTTTCTCTAGGAATGCATTAAAATTCAAAGGAACGGTAGCACGGGCCATTGATCTACAACGACATAGATATGCAAAACTATCAGGACTAAGTTCATGATAAATTAAAGTTCAATTTAATCATATTAATTTAAAGAACTCCCACTTAGATAGACATCCCTCTGGTCATCTAAATGATCACGTGATCCAAATCAACTAAACCATGTCCGATCATCACGTGAGATGGAGTAGTTTTCAATGGTGAACATCTTATGTTGATCATATCTACTATATGATTCACGCTCGACCTTTCGGTCTCCAGTGTTCCGAGGCCATATCTGTATATGCTAGGCTCGTCAAGTTTAACCCGAGTATTCTGCGTGTGCAAAACTGGCTTACACCCGTTGTATTTGAACGTAGAGCTTATCACACCTGATCATCACGTGGTGTCTCGGCACGACGAACTTTCGCAACGGTGCATACTCAGGGAGAACACTTATACCTTGAAATTTAGTAAGGGATCATCTTATAATGCTACCGTCGTCCTAAGCAAAATAAGAAGCATAATAAGATAAACATCACATGCAATCAAAATATGTGACATGATATGGCCATCATCATCTTGTGCTTTTGATCTCTATCTCCAAAGCACCGTCATGATCACCTTCGTCACCGGCTTGACACCTTGATCTTCATCGTAGCATCGTTGTCGTCTCGCCAACTATTGCTTCTACGACTATCGCTACCGCTTAGTGATAAAGTAAAGCAATTACATGGCGATTGCATTTCATACAATAAAGCGACAACCATATGGCTCCTGCCAGTTGCCGATAACTTTACAAAACATGATCATCTCATACAAAACCGTATAACTCATCATGTCTTGACCATATCACATCACAACATGCCCTGCAAAAACAAGTTAGACGTCCTCTACTTTGTTGTTGCAAGTTTTACGTGGCTGCTACGGGCTTAGCAAGAACCATTCTTACCTACGCATACAAAACCACAACGATGTTTCGTCAAGTATGTGTTGTTTTAACCTTCACAAGGACCGGGCGTAGCCACACTTGATTCAGCTAAAGTGAGAGAGACAGACACCCGCCAGTCATCTTTAAGCAACGAGTGCTCGTAACGGTGAAACCAGTCTCGCGTAAGCGTACGCGTAATGTCGGTCCGGGCCGCTTCATCTCACAATACCACCGAAGCAAAGTATGACATGCTGGTAAGCAGTATGACTAGTATCGTCCATAATCTCATTATGTTCTACTCGTGCATATCATCTACGCATAGACCTGGCTCTGATACCACTGTTGGGGAACGTAGTATTTTAAAATTTTCCTACGATCACGCAAGATCTATCTACCAGATGCATAGCAACGAGAGGGAAGAGTGTGTCTACGTACCCTCGTAGACCGGGAGCGGAAGCGTCAAGTGACGCGGTTGATGTTGTCGAACTTCTTCGCGATCCAACCGATCAAGCACCGAACGTACGGCACCTCCGCGTTCAGCACACGTTCAGCTTGATGACGTCCCACGAGCTCTTGATCCAGTTGAGCTTCACGGGAGAGTTTCGTCAGCACGACGGCGTGGTGACGGATATGATGTGTTCACCGGCGCAGGGCTTCGCCTAAGCTCCGCGACGGTATGACCGAGGTGTGATTCTGTGGAGGGGGGCACCGCACACGGCTAAAACAATTCAACTTGTGTGTCTTTGGGTGCCCCCCTGCCCCCGTATATAAAGGAGCATGGGAGGGAGGTCGGCCGGCCCTTCCTGGTGCGGCTAGGGAGGGAGTCCTACTAGGAATAGGATTGCAATCCTATTCCTAGTAGGATTCACCGAAAGGAAGAAGGGGGAAAGGAATAGGAGAGGTGGCGCCCCCCCCCCCCAATCCTAGTCCAACTAGTAACCCTAGGTGGGGGCGCCGGCCAGCCCTATGGGCTGCCCCTCTCTTTCCCTTTAGGCCCACTATGGACCATCCCCTCTCGTAGGGGGTTCCGGTAACCCCCTCCGGCATTCCTGATAAATCCGAAACTTTTCCGGTATACTTCCGGTGTCCGAATATAGCCGTCCAATATATCAATCTTTATGTCTCGGACATTCCGAGACTCCTCGTCATGTCCGTGATCTCATCCGGGACTCCGAACTACCTTCGGTACATCAATACTCAAAAACTCATAATACCGATCGTCATCAAACATTAAGCGTGCGGACCCTACGGGTTCGAGAACTATGTAGACATGACCGAGACTCATCTCCGGTCAATAACCAATAGCGGAACCTGGATGTTCATATTGGCTCCTACATATTCTACGAAGATCTTTTATCGGTCAGAACCGCATAACAACATACGTTGTTCCTTTTGTCAAACGGTATGTTACTTGCCCGAGATTCGATCGTCAGTATCTTTATACCTAGTTCAATCTCGTTACCGGCAAGTCTCTTTACTCGTTCCGTAACACATCATCGCGTGACTAACTCATTAGTCTTTTGCTTGCAAGGCTTATTATGATGTGTGTTACCGAGAGGGCCCAGAGATACCTCTCCGACACTCGGAGTGACAAATACTAATCTTGATCTATGCCAACACCACGAATACTTTTGGAGACACCTGTAGAGCATCTTTATGATCACCCAGTTACGTTGTGACGTTTGATAGCACACAAGGTGTTCCTACGGTATTCGGGAGTTGCATAATCTCATAGTCATAGGAACATGTATAAGTCATGAAGAAAGCAATAGCAGTTTAAACTAAACGATCATAGTGCTATGCTAACGGATGGGTCTTGTCCATCACATCATTCTCCTAATGATGTGATCTCGTTGATCAAATGACAACTCATGTCTATGGCTAGGAAACATAACCATCTTTGATCAATGAGCTAGTCTAGTAGAGGCATACTAGGGACATACTGTTTTGTCTATGTATCCACACATGTACTAAGTTTCCGGTTAATACAATTCTAGCATGAATAAAAGACATTTATCATGATATAAGGAAATACAAATAACATCTTTATTATTGCCTCTAGGGCATATTTCCTTCAATAAATCCATACTTGTGTCCATACCCTACGAGTATCCATACCCATTCAGCATGTCAACACATCATTGAGGGTGGTGGCATAGTTGCTAGGTCCATTGAAGCCACCGAGAGGTTCATAGGGTTGGGGAAATGGTGATTGTGAGGAGAGTGAGGGTCGGGTATTGCTGAGGGAATGCGAGCAGATGGTGGAGGTGGACTATGATATGTATGTCTAGTTCTTCACAACTCATATATAGAAACTCGGTAGCTTAGGTTTATGACACATGTGATCTACCTATATGTATACTGATGAGATTATAGAGTATGATGAAATTAAATGTGCTTTTCTTACCAGCACAAGTGAGCCAGTTCACTTAGAAGATGCTTTGTCTAACAAAGAGTGGAACGAAGCTATGGACAATGAATATTTGGAACTTATGAAAATAAGACATGACATCTAGTCCCACCAGAAAAAGGCATGAATATAATTAACTGTAATAAGTCTACAAAATTTAGAGAATGTATGGAACCATAGACATGTATAAGGTTAGATTAGTAGGAAAAGGGTTTAAGCAAGGGTTTGTCATTGACTATGAGGATATCTTCAACCCTGTTGTAAAATCAGCCCTGCGGTACTATCTATTGTTGTATCTAGGGGGGTGGAGTTCAAGACAACTATATGTGGAGAACTTATTTTTTTCATGGTCTTCTTGAGGAAGAAGTGTTCATGTGGCAACCACCAGGGTATGAAAATAAGGATGAACCTCATTATTTATGTAAATTGGACAAAGCCATTTATGGCCTAAAACATGCCCCAAGAGTGTGATATTCCAGGTTGAGCACTCAGCTACAACAACTGAGATTCACTCTTTCGAAAGCACATACCTCCTTATTCTTCTTTGTTCTTCTATGACAAAGGCAATGTTGTCATATTTGTTCTTCTTTATGTTTCATGGTATAATTGTTGCTAGCTCACCTTCAGATGCCATAACAACATTGCTTCAGGATCTTAAGTTCGAGTTTGTTGTCGGGGGCCCGAGATATGATGTACACAAGACTAGTTAAGAAGGTCATACATGACACTGAGATTTTTGTCGGGGCACACTGTCATAAAGATGGGTCCCTCGGCACCATATACTCTCGAAGAGCCCGGAAAAGTTTGGGTATCTGTCGTTCCCATACAAGTTTAGAGGCAATTTCGGTGATGCAACCCCAAACACATAGATGAGTCACTTCATCATATATCGTTGATCAACAACTAGCAATGCGTATCAAAGATTCTGACCAGAGATCAAAGTTGAGTGACTCAAATGAGCATGATTGTACAACGATTGACGCAATACAGCTGGTGGAAGGTCCATCGCCTGGCGTGGTGTGGTAACCTACCGAGCTCCCACTGCATGTGTCGTTTAATGTGGTAATAGTCGGAGCAGTGACACCTGGTGTGGTGTGATATATCCCATAACACAATAAGACACACATGTGTAAGGAAACCCTCTATCAAGTACACAATTAAGATATGAGCCCCTACACACAACATGCACTTTATAATCATACACGCATCATGCACGTCATGTGTTGGAAACAACAAGAACTACAACACAAACTCGGCTACAAGTAACAGCATAAGCAAATTATGTCTTATTAAATAACAAGTTTAACATACAGCCCGAGTGGCTTTGGGACTTCTTTCTGATTGCGTAGATGAGGATAACAAGGATGGGGGTTGAAAGTGTGTGGAAGATCACCGACGGACGAGTCACAAGGTCTTGGGTTGCACACTGACCTTCTTCTTTGACTTGCAACACAGCTTTGTGTGCTTTGGTGTTTTGTCACTCAGAAGCAAACTACCGTCTCCCCTCTGTCCGCCGAAGCTTTGGCAACGACGGCGACTGATGATGGTTTTGCTTTTGGGTCTCTTGAGATATATTTTTTGTATTTCCGAGGTCTTTTTTGCAAAGTGTTGATCTCGTTGTTTCTTGGTTGCCTCTACGTGCCTACATGTGAGTTTTGTACTTTCCCTTATGAATGATTGGTAGTGGTTTACTTAAAAAGAAAAGAGTTTTTATGCAATTTTCCCGTCCAAATTCAAGATCCATCCATAAAATCCCCAATTTAGGAATGAAATCCCTATCTCCGGCGATGCCCTAGTCCCCAAATCATCGCCCTCACTAAATCCAGCATCGACACCGCCACAAATAGGCCTCTCCTCTCTATTTTCATGAACCCACTCC
>LR738710.1:131659217-131669331 GCA_902687465.1 Secale cereale
TTTTTATCGGAAATGAGTTAGGTCTCTTCGGTGGTGAAGGCTTTGGGCCTCCTTTGACTGGACTGAAACCCAGGCCCATTCAAAAAATTATATACTCCCTCCAATCCATATTAATTATTATCGCTGATTTAGTACAACCTCGGAAGGATTAAGATTTTTTTTATCGGAAATGAGTTAGGTCTCTTCGGTGGTGAAGGCTTTGGGCCTCCTTTGACTGGACTGAACCCCAGGCCCATTCAAAAAATTATATACTCCCTCCAATCCATATTAATTATTATCGCTGATTTAGTACAACCTCGGAAGGATTAAGATTTTTTTTATCGGAAATGAGTTGTTCGTTGTTTCCTTTTTTCTGGCGACATTCTTCTTATTTTTTTCTCCAGAAAATGCAGGACCAAGGTGAGCGAGGAGGGGTTTCGAACTCGCGACCTCCTGCATAAGGGGCGAAGGCGCTTACTACTCGACTGAAGTGGAGGGTCATGAACACTTGTGTTTAAATACTACTATGGGCTTGTTTGGGACTGCTCCGCTTCACCAAAATTAGCTTCACTCCATAAAATCCACTCTGGAGCAGTTTCATACAGAAGTTGTAGCACTACCAAAGATAGAGCTAGTTTGGGACTGCTCTGCTTCACAAAAATCAGTTTCGCTCCACTAAATTTACTTTGGAGCGGTTTTAACTAGAAGTTGTAGCACTATCAAAGAGAATGTTTGGCTTCCATCTAGCTCCAGCTTCACGAATGAGAAATTTGATGGAAAGAATCTATTTGATTGGTTGAGGGCGGAGAAACGAAGGGGTATCCACTTACTGGTGGCAGTGGTGGGTAATTTCCACCCAACTCCAGCTTCTAGAGTTTTTTTGGAGCACCCCTTGAAGAGCTTCATAAAAACTTAGGAGTTGTACCACAAATTCTAGTTTTTTGCGGAGCAGCATATCGTGGAGCTACCCCTGTTTGGCTTGTGTTTTCCGGAGCAGAGCTGAATTTTAAGGAGTAGAGCAGTCCCAAACAGGCCCATAATGTTTGGCTTCCATGTAGCTCCAGCTTCAAGAATGGAAAAATTGATGGAAACGATCTTTTTGATTGGATGAGAGGGGAGAAACGAAGGGGTATCCACTTACTGGTGGCAGTGGTGGGTAATTTCATCCCAACTCTAGCTTTTAGGATTTTTTGGAGCACCCCATTACGAGTTTCATAAAAAACTGGGAGTTGTACCCCAGATTCTAGTTTTTCTGTGGAGCGGCATATCGTGGAGCTACCCCGTTTGACTTGAGTTTTCTGGAGCGGAGCTGAATTTTAAGGAGCAGAGCAGTCCCAAACAGGCTCTATATACTCCCTCTGTTCCTAAATATAAGTCTATACAACATACGGATGTATGTAGACATATTTTAGAGTGTAAATTCACTCATTTTCCTCCGTATGTAGTCAGTTGGTGGAATCTCTAGAAAGACTTATATTTAGGAACGGAGGGAGTATGTAATTTAAAGCTAAATTTAATTTCCATTTGAAAAAAAATCTGGCAATCTTGAATTTTGATCATTTTTGGAATAACACAAAATCCCTATTTTAAGAGAGGTTTTTCTTATCATGTGCATTTTTTAATTATAGGTACCAAGGCAGAAAAAACATGGCATTTTGTCTTCCAAAACATGACAATTTTTAGCTCTTTTTGTAATGCCCCACAGCAAGCTTTTGGGAAAATGTATTACTTATTTGGATTCTTTTTTTACTTTATCATATGGAAGTTTTATAATTAAGAGAATGCCATTTTAATAATTAAAAATACGGCATTTTTATTATTAATAGGATGGCAGTTCTTATCATTAGGAGCCTGGTATTTTTTTAATAACATGGCATTTTTAATTATTAAGAGGATGGCCTTTTATCATTAAGAGAATAGCATTTTTTTATTAATAGCATGGCAATTTTATTTTAAGGAGAATGATTTTTTTAATTAAAAGTATGGCTTTATTACTTGAAGCATGACATTTTTATTATTAAGAGGATGGCAGCAAAATAATTGGCATGACAATTTTATTTATTTCATTGGCATGTCATTTTTTGTGATTTTTACATAGTGGACCAAATAAATCAAAAATTTATAGCATGCAATTTTGCTTTTGGCCCATGGCGAAAATAAGGAAAAAAAAACTCCAAAACATGGCATTTTTTGCACGGTGAAACTTCTCCACGGGAAAATTTAGAAATTTGTGCTTTGTAAATCACATGATAATTTATCAATCATACCATTGTAAATTTATAAATTAGAGCAATGACATTTTTATAAACTAGCATGAGAATTTTCATATTTTTAGATCATGCTATATAAATTCATGTTTTCTCTATTTTTATAGAAAATATGTATTTATGTTCATGACCTTGAGCCCTTGAGCTTGGGATCAGCTCCATCCCTGCAAGGGAGGGCTCCTACATGGCAGCAACAGAGGCGCGCGGGAGCCCTAGTTAGGCGGCCATGGGTAGCCTGGCCCGAACGACCGAAAATCCTGGGATCGGGCGCCATCGGGCTAGACCCGGGCCTGAAAATCGAGCCTGACAGGCAGGCCAAGCCGGGCTCGGGCTTGTGCAAAATAGGATTTTAGATGTAACCAGGCCGGGTCTACCGGGCCGTGTCGGTCTTGGGTCGGGCTCGGTCCCGATTTAGTAGGCCCGACGGTTGGGCGGGGCCGGGCTCAGGCCTAGGATTTCAGCACCAGGCTTTTTTTGGCCTGGCTCGGCCCGACGTATACCCAGGTATAGTTTCAGGCGAGTCGAAGTAGAAGAGGTGAGCCTCAAGCAGAGACAAGGGCGTCGGAGCTCGGGCGTGGGCGGTCGAGCCACGCAACCACGCGGTGGAGAGAACGGCTGTAGGGAGGAGGAGGCCAACAGGGGCGAAACAAGGTTAGAGGGAGAGGAAGCGACATGAAGGCATTGGCGTGAGTTGCTTCGGCGCACCGGCATGGTCTAGCTTCTTGGTGCGGGAGGGTTCTAGGGGATAGGTTTGTGTTGTTACGGCGATAAGGAGGGATGAGGTCTCTGCTTTTAGATTCGTATATAAATTTAATGAGCATGCTAAGCACCGGTCAACTGATCTCGCGCGAGATTGGTCCCCTTGTGCACCATTGGATAGTAGCGATATGAGCCATTGGAATAGCCATGTCAATGCAGCAACACACAACCGCTCCGCTCGCCGTAGACATGGCCTGCTCTGAGTCAATGGACAACAACACCCATCGCCTTCGACACTTTTTCTCTCCTTGTTCTACATTTTTCGCATACAGACTCAACATTTTTGATACAGTTGAACACTTTCGGTATACATGATCAACATTTTCCGAAATACATGTTTGGAATAAATGAGTACAAGCTGAACATTCTTTAAATACACGTTGAATTTTCTTTTGGTACTACATGTGCAAAAACAGACACACCTTGAACATTTTTTTAGATACATGATGAACATTTTTATAAACACACGATGAACAGTTTCTCAAATACACGTAATATATATTTTTTGTATACACGCTTGATTATTTTACACACGTTGAAACATCTTTCAAATATAAGATGAACTTTTTAAAATATGTGTTTGAACATTTTTTTAATACATGTTAAACTTTTTCCAAATACACGTTGAAATTTTGTTGGAAGCTTGTTGCGTGCAATAGGGTCCAAAAGTGAAGATTTTTTGAGAACATGAAATGTTTCAAGTTTGGTGTTTTTATGTCCGGGTATCAGATTCCCGGACACGATGAGAATAATGCGACAACGCGACTCGCCTTGTGATTGTGAACTCCCACGCACTCCGCAGTCACAGAGTCGATAGCCAAATAGTATACGCATGTGTCAACGTATCGATGCTCGCACGCAACGGCCGGCACTTCCGCGCAGCTTCCGACTTTCCTAGCCTGTGCCAGCCAAGGTCTCCATCGCGCGCGATTCAGGTCACGCTCGCCCGCTCGGCATGCGCTCCCGCCTCCACACACTTGTTAAACGCGGGTGGCTGCGCGGGCTTGGCCCCTTTGTGATCGTGTCAACTCCACATTCCCAGTTCGTACGTACTACACCGCAGGCAGCTCCGAGGAAGCTTCCCCGTGATGGCAGGACGCATTGGCAGCCTGTGTTGTCGAGTTGTCGACGCACGCACGCCACGGGATCGGGTCACAAGGAGTAGGAAGATTCGCCGGGCAGCAGTGCAGGGGCGTCGGTCGCCTCTGTGTCTGTATCGTCTTGCACAGGGTTGAAGTCTCAAGTTTGAACTTTGAACTGTCAGCCTTGATTTTTTTGACACGATTTCGCAGAGACAGATCCGATTTTGGAAGCAATGCACGTAGTATATAATCAAGGCGGCTGAGATCGCCAAAGTTTATTTATGATCAATCGGCGAAATCAGTTCGATCCATTAATAACCTGACGAGAATTAGTGCGTTAATTTGTTGCACAGTACACCCACCCCCAACACTTCGCGCCGCGGAAGGAAAAATCCAAAGCAAGAAAGAACACCACACCAGCGCACGCACACGCTCCCCATCTTCTGCCGCGCCAGCTGAGCCGCGCACCGTGCAACGGACCAAAAAAGAGATCGAGGCCGATCGGTCTGTCAGCAGAGGCCGTCCTCGAGGAACCTCACGAACTGGAACAGGTTCATCCTGCCGTCCGTGGATCCGCAGCTGGACGAGATCATGGCCCTGCATGCGGCCGCGTCGACCTCCGGGAACCCGAGCCTCGCCAGGGCGCCCTGCAGGTCCGCCGCGCCGATGAACCCGTCCGCGTCGCCGTCGAACACGGCGAACGCGCGCCGCACCTCCGCGAAGCTCGGCTCCTCGGCGTCGAACAGCCGGGACACCTCGTTGTGGCCCATGCTGGCCCTCAGCCCCTCGCCGGCGCCGGCCACTCCCAGCCCGATCCTGGCCATGATCGCCTCCACCTCTTCCTTCCTCAGCTCCTCCTCCTCCTCCTCTTCGACGCCGTCTACGGCCTCACAGCACGGCGCGACATGCGGCGCCGCCGACGACGGGACGACGATGGACCTGGCGAAGGACTGGAGGAAGGAGGCGTAGCTGTGGAAGAAGGCGGACGCGAAGGTGCCGAGGAAGAGGACGAGGTGGGGGATGAGCAGCAGCGGCTCCCGGAACGAGAGTACGCGGCGGAGCAGCGGTCGGGTCGCCGTAACATCTGCCATCGCTAGACTTTAGATTTCGCCGGCGCCGGCTCGTCACGAACGGAGAAATGCCGCGCGCGTGTACAAGGTGAGGATGAGCGAGCGACGGCGTGTGTGGTGAAGATACGGTGGGGGAGGGCGGGGGGTTTATATGGCGGCCCGGGCATGGAATATCACGGAGTAAACAAGTCCGGTCGAGGGAGGAAGCTCCCTTTGCATTGCATGGTGGCGCGCGAGGGAAGCTGCGCGCGTGCTTCCCTCCGGTCCAGATAAATAATTACGAGTCGACGTCAGGAAAATAAATGGAAAGGGGGTTGAAGAATAGCGAGTGAGAGGGCAATGGACCGGAGAGGAAATCGGGAGTGGTGGTTGTGCGGTTCGGTGCGGGATCAATTCGTGGATCGGTTGGCATTTAGATGGCTTGACGAAATGTGTGTGCATCAGCTAGTGCAGGAAGCTTCGGGGAAAGTGGTGTGTGTGTGTGGGTGTGTGTCTGTCTAGCCGGCAATAGCAAAGTAACCAACTGGACTACGTGCGTCCGAGTCCGGCCAACTATTCGTTTCTGGCCATTTCGGGGTTACAATATGAATTGGCCCTTGAGTTGAGGGTGTGAAGGCGCCATGCCTCCATGGAATTTTCCGGAGAGGAAGTTGATGCCAGGTTACAACGGTAACTTCATGGAAAACCACGTTTGGACACTATTAGTGTTACTATAATGTTCTACAAACATGTGGGTTTTAAAGTTCAAAACCCATATTCACATTATGCTGAATAGAGATGTCGTCAACTCCAAACAAAAAGAATAGAGATGAAATATATTATTTTTTTGCGGGAAAAGATGAAATATTTTATGACACTATTAATTGTTAAAAAATAATTCATACTTGCCAAATGAATTTTATTTTGACTTGAAATTTTACATGCTTGTAGAACACCATCTCCCAATATACTGTATTTTTTTGAATTTTTTATAAACTATTTTGAAACATAGTCTAGATTTGATTTTCACTGGCTTCCACAGGACATAGGCCTGGACGGTTTGATGTTTTCGCTCGAATTGCTTTGGGAGCTCTTAGACTACATTTTTGGCACTAACCAGGTTTTGTTGTTGCACGTAAACCCTTTTGATCTTATAACCTAATGCATCAAAAGTTGGCAAGCTGACCATGATCTTGCAAGACAGCTTCCCGATCACAGGTAGCAGACACCTAGGAAGGAATGAAGCAATGTTTAAGACGTCTCTTATAACAACTATTGCAGACAACAGACGACAATTCAAATTCCAAAGTCTAGAACATCTACTATAGGATAACAAATAACAACAAAAAACTAGACATCAATCGAAGCACCACAAAGAGAGCCTCTCCAACCGTTTCTTCTTCATAGTATTCATCGCAGTCGAGAAACGCCAAAACGCCATCTCTGGGTGCCTTAAACACTTCACTTGCTATGTGTTCGAGCATTTTTACAACCCACTTCAATTTTCTTAGCTCCTCGTGTTTTTCCTACAAGACTGTGTGTTCATTAATTCTCATAGCAATTAAATTGATAAGGCCACTAGGATTAGTGATTTTAACGTTTTCAAATATATAACTATCCATCAACTTCCAAATGGTCCAAAAGACCACATAAACGCCAGTGAACATCAAATGTTCATTGCTAGGTCCAAATTTCTTAATCCCGATATTGAGTAGATCATCAATATTATTATCAGGAATATTAAATAAATCAAAAGCACATTTGATGGCATTCCAGAGCATTTTAGCTAGAGAACATTTTTGAAGTAAATGAAAAATATATTCATCACAGCCGCAGAAAGGACATCCCTTACTGCCAATTCAACCCCTAGTAACCAACCACATGAAGATTTTGACCCTATGTGGAATTTTTTGTCATCCATATGATTTTGTGTCGAAAGTTAACGTCCTGCCTAATTAAATGTTTATAGTAAGATCTGACATAATAAATCCCATTCTTTGTTAAAGTCCACTTGATGATATCTTTATCATCAGTCAGAATAGTCTTAGCACAAACTCGTGATTCCCCCAAAATGGTTCTCCTAAAGTGTATTTGATCTAGCCATTTACTCAGAACATCAGAAAAAGATAGATTTTTGTCAAAATAGATGTTGTAAAGCATGGGAAGGTTGTGTTGCAGTGGCTTATCCCCCAGCCACCAATCCTCCCATAATCTAACATTTCTCCCGTTTCAATAGTGACTCTGCACACGGAAAAGAAGTAGTTCTTAAACTTAACAAAGATTTTCCAAAACTGTGAATCACCATGTCTAGGATTAATTCCAGTAAGACAGTTTTTTGAATATTTTTTCTTTAAGATATCTTGCCAAAGTCCCTTGGAACTATAAATCTTTCCACCACCACTTATACAGTAAGGCCATGGTCATAACAGTCGGATTTTGAATACTCAGACCTCCAAAATATATAGGTCCACATACCACAGACCATCTAACGAAATGATATTTATTTTTCTTATATTCTTATTGCCAGAGGAGTCTAGCACTAAAGAAATCCATTCTTTTTCGCACAGGTACTCGTAAACCATAGAAGGACATCATGAAATTTGGGATGCCAGAAATGGAGGATTATATTAGGGTGACTCTACGACTAGGTAATAATCTCCCCTGCCAAGTGCCACATTTATTTTCCATTTAATCCTCAAAAGGTTTCCAATGCTTATCTCTAATCATTTTCATCCACATGCATTCATAAGTATTTTGAAGGAAGACAAACAATTGGACAAGTAAAGATCTTAGCAAAAAATACACTTTATTCTTGGCCTCACCAAATAGGGAATAACTCATTTTTATTAAAATTAATTTTGAGGCTAGACATTTGTTCAAAGAGATATAGAATGAACTTTAAAACGTGGGCACTATCATAATCTTCTTGCATTAAGAAAATGGTGTCATCAGCATACTGCGGCATATTCACAAAATTTTCATTGTTTTCATATAACACTATTTTAATTAGATATTTTTGGCATTATCTGTCAGCATTGCCAAAGCATACATGCCATATTAAACATAAAGGGGAGATAAGGAATAACCTTGTCTAAGCCCTTTACGGGTGAGAAAAAATGGCCCAATATGGCGAGTTACTTTAATGCCTACATCGCCTTCTCTAATTGTCATCATAACGCAATCAATCCATTTGTCATGAAAACCCTTCAGTTTCAAAATTGGAAAACAAAAGGACATTTGATCTTATCATAGGCTTTTTCAAAATCAACTTTAAAAATAAGAACACTTATTTTTGTTAACATGGATACTATTTAAAGCCTCATGTAAATTCATAACCCCTTCCATAATGAATCGCCCCTTGACAATAACAGTTTGTGTAGGGGAGATAACATTCCCAGCCACAACATTTAACCTACTCATAAGCACCTTAGTAAAAATATTAAGGCTACATTCACCAAACATATGGGTCTGAATTTATGTATCTGTTTAACATCCTTGGTCTTGGGGACCAAACTGATAATAATATACTTTAGCCTAGAGATATGAAGTTCCCTTTTGTGAAAATCATCAAAAGAGAGCCTTTAAATCAAACATAATTAGGTCCAGACATGCTGGTAAAACTCAGCAGTGAAACCATCAGGGCCTCGTGATTTGTTGTGAGCCATTTTAAAGACCACCTTCTTAATTTCCTTTAGGAAGAAAGTTAAGCTAAACTTTTCTATAGCTCCTCCACGGATAGTCTTAGGGTTCTCAATATCCAAAAATATGTTAGAGAGCTCGGTATGACCAAAGAGTTTTTTAATAAATTTAGTAATGTAGCAAATCAGGGTTTTTTCTCCCTCATTCCTCTCCTCACCCTGATCCGCGAAACTAATTTTATTCCTATGTCCCCTAACATTAGCTTTTGCATGTATATATTTTGTGTTTGCTTCTCCTTCAAGAATTTCATTAAATTTTCCTCGTTGTTGCCATTTCAGCTCTTTTTGTTTCATGACTCAACACAGTTGAGCTCTTAACTTAATTTACTCTTGTCTCATATTAGCACTTAGCCCAAAAGCTCACATTGTTTATCAATAGTATCCCATTTAACAAGTATATCCATATTAAGACTTCTGTACCAAGCATTCATAATTCTATTCCAAACTTTTGATTTGCTCCTAAATTTCCTAAATCTACATTATTGTTTCTCAATGTTTGAGCCTTTCGGAGTATGATCCATCCAAACATCAAATACTATCTTATGAATTCCATCCCTTAGAAACCAACTAATTTCAAATCTAAAAAATAGGACTATTGTTAGGCACATCATCAAAGTTCATAAGCAAAGGAGTGTGATCATATTTCTATCTAACTAAGCCAATAACTTCCATTAAGGTCAAGATCCCTAAGCCCGGCTGGCTCAAGAATTGCGTTGAGCAAAAAACTCCAGTGCCTAGGATTATCTGGTTTATTTTTCTCAGATGCTTTCTTAATTATATTAAAATGACCTCCAACTAGAACATGGTTGATGCAGTCATGCAAAACCCTGGAGAGTTCGACAGAATTTTGGCTTTGCTACCTGGTTGAGTTTCTCTATATACCAACTGAATCCCAAATGAACTTTTCTTTAACATCTTGCACAATCATCTTGATATAACAAGCTCCATCCTCTTGGGAATTACATATAGAGTAGTGTAATTCATATCCAATAAAAAGGCCACTAGTTTGCCCCCTAGAAGGGGTATGGTGCCAATAAAAATCGGTGCCAACACAAAGATGTTGCAGGTAAGTCCGAGAGATTCTGCCTCATAGTTTCTTGTAAACTAAGGAAATGAACTTTCTTATCCATAATTATTTCCCTCAAAAATCCTATTTTAATATCTCCTCCAAAACCTACATATTAAAGAAAACTTTCACTGTTAAAATAATAATAATATCTTATTTTTACTTGCTTTTCTTCTTCCTTGAACCAAGGACAGAACAAAACATGCCCCCCCCC
>LR738710.1:131669372-131682433 GCA_902687465.1 Secale cereale
TTCTGGGGAGCTTTGTTTCTATTCTTTCTCCTCTCATTAGGGAAAAGTTTGTGGATATGGTAACCATCATCATCTTCAGAAGTACACTCGCAACATTCTTTGTCAAAAAGCATTTCTCCTATATCATGCTCACCAGTCTCAATGATTTTATCTTTATCAAATTCTACATGAGAGATTTGATGTTGAATATTTACTTGCTTAATTAGATCAAAACTAGTCTGTTCAACTGATTTTATAAGATCCAAATTTGAGCTAATCATATTATTATCATTCCCCAAGTTCACATCAATTTTTTGGGCCAGATTACCCAGTTTTTCATTAGAAGAATCAACTGCTTTAGGGATAAGTGGATTCCATAGTCATCTTTATCAACAACTCTCTTCCTAGCCAAATCTTCAATCTTACGGTCCTCTTTCCCTATTAGCCTGTCACACCTTTTAGGATGCTCCTCTTTTAGTTCTCCCTAGAGGCCAGGAAATATTCTTAGCAAAATTGTCCACACCATCATCAAAGTCCATAGGGTATCGGTCTTCAGGAAGCTCATCAGTATTCATGTCACCACCTCTCTCACCAGAATCCGTTTGTTTATTTCCAAGTCACCCTCTTCAATGTTAGGAGTAATTGTTAAATCTAAATGGCGTGTATTTTCTAATGTCCAAGTCAATGCTCCGAGCCGTATGATGTCTATGTGATATGATTCTCGCATGTTAAGGGATCAAGATTATATAAGAGGCTAGCGTTCTTGCAAAAAGAAAGATCATACAACTAGCAAAATCTTATTTGGGCATAAATAAAATTGAATCGACTTAGGCATTTATGATTTTTTTTATAAGAACTATACTCTTATTTTTCTTATATTGAAACATAAATATGGTAAGAGTATTGCTAATTACTCTGAATCATTTTTTTTTGGATAGCACAAATGACAAAAATAGGGAGAGTCTAAAACTGCAAAAAAAATGAGGTGGGGGAATGAAAAGGTAGATTTTTCTGTGAAATAAAAAAAATCATGTTTTAAAAAAATGTTTGGAAAATAAATAAGGTGAAGATAAATTTTAAAGGAAAGAAAAGGAACTTTAGAGAAAACGGATATATTTTTGCGAAGTTAGAAAAATATGAGATTTGGATTTTTTTAAAGCATTAACTTTTGAATTGTTATTTTAAAAAATTCTATAATTATTTCTTTACTCTTTTTTAATTTTCTTCTTGGCCAACACGTGAAACCATCACAACTTTGTCGAAACCGTTTCCATCAGGGTAAATGACCAAATGTAAATGTTTCGGTCACTTTTTTCCTAGAGCTTTTTTGACAGTCAAGAGACGAAAACTCAAACTTTGACAATAATTAAGGGACGAAAAAATGTACTTTTTTTTAAGACAGTGCCAACACAAGCGCTTATACATACGCGCATACACTTATCCTTATGAACGAACACTTGCGCATCCTACCCTTACGAGCATCTTTTGAGATATATAAAGTCATCATACACGCCTCGTCGTCGACGGAAACATCTTCTCTCACTTAAAGCGCATCGCTGGAAATTTAGAAATAATACGAACACTAGGACTTGAATCATGGTGGGCTGGGGAGATAATTGTTCCTCTAGTCATCCAACCATTGATTGGTTTGCGGATTTATTAGGTGTCACGCCAGGGTACGGCGAAGGGAATCCCCTCGAAATTACGATCTGAATCCGCCTGATTCCGTAACGACCTAGTAGGCTCCTGCGTGCAGCTGGCTCGCACGCACGTCCTGCTGTCCAAGCTCCACAAACCGTACTTAACCCTAGAATAATGGCCAACATGATCCCCGCGCCCATTTTCAATGGACGCACGTACACCGATCCGGATCTACTGTCGGGCTAACCACGCTCCTCGTCCTCGCTAAGCAAAATGGTTAACCCGCCGTGCGTGTGCGTGTCGGGGCATTGTCGCCAAGGATCCGGATAACCACAAGGAGTTTGCGGTTTACGAGCAGCGTCCGTACGTACTAAACTCCAGGTTTTCGTGAGGGTACTTAACTCCAAGTTGGTTCGACACAGCTGGTAGCCTGGTACGTACGTCGACATGGGCAAAACCTGACGCCTTCACATGCATGCAGGTTTCACTCACGATCGAGTCACGAGCAAGGTTGGTTTATTTTGTCACTGTGCGTACGTGCGTGGTTTGTTTAGGCTGTACTATCAGTGGCTGGTTATGGGCTTGATCGACCGGTTTAGCTGGCACCACGCTCTGATTCAGCACTATGTCCGGCAGATCTCACCGGCCTCTATTGTGACAGCTAAGTAAGAGTCAGGAGAGTGTACTGGCTGGCAGTAATTAACAAGAGAGCATATGGGCTTTAATTAACCTGTAAGCAACATGTACACTGCCAAACATGTTGTTGCTGTCGGCCGTACGTCGCATGTGGGAGTGGGGCCAAGGTATTTTGCGGTTTTGTTGCTTGCTTGAAGTGGTAAAAGAATTAGCCAAAGTTGTTCGTGTCTGGATGACAAGACAAAAAATGCTGGCCGGCAGAAGATGGCGTTTGAACAGGTATGGCTGCCTGCCTCCTGCTATAGGCTCGACCCGGTCGGAACGTCGACAGGTTCAAGCCAAATTTGAGTTTGAAACTGGGTGACCTCGTAGCAATTTCCATGCTGGAACGGCGGAGTTGTGTGTCTCGTGGGAAAAATCGTGTGTACAGTGCAGTGCAGCTGGTGCGGACTGCTCGGAGTTAACCATGCGCTGGGGCAACTGAACTTAAAGAATGGCCAATCGTTCGTGGGCGACTATGCATGCCACATGCACCTTTCTGTGAGAAGTCTCGCTCAGAAGAGCAGCCGGGTGTAGAGTAAAAAAAAAACGTTGTCGAACACGACCCGGGCGGGGTCAATGTACGCACAACATGTCGATCGGGTTCACCTGGCGACGTTTTACACTGGACGAAACTTTCGGACAATTATGTACTACGCCATGGCTGGCTGCTAAGCAGATGTACGCGCGTATGTGGGGCCGGTGTGTGACAGTGTGAGTGTGGATGGGTTGCGCACGCAAGGAGACGGAGTGGGAAAGTGAGTGAAAGGCCGGCGATTTCCCAACTGCCGCAGATGTTTTCTCTATTGAATCGTAGCTTGACCTGCAGGCCGAGTTGATTTGCAGAGGTCTCCGTCCGTACTGACCAGCTTACCCTCGGGTGCTCGAGTGAGCATCCCGCTGCTAGCTCCGAATCCATGGGCCAATCATGGTGTTGTTGTCTTTCCTCGCTGGGACGCTCGGGTGGCGTCGGTCCACCGTTAGTCTCGTTGGAACAATCAGGCGGCGACTTGTGCGATGGATCACTTGGAACTTGGAAGAAAAAGGAGATGGCGACGAGACCTTGCAGGGCACCAACCACACCACGCCACAGCAAGGCTGGAGAATTCGAGTGGAGCTTTGTTGGTTCAGTGCACCGGTCACTAGCAGTAGCAGCACGCAGGCTACCGGGAAGCAGGGTGAGCATCGGGCTAATCCGAATATGTGCACTCGTCAGTCTTCGCCGATGTGATGCTCGGAGACGGAAGGTGCACGCGACCCGGGGCTGAAAGCGTTTTATCCGCCACTCTGAACATCGGACCAGTCCGATTCCAAGAATAGTGTGAAACTGAAATGATGACCCAGGTAATATGATACTGCCTATGTAAAAGAATATAAACTACTACTCCCTCTGTCCCATAATATAAGAATGTTTTCTACACTAGTATAATGTCAAAAACGTTCTTATATTATGGGACGGAGGGAGTATAATATAAGACGTTTTTAGATTTTTTTTTGAGAAACAAATGTTTTTAGGTATAGTACTTCTTGTTGGATTATACTCTCTTCATACACAAATATTCGTAAGATTTTAACAAGTGATTACATACGAAGCAAAATGAGTGAATCTACACTCTAAAATATGTGTACATACATCCGTACTTTGTAATCCATTTAAAATATCTAAAAATATAAATATTTAGGAACGGAAGGAGTAGATGGAAGCCTATACAAGACAATAATACCTGATTAATCTCTAAAACTCATTTACGTGCATGGCAAATGCTAAAAAGTTTAGTACTATACTGCTGCAGACCTGCAGTAGTGAGAGTGAGACCATTTTATAAGGGTTGCTCTACCACATGCCTTTGAAGCTTGTGATGAGAAGTTGTACATGCACGCTCCTCCTCCGCCTCACCTCGCTCCACCACGCGCGAGCGTCGCGGGTTGCACGCTCTATGTGCTGCTTCGGGCGATCTCATCCTAACGACCACATGTAAGGTTGGCCGGGAGAGCAAGTGCTCTCGATCGTCTCTGTCATCGTCCTCCTCTACTTCCACTACTTCCCCTGCATCGACTTCATGGTCGCCGCTGCTAAGAAGGGCACAGAGAACGCAGAGGTTCCTATTGGCACCGCGACGTTGGCCTGGCCAACCTGAGAGTATAACTGGTTCATACCCTATTTACTCGTTCATATGCTAGCCATAGACCACTTGGAAGAAAAAGGAGGTGGCGACGAGACCTTGCGCGGCACCAACCACAACACACCAAGGCTAGACAGAATTCGAGTGGTTCAGTGTCGCTAGTGTTGGAGTATAATGTCCGGCCCTCTCTTTCAGATCGGTTTTTTGTTTGCATTGGTTAGAGCATGCACTTCTACATGGTATCAGAGCTAAGAGGCCTTGAGTTCAAGATCTGGCTGGCGCAATTAAATTGCAGTCCACTTTCAATCCACGTTTAGGCCCAAAAGAGCCACATGTGAGGGGGAGTATTGACGTATAATGTGTTGCCTAGTCTCTTCCATTAGATCAGTCCGATGGATGAACTGGTTAGGTGGATAAACTTACAACCAAGAGGCTGAGGGTTCAAAACCCAGTAAACGCAATAAATATTGCGGCATGCCCTCGCTTCCGCTGCCCACGTCATATAGCTCCAATGGAGCATAGACGTGAAGGGGACTGTTGGAGAATATGTCCGACCCTCTTCCTTAGATCGGTCTTTTGGTTTCATTGCCTAGAGCATGCATTTCTACATGGTATCAGAGTCAAGAGGTCTTGAGTTCAAGACCCGGCTGACGTAATTAAATTGCAGCTCACTTTTGGTCCACGTTTAGGCCTGAGGGAGCGACACGTGAGGGGGTGTTGACGTATAATGTGCTGCCTAGTCTCTTCCATCAGATCGGTCTGATGGGTGAACTGGTTAGGTGCATAAACCTACAACCAAGAGGTTTAGGGTTCAAAACCCAGTAAACGCAATAAATATTACGGCATGCCCCGCTACCGCTGCCCACGTTATATAGCTCCAAAGGAGCATAGTCGTGATGGGGGTGTTGGAGTATAATGTTCGGCCCTCTCTCCAAGATCGGTTTGATGGATGAATTGATTAGGTGCATAAACTTACAACCAAGAGATCTAGGGTTCAAAACCCAGTAAACGCAATAGCAGTAGCAGCATGCGGGCTACCGGGAAGCAGGGTGAGCATTGGATGTGCACACGTGAGCATCGAATGTGCACTCGTCAGTCTTCCCTGATGTGATGCTCGGAGACGAAAGGTGCGCGCGAGCCGGGGTTGAAAGCGCTCTATCCACGACTCCAAGAACAGTGTGTAATTCAAATGATGTTTTTGAAACGGAGGCAATCTTTGCCTTATCTCATTAATAAAGAAGAAGGATAACAAGTTGCCCAATTAATTAACGGGAACCCAAGCGAAAACCGCTATAACACGCCTACAAGAGAAAGGGCACCCCTATCGACCTGGCACCAACAAGACCACTCACACCGCTGAGAAGAGGGCACCGTCGAGGTTGCCCGCCGTGTCATCGTCATCACCTCTCCCCGAGCAAGCGACTCCGACTTCACCGCAGATGACCCGTCAAGACCCCTTCGAACGAGCGACACACAAGGACCTCACCATCCAAGGGCAACACCGGCCGACCTGGCCACCCAGACAAAGACACACGCTGCTGAGAAGAAACACATAGCCTAGGTTGTAACCAGGTGTCATTGTCATCACTCCTCCATGAGCCAGCAACCCCGACTTCACCATCAAACTTCCACAAACAAAGTCCTCGTCGCAACAGACACATGTACCCATGTCGGCCCATGCCAAATAGTCGACCACCCGTGTTGGCGCCCAGACAGCTCCGACTTTGAAGACCAACAAATGCAGGAGAGGTCCTGCACTGCTCGCCATTCATCATTGCCAAACTTGACACCACGCAAATCACATCATTGGACGGGCACCTGCCGACCGTGATGCCGCTAACATCCAACCCCGAGAATGCACAAGGGGGCAAGATCTTCAAGACGACACCCCAAGGGAGGGAGCGCCGCGGGAGATGACGCCGTCGTTCGACCCTGCAGCTGGAGTCTGGGCTTTCGCCCAAAGAACTTGCCCCGGGGGTGGGGCCAGAGATCTCGATGGCAACCCTCCAAGGAGGTAACGACACCCACATGCGCTGCGTCGTCGGCCAGTCAAGCCAAGCAGGCTTTCGCCCAGAGCAGCAGCCCCACACCCCTATGGAGCCGCCACCGGCTCGCACACCCACTGGCACGTGCACACCCGACGCCACACCAGGACCATGATGACCCACAAGTGTAGGGGATCTATCGTAATCCTTTCGATAAGTAAGAGTGTCGAACCCAATGAGGAGCAGAAGGAAATGATAGGAAATTTTCAGTAAGGTATTTTCTGTAAGCACTGAAATTATAGGTAACATATAGTTTTGTGATAAGGTAATTGGTAGCAAGTAACAAAAGGTAAAAGTAAATAAAGTGCAGCAAGGTGGCCCAATCCTTTTTGTAGCAAAGGACAAGCATGGACAAACTCTTATATAAAGGAAAGCGCTCCCGAGGACACATGGGAATTATCGTCAAGCTAGTTTTCATCACGATCATCTGATTCGCGTTCGGTACTTTGATAATTTGGTATGTGGGTGGACCGGTGCTTGAGTGTTGTCCTTACTTGGACAAACCTCCCACTTATGATTAACCTCTAATGCAAGCATCCGCAACTACAAAAGAAGTATTAAGGTAAACCTAACCATAGCCTGAAACATATGGATCCAAATCAGCCCCTTACGAAGCAACGCATAAACTAGGGTTTAAGCTTCTGTCACCTAGCAACCCATCATCTACTTATTACTTCCCAATGCCTTCCTCTAGGCCCAAATAATGGTAGTGTCATGTAGTCGACGTTCACATGACACCACTAGAGGAGAGACAACATACATCTCATCAAAATATCGAACGAAGACCAAACTCACATGACTACTAATAGCAAGACTTCTCCCATGTCGTCAGGAACAAAAGTAACTACTCACAATACATAATATGGTTCATGATCAGAGGGGTATTAATATGGGTAATGGATCTGAACATATGATCTTCCACCAAATAAACCAACTAGCATCAACTACAAGGAGTAATCAACACTACTAGCAACCCACACGTACCAATTTGAGGTTTGGGTACAAAGATTGGATACAAGAGATGAACTAGGGTTTGAGAGGAGATGGTGCTGGTGAAGATGTTGATGAATATAGCTCTCCCCAAGATGGGAGAGTTGTTGGTGATGACGGCGGTGACGATTTCCCCCTCCCGGAGGGAAGTATCCCTGGCAGAACAGCTCTACCGGAGCCCTAGATTGGTTTCCGCCTCGGTTCCTCCTCGAGACGGCGGCGTCTGGTCCCGAAAGCCTCCTTATGATTTTTTCCAGGTCAAAACACCTCATATAGGAGAAGATGGGCATCGGGGGGCCTTTGGGGGGCCCACGAGACAGGGGGCGCGCCCTGAGAGGGGGGGGCGCCCCCACCCTCGTGGATAGCCGGTGCCCCCCCTCGTGAACTTCTTTCACCAGATATTTTTTATATTTTCTGAAACGGAGTTCTGTTGAGTTTCGGGGCTTTTGGAGTTGTGCAGAATAGGGTTCCAGAGTTTGCTCCTTTTCCAGCCCAGTATTCCAGTTGCCGACATTCTCCCTCTTCATGTAAACCTTGTAAAATAAGAGAGAAAAGGCATAAGTGTTGTGACAAAACAAGTAATAACAGCCCATAATGCAATAAATAGCAACATATAAGCATGATGCAAAATGGAC
Source organism: Secale cereale (assembly GCA_902687465.1). NCBI lineage: Eukaryota > Viridiplantae > Streptophyta > Magnoliopsida > Poales > Poaceae > Secale > Secale cereale. The sequence goes on from LR738710.1 coordinate 131,677,461, forward strand.
GTATCAACTCCCCCAAGCTTAGACCTCGCTTGTCCTCAAGCGAAAGCCAATATCGAGAAATATGTCCACATGTTTAGAGATAGAGGTGTTGATAAAAACAAAATACGGACATGAGGGCATCATGATCATTTTCATAACAGCAACAATTCATCCACAATATCAAGCATGAATCATAAACTTCATTGGAAACTAACAAACTTTGATCTCGGTCATTGGAGCAATTGCAATTTATCGTAATATTGGAAAAAGTCAATATAAGAGCTTTTCAGCAAGCCTACATACTCAACTATCATATAGTCTTTCACAATTGCTCACACTCACGCAATACTTATGGTTATGGAGCTTTAATCGGACACCGAGAAAGATAGGGGCTTATGGTGTTGCCTCCCAACCTTTTACCTCAAGGGTAATGTCAACAGTAATAGACCATGAAAACTTACATCCAAGTGGGTATATATGTCAGGATCTTTCCAACACAATGTGCTTGCCAAAGGAAAAAATGAAAATAGGAAAGGTGAAATTCACCTTGACTCTTATAACGTAAGAATAATAGATAGGCCCTTCGCAGAGGGAAGCAGAGGTTGTCATGTGTTTTTATGGTTGGATGCACAAAGTCTTAGCATAGAAGAACGTCACTTTATATTGCCACTTGTGATAAGGACTTTTATTATACAGTCTGTCGCTTTTATTACTTCCATATCACAAGATCGTATAAAGCTAATTTCCTCCACACTAATAAATCATACATATTATAGCGAGTTTGCAACATGACAACTTACTTGGAAGGATCTTTCTCAATCCATAGGTAGGTATGGTGGACTCTCATGGCAAAGCTGGGTTTAAGGATATATGGAAGCACAAGTAGTATCTCTACTTAGTGCGAGGAGTTTTGGCTAGCATGAGGGGGAAAGGCAAGCTCAACATGTTGGATGATCCATGACAAAATACTTTATTTCGGATACAAGAAAACATAACCCGTTATGTTGTCTTCCTTGTCCAACATCAACTCTTTAGCATGTCATACTTTAATGAGTGCTCACAATCATAAAAGATGTCCAAGATAGTATATTTGTATGTGAAGCCTCTCTTCTTTTATTACTTCCTATTAATTGCAACGATGACCAAAACTATGTTTGTCAACTCCCAACAACTTTTATTTATCATACTCTTATAAGTGAAGTCGTTACTTCCCATAAGATCGATATGATCTCTTTGATACTCTTTATGTTTTCTTTCTTTTTATCATGACCCAAGTGAGGAAATCAAGCCCTTGACTCAACACTAATCTTTATTATATACCTCACGGACTCGATTACAAAGGGTAAAGATCATAAGACAAAAGCTCACAACTAGATCATGCTAACTTTATTCTACTAGATCAAGATACTACCAAAAGGGTCGAACTAAGTAAAACGGTAAAGATAGGAGTGATGGAGATACGATACCGGGGTCACTCCCCCAAGCTTGGCAGTTGCCAAGGGGAGTGCCCATACCCATATGATTATGTCTCCTTCTTCGGGGGTGGTGAGGATGGAGTTGAAAGTAGTGATGTCGGATCATCATATATCAAGCGTAGGAGATCCTCCAGCTTGCGGATAATACCTTTGAGTGCAGCTATGTAATCCTTCAACAAAATATTTTCGCTTGTGAGATGCTTGTTTCGAATTTGAGTTAACTCAATCATCCTGAAAGCTTCAATCTCAGTTGAGGTAAAGAGATTAGGAAGAGATTTAGGGGTGTCTTCTTCTCCCGCTGCCGGAGCCGGATCTTCCACCTCCATGTTGATCTTCTTCTCCTTGTGAATCTCCTCGGGTCATTCCCTCTTCAGATCTATCTTCATTGGCCAAGCATCGTTGCCTTCGTTGTTGGAGGAGGGAGACGTGTAACGCCCCGGACACACCAGCCGATGGTCGTTACTCCTGGCGGGATCTAGACTGTCCTCACATATCAATACTAGTCTTTTCTGCGCACTTTTCCCCACAATTTTTTTTTTGAAAATCATGATCTGTTTGTGAATTTCCAAACAAATTTTGAATATATCTATTTAAAAAACCGAAAAGAAAATGGAAAGACAGTAAAAAGAAAAGAAACAAAGAAGAAAATATTCGGATATGTGATGTCGTTGCTTCTTAAAGTTTTGCATTGCTATGTGGTCAAGAATGCTCACTATCTCCACTGGCTAGCATCACGCCCTCTATGGCGCGAGGTGTTTTGGTAGATCCCGCGGGGCGTGGCTCAGTCGGTTAGTCATTTGTGCCAATCTTCGACTACTTGTCTCCAAATGCGACATATATGAGGTCCCAACAAGTAGTAGTTCTAACAAAAATACTTGGGCTCCACATAGTGTACTTGTGTGTTGTGTGGACTTATTGCTCCATCATGGTTGGGCACTTCGGCTGCACACTGCACTAAAAAAAAAGACTTTGGCTGCACACAACGAGCTAAGCGTTGATACCACCGTTTTGTTGGTAACTGGCTGCTAGATAAACACAAATGTTTTTACGTCTGGTGAATTTTCTAAATAAGAATGGTCATGTAAAATAATTGAGTGTAATTACTAATATTAATTAGATTTCATATTCCACTCACGAACTTATCAGGTTACCCTATGGGTGAAGAAAATAACCCAAACCCCATTCGGGTCGGGTGTCCATGGTTACCAGTACCCATGGACTGTATTGCCATCTCTAAGATGATGGTGTTACGTGATTCCAACGGAGAGATTACCTTCTTGGCATGTCAAACTGTACCGACACATTGGAATCTGAGTTTGAAGCCTACCGTGAAGGAATTATATTTGCTATTCAGCACACCCGATTATTATTCCTGAGTTGGACCGTAGGGGTGGAAATTTTACACATTTCATCTAATGCTCATGTCTGGTCGCGGTATGTGAACATTAACGCGGGTGGAAGTTTTCATCAATGATGATAAAGAGATTAAGGCCCTGTTTGGTTCATAAGTCCTAGAACTTATTTTAGTCCTAACTTATAAGTCATAAGTCCCTAAAAAGTCCCTACCTGTTTGGTTCATGGGACTTAACATGCAGGGCCGGTCCTGAGAATTTGGGGGCCCGGGGCGAAATTAGAACCTTGGGCCCCTTAACATAGACCATAAAATATATATGAAAATATATTTTGAATTTTAGCTAAAGAAAACATTTTTTTTAGCAAGCATTTTCTTTTGATAATTTTAATAATAAATCGGTTGATCATATTACTTTATTCCTTGATGATCATGGGCCTTTAACCCATAATCACTCACATTGCTATTATCCATGTTGATGTAAACATCGTATTATGTAAAATCCTTGTTTCTAAATTTATAGCCATTTATCGCTCCATAGCAACCATCGGCGAGTCACCAAATACATAAATTATAACCACAAGAACATGTATCCATAAAAAATTATAGTCAATAAACTATCAACTTGTAACCATAGAGAATATAATGAATTGATTATCAATGGCCCAGTTGCAAGAATGGAGAGGAAATTTTGACAATCATTTAGATTTTTTAATAAAATATCATAGTAAAATCTTATACGACATACATGAAGATCAGAGGCATACCTTATATTCTATGCAACTGTAATGGCGTCGTTGCACCGCGTCGCCTCACGGCGAGTCGGCGAGATCGCGTGGGAGGATGCGACATGGATATCTCCGGCGGTCCAGCCCTCATCCGACTCATGACTTCTCCGACTCGAGGTGCCGCCACGCACCCACAGCCGATGCATATCAGGCGTCCCACTGTTGCCGCAGGCGGCGATCTATTCCATGGCCTCTCAGCTCATGTTTGCCGGCGTGTATCATTGGCCACTCCGGCTTGATCTGTTCCTTTTCCAAGGATCCCTCGGCCTGGTTGTACGCTATCTAGTTACTCCAATAATTAGGGCATGTACAATGGTTGCTAAGATAGTCTTATCTTAAGTTTTGCATGTAAATTAGAGATGACAAAAAAACAAGTCTACAATGGGTCATCTCTTAGCCTTATCTTCAATAATTAGTTATTCCTAAAAACATGGTGAGACAAATTGTGCTAAGCTATCATCTCTTGTCTTTGCTTAAATAAGCTAAGACAAGTCTTCTCTTATGATTTCTCTCTCCTCCACCTCATCATTTATCTTACGTGGCATCCTTAAGCTAGAACCATTGTACATGCCCTTAGACGTACATCTTCCAAAAACAATTGGACGCACAATTTTTGGCTGGTGGATTAAGGAAGGAAAACCACGATCGTTTTTCCCCATAACAACTCCTAATTAATCGCATGCAATAGCCGATCTATTCCTCGATCATAGCAACAAGGAAAACGATCTACACGCTCAGTTTTCACGGCGGTAAATACTTCAGCGGTCAGATCAGCGGCGAGGCCCATAAAAGAGCAGAACAAAGGATCTCATGCCCGGGGGCCCCTTGGCATCGGGGGGCCCGGGGCGGCCGCCCCTCTCGCCCCCCCTCAGGGCCGGGCCTGTTAACATGTACCAGTAGACCATATTACAACTATAAGTCCCTATAAGTCCCTCCTTGAGAGTCTTATTTGATAAGTCCCAAATGCCCACTTTAAGTCCCTATAAGTCCCTCCTGTTTGGTTTAGATGGGATTTATAGGGACTTAAATAAGTCCCTAGACCAATAAGTCCCTGGAAACAAACACCCTCTAAATTTGTAAATGTAGGAGGCAGCTAGCAGGATAAGTTCAGCCTTGAACTATCTTATTCTGTGAGAATTCATGCTATGGCCATGGCCTTGAAGCAGGCTTTCGCCTCGCTTTGTAAATAAAGCAAATCATCATATCCCAACATCATGTTCACGTGTTAGATTATTTTTAAGATCTACATGGGCAATAACACAGGCTTGCCCAAACGAGAAAACAAAAAGAAAGAAAAGGGATACAAGGCTCCAGGAAGCCGACTACTCGCGGCGAAGAGGCTAGAAAGTGGCGTTCTACCGGAATGAGAACATCGATCAT
>LR738710.1:131684875-131705440 GCA_902687465.1 Secale cereale
GGGGGATTCTACCTACGCCTAGGGATCTAGGGGGTTTTAGACTCCATAGTGATCTTGTCACCGGATTCCTGATCTTGATCTCTCCTTCTCGGGCTGACCAAGGGGATGGCTTTGTCCACCTGCCTAGCCTCGGCGGGGAGTTGTTGTTAGGAGCACGAGAGTTGGCTCAGAGTAGACTTTGACCTAGGATTCGGTGGGGGTAAATGGAATAAAGTTCATGTTGACCTCAATGATCGGCAAAATATCTTGAACTAGAAGACAAAGAGTTGGACGGCATTTTTCTTGCGAAGGCTGATGTTGATCATCTCAAGAAGGACCAAGAAATGTGTTGGATGGAGGTTTCTAAGTTGAAGACTATGAAGACCTTTAGAGTCAATTGATTTTACTGCTCCATGGTATATACTTGGAATTTGGCTCAGGTCTTTTCATTATGTCCGGTCAAGGAAAATCTATTCATACTCGAGATGAATTGCCAGGGGCACTAAAAACGTTTCACCAAGGAAGGACCATGGACTTTTTCTCAGTTACGGGGTTATGATAAAGACATATGATGGTTCTACGAAGCCGGTGGCGATCAAGTTTGATAGGATTTAGGCATAGGCACAAATTCATGAGATCCCGCCTTTGTACTTTAAGGAGAGGTGGTGAAATAGTTAGCTCAGAGGGCCGGGACGCAATGTCCGTGGAGATGAGCCCATTTTCACCACCGGGGAAGAACTATGTGTAGTTTTGTTTACAATTGAAGGTGTGAGATTCACTGGCGAGGTTTGTTGTGCTCACACCAGAAGATGGGCACAAAAAAATACTTCAGGTGCTCTATGCAAGAAAAATGTAAGTTTTGTGAGGTATGTAGCATCATGGGGTAAAGTTCTATGGAACACGGAGATGGAGTGCACACTGATGAGGACCTACAATATAAGGATTGGATGATATTGGACCAAACATGTGTTCGCTAGGGGCATGTATGGTCGAGATTTCTGTCATGGTTTGCGCGGAAGTGGTCGGGATGCTAGAAGAGATGATTGATAATTCTACATCATAAGTGTGTATATATATTCCGTAATTTGTGCACCATAATCTAGTCATATATGTACTAGTTTATTATTTATTAGGACAAACCTATTAACAAATTGTCAGTAAGGCCAATTTCTGTCTCTGGAGTTGTGTTTGAGGTGAAACGCCTATTATCATAATTTAGAAAAATCAGAGAAAACTCTGCATGAAGTTTTACGCAAGAATGGGACATGTTCCAAAAGGGTGGACCACATGCGTCCTAGGTCTAGGGAAAGTTCCTAGGGTGCATGGGGCCTACATGTTTCCTCTTTCTCAAGGCGTCTCACTAGCTTATGAATACCCTGAAAACTCCCTCGGACTTACGTTGTATTTTTTCAATGCCGCCACCTCATGATCTGAGGCAAAAATCAATCTGCATACATGTTTCAAACTCTAAATGAGGAATAAATCGTCGCCTTCTTCATCAACATCGATCTTTGTTGCTCCCAGTGAGGAGGTGTGAGTAGTCTATCCCATAGAATACGAATTCTCAGTAGTAGCTCTGTAGCACCTTCTCTCATAACTCAAATACAATGATCACATGACGTGTCTAACATGACAGTGATCTATCTGATGTAATTTTTACGGTGAGTCTATTTGCCATGTGTTATTACTTTATAATCAGATTATTTGTGTTATTTGGATGAGTTGTAGATGTATATTTCTCTCTCATTCATTAGTCTACTTATTGGCCATTGTAGATGAAAAATCAATACATGTGGCGGTGTGCATTAGAAGGAGTAGATCTCTATTCGACATGTATTTCACTTATAGTAAGAGAGGAAAAACCTAGGCCAATCCATCTTACTAAGGATAAAAGATGGCTGACTTGTTGTCCTGGCAATGAGCTTGGGAGGAGGGTAATATTATTATCATTGGTATGCCATCTTGCTCAACGCTTGGGTGTCACGCCGTGATACGTCTCCAACGTATCTATAATTTTTGATTCATCCATGCTATTATATTATCCTTCTAGGATGTTTAATGGGCTTTATTATACACTTTTATATGATTTTTGGGACTAATCTATTAACCCAGAGCCCAGTGCCAGTTTCTATTTTTTCCTTGTTTTTTTGTTTTACATAAAAGGAATATCAAACGGAGTCCAATTGACGTGCCAATTTTTGATGATTTTTTATGCACCAAAAAAAGCCCTCGGAGTAAAAGAGTTGGGCCAGGAGAGTCACGGGCTGCCCACGAGGGTGGGGGCGCGCCCCCCTATCTCGTCGACAGCCCGGAGACCCCCCCTGACTTGTGCCCTACGCCACAAAATCCTATAAATACATAAACCTCCGAAAAATAATCTAGATCAGGAGTTCCGCCGCCGAAAGCCTCTGTTGCCACCGAAAACCAATCTAGACCCGTTCTGGCACCCTGGCAGAGGGGGGAATCCCTCTCCGGTGGCCATCTTTATCATCCCGGCGCTCTCCATGACGAGGAGGGAGTAGTCCACCCTCGGGGCTGAGGGTATGTATCAGTAGCTATGTGTTTGATCTCTCTCTCTCTCTCTCTCTCTCTCTCTCTCTCTCTCTCTCTCTCTCTCTCTCTCTCTCTCTCTCTCGTGTTCTTGAGATGGCACGATCTTGATGTATCGCGAGCTTTGCTATTATAGTTGGATCTTATGATGTTTCTCCCCCTCTACTCTCTTGTAATGGATTGAGTTTTCCTTTTGAAGTTATCTTATCGGATTGAGTCTTTAAAGATTTGAGAACACTTGATGTATGTCTTGCGTGGGATACCCGTGGTGACAATGGGGTACTCTATTGATTCACTTGATGTATGTTTTGGTGATCAACTTGCGGGTTCCATGACCTTGGGAATCTATGCATAGGGGTTGACACACGTTTTCGTCTTCACTCTCCGGTAGAAACTTTGGGGCACTATTTGAAGTACTTTGTGTTGGTTGAATAGATGAATCTGAGATTGTGTGATGCATATTGTATAATCATGCCCACGGATACTTGAGGTGGCAATGGAGTATCTAGGTGACATTAGGGTTTTGGTTGATTTGTATCTTAAGGTGTTATTCTAGTACGAACTCTATGATAGATTGAACGGAAAGAATAGCTTCGTGTTATTTTACTACGGACTCTTGAATAGATCGATCAAAAAGGATAACTTTGAGGTGGTTTCGTACCCTACCATAATATCTTCGTTTGTTCTCCGCTATTAGTGACTTTGGAGTGACTCTTTGTTGCATGTTAAGGGATAGTTATATGATCCAATTATGTTATTATTGTTGAGAGAACTCGCACTAGTGAAAGTATGAACCCTGGGCCTTGTTTCCTATCATTGCAACACCGTTTATGCTCACGTTTGCCACTTGCTACCTTGCTGTTCTTATATTTCCTTATTACAAAAACATATATCTACCATCCAGATTGCACTTGTATCACCCTCTCTTCGCCGAACTAGTGCACCTATACAATTTACCATTGTATTGGGTGTGTTGGGGACACAAGAGACTCTTTGTTATTTGGTTGCAGGGTTGTTTGAGAGAGATCATCTTCATCATACGCTTCCCGCGGATTGATAAATCTTAGGTCATCCACTTGAGAGAAATTTGGTACTGTCCTACAAACCTCCGCACTTGGAGGCCCAACAACGTCTACAAGAAGAAGGTTGCGTAGTAGACATCACGCCGCTGGTCAGTCACTTGTGTAGAGTATTAGCCTTTACATATGATAGTAGCCGGTCGAGTGGGTTTATGGACATACAACCTATATAGCATTATCACAACATATGCTATGGTTTTTTCATGATAGGTTGATTCGTTCATTACACATGTATATGCTTATATTTATGTGTCACCACTGTTGGGGAGATGTTAGTACTAAACCTGTGAACCCCGACCGAATTTTCCTCATAAGAAAAAACTTGCAAATTTACTTGTAGGTGCAATTTCATTTTTTGCAGCTATTTGTTTTGAAAATACAAAATACGTCCAACCACAATATACGATGACAACTTCTTGCAATTAGTAAAACCAGTTATACTGAAAACCTCACTACAAATATTAGAGACACAAGTGACTTCTTAATTTGTTTTGCGGGATTGCTTGACCAAGGGTGGGGTATTATCTGTACCGATTGATACATTGGTTTGTTAATAATTGAGGCAAAAAACTTGCTTCTTACCGCAACCCTTGCAGTTGGGGCTAAATAGGAGGTACAGCTGCTACATGCCTCAGTCGTCATGTGGAGCGCAGGCGCACCCCTTTTCGCTTTTCTTTTATTATTACTTAAAAATGTTTAGGATTTCAAAACAAGTTTTGAACTTCAAATAATGTTTTGATCTTGTTTTGCTTGAATTTTACAAATTTACCCAAAATGTAAAATTGTTCTGCTTAAAGAAACAAATTTGAACTTTTTCAATGATTTTGAAAATTATTACAATGTTGAATAACGTGCCAAATTTCAATAAATAATAATGAATTTAAAAAATGCTCCTTAATTCAAAAAGTCCTTCATGAATATAAAAAATGTTAATAAATTCAAAAAATGTTAATGAATATAAGAAATGATCTCTAATTGTTAAAATATTGTCAAATCCAAAAAAAAGAAAAAAATTTGAAAAGTGCAAGAAATATGTCAATTAAAAAAATGTACGCTAATTTCCCTAAACGTTAACTTATTAAAAAATATTTGCAGTTTAAAAAATCGCGAATTTAAAAAAATCACAATTTTTTAAAAAGTTCCAAAACTTCAAAAAGTATTTGCTAATTCAAAAAGTGGACATAAGTTCTGAATTTTTTGCACGACTTTCAAAATTTTTCGCGAATTGGAAACAATTCCAGGAGTTTAAATAATGTGTCCAAAATTAAATTTTATTCATGAATTAAAAAAATACATATTTGAAAATTATTCCTGTTTTTAGTATATACTACCTCCGTCCGGGATTAAAATGCCGGAGAGTCACTATGCCTCGTCCGGGATTAAAGGGCCGCTGCGTTAACTCCGCTTCTTCCCATTGGCCTGTGGCTTTGGTAGTAAATGCAGACCAAAGCATGCAGCAGCCGTTCCTACTTCCCAGCTACTGCATGGAGCCGCAGTAGAAAAGCAGCCAATGCATGCGCATTCTTTTGGTGGGGGCATGCGCTGCAATTAAGGTTGGGAGGTTAGTAGCGGGTGTATAAATACAAAAGCGAGCCCTCTGGTTGGTTAGAGTAGACACGAGTATTGAGGGATTTTGGAGCACGTCTTGGTCCCCGAGATAGGAAATTCCGAAGATCCCTTGTAGCGGCAGATCCAATTTGCACCGTTGTGCGTCCATTGTCACAGCTTCACGGAAGCGAAGCGAGCGAACGGCGAGACACAGGCCGACGCACTTAGACCGACCACTCGGTTTGCCTGGTTCTATTTTTGTGTTTTTCCTTTTTCGGGGTTTTGGCTTATTTACTCCTTTTTTTTTCATAAATCGATTATTTCCAAAATAAATCAGAATTTAAAATTGTGTATTAAATTTTCTGAAAATGGTCGAAATTTCAATTTTTTCCTCATGCTTCTGGTAATTTTTCATTTTTCTTTCACAATATTCATAAACTGTTCACGTTTTTGAATTTTTACGTTCATGTTTTAAAAAATTGTTCACGTTTTTTCTAAAAATCACATTTTAAATTTATTCACATCTCAAAACAATTGTTCGGAATTCTTTTTTTGCAATTTCAAAAATAAATCACGTCCTCAAAATTTGATTACGTTTTTCAAATATATTTCAGTTTATTCATAGTTGTTCACAATTATAAAAAATGTTGGAAATTCTAAAAAAAAATTAACTTTCAAAATAAAATCACATTTTTTTAAGAAAAGTTCACATTATAAAAAAATCATTACTATAATATTGTTCAAATTTTGGTTCTCCAATAATTCAAAGAAATGTTCAGAATTTGAAATTAGTTTGCATTTTCAATAAACTTTCACATTTTAGAAATTTTTGTTTAATGTTTTTTGTTGTTGTTCACTTTTTGGTAGGTTTTGAAATCTGATTCGTTGTGTGAAAACCTCGACTGAAAAACCAATGGAATAAATAGAAAATCAGTGACGGACAAAAGGGGGAAGGGGGTAGGGATGGCAGTTTTGCCCATGGGTATGGGTACCCTACCCGAAAATAGTGGGCATGGGTGAGACTTTCTACCACTTCATACCCATAAGTATGGGTATCCATACCCGCAAAATGCATGGGTAGGGTATGGGTATGAAATTATACCCATGGGTAACCCAATGGATACCCAGAAAATTAATAAATAAATTAAACCATGTAATATGTGAATAAATAATTATGTTGAGTTCGTAACTAGGCCACGGACCACAGACCCATAGCCGGCCATCGCCCTAGACCCATCGTATACCTACAGTAGTTATCTTCTCTGCTTTTCCTTGACCTCGGAAGATGAAGCAATCAAGAGCCGCGTTACCGAATCCTCGTCGATTCATCCCCAACCAAGGCTATATATTGTACCCACCAGATGGGTACCTGAATTTAGACATTTTTCTCATCTTACTTTTGTCATGTCAATGCTATATATTGTACCCATCGGATACCCATTGGGTATAGGATACCCGATGGGTATGGGCATGGGTACCAATTTGCGCCCATGGATAGTGAAGTGGGTGGGTATAGAAAAACGATTTGGGTATGGGTTTGGGTAGAAAAGTGTCGTACCCACCCATACCCTACCCATTGCCAGGGGGTTGTCCATTTGTGCTGACCTTCGGCAAAACACCTTTGTTTGCCTGTGTAGCAGCCAGCACTGCCAGAAATGTATCCGGAGCAACGGTGCTTATGGTGCTATCGCTGCACCGGACGTCGTAACATATTTTAAAATGTTTCAAAAAAGCTGATAAAAATCTAAGACATTGACACAACGTCAGTGTACCTTGTGACAAGATTTCATATCGAAATTTGAAACATTGCACAAGATAGAAAAATAAAAATTATTGACATTAATGTAATTGGTCAAATCTAAAGCCCAATTGATGTTTATGTAGTATTCAGTGTCAAATTTATTATTTTTGTACCCCAAGCATTGTTTCGAATTTTGATTTGAAATTTTGCAACAACATAGACTGATGTTGTGTGAATGTGCTAATATTTGTAATAACATTTGTAAATGCCCTACTGACGTCCAGAGCACCACAAAGGACCGGTGTACCAACGGTGCCCCCCTATCCGTTATCCTCGTTTTCTTAGGCCACCAATCCACTTTGAAAACCTCAATGTCATAAATGCACCTACTGTTGTTACTACACGGAACGGAGGCCAACGTAGTAGCTTAGCCCTGCCGTCCTTGCTGTGATGAACCGGAGAATCTAGCTCCCTCCCATGAATCAATCCATCAATCATGGCCGGCCCACGTCCCAATCCTCAGGCTGGCATTGACATTTCGACACAATTTATCTACTCCTGTTATTTGATCAGGAGAAAACAAAATGTCCAAAACCACTTGTCACATGTTTCAGTTCAGAGAGAAAGAGATGTTCTTGTGCGGACTCGGTAGAGCAAATTAGCACGACTCATGGCAGTTCTAGAGGCCATTAGCAGTTAGCCAGATAGTGCAAATTACTAACTCGCATCAACTTGATTAGTACTACTACGTACTATAATCTGATACCGCATGATGAAGAGAGTTGACCTGGTTATCAATCATGGATAGTTGGGCAGTCCCAGTGCCCACCAGCCTACATTTTCAGCCATCATCTCGATCGAATCCTGTTTATCCGCGCGAGTGACGCACTACACTGACAGCGACGAGCACCCAAACAAACGCCCGATTTTGTGCCGGACTCGAGAGGATATAGACGCAGATCGAGATATTGGGAAGCTCACCTTTCCGTCTACGTAGTACTCAGCTGCAAGCTGCGACACCACCATTATCGGTCGTCTACGACTACTAGCTCAGCTAGCCCGAGACTTTTCACTCTCCTGCCCTTACCTCTCTCTCTCGTAGCGCTAGGCATAATTGAAATCTACTTGTACTACGTATGTTCGGTAGGTAGCCAATTGCGTCGAGGTGGGCGTGCGTGCGTTCAAAAAGACTTCCCTTTCCCGTCCGTCTCTCTCACCCTCACCCTCAGCGCAGTGCTCCATGATTAGCTCCTCTTGGAGGGCAGGAAGAAACGTCAGCACGAACTCAACCGCAGCAGCCGCGGCTATTTAGCCTCGGGGGCACTGCTGCACTTGCTGCTCGGAGTCGGCGAGGAGTACGTCTACGTCGTGATGGGGTGGAGATCCGCGGCCGGCCGCTTTCTGGCGATCCTGCTCGTTCTGCACCTCCTCGTCGCCTCCTCCCACGCGGGCCGCTTCACGAGTGAGCAACCCCTTCTTACACCTCAAGAACCTCCATCGACTTCTCCGGTGGTTTTCCCGGTCAGGAGGCCGCTTCGAGGCGTGAGATTTTTCTGTGCTGATTTTGATGGGGATATGTGCAGGGAGCTACAGGATGATGGCCGTGGAGGCTCCGACGTTCCGTGGCGCTGGTGATTCAGCAGAGGTACGTACGTGCTTCATGCCTTCATCCACTGCGTGCTTGAACACGGTTCGACTGGCTTGAGATTTACCTCTCTCTCTTCGGTTCACCTGCTGTTCTCGCTTCTCGGCTTGGGCTGATTTTTTTTGTATATCAGCCTGATGCCATCTCATGAGTCGAGGGGAAACGATGACTCCATCTATATCTCTTCAGTGTCTCAAAAAAATTCTATATCTCTTCATCAGAATAGAAAAGGAGAGTAAAAAAAAACAAGCCGTGTCATTGTGTAACTAGGCCGCATTTTTTTAGTATAATCTGACAGTGATTATTGGTGACGAGGCCACGTGATTTGGTGTTTGAGAGCGCAACATAATTGTAGTTTATTGTACATCAACTTGGCATTGCTAGATCTAAATCATTTGATGAAACCATAAACCATATTAGGAGAACTGTATTACTGTACTATGTGTTTGGGTTCAGGTAATAATCAATATACTGCTCCCAGATCAAAACTCTTGCTAGGTAATCAATCAATCAATCAATCATATTGCTGAAACATGTCAAAATGCTGCAGGGCAACAGGAGGGAGAGCGACGCGATCGTGGAGGAGATGTTCGGGCGGATGGCTCTGCAGACGACCGACTACCCTGGTTCAGGCCCAAACGATCGTCACACTCCCAAGGCGCCCGGGACATGATCGTGCCATGTCAAAGTCTAGACCCTCAACTCGCCCAGACGCACGTCATATATAGTATATGATGTACAGAAGATTTATTAGCTCATCGACAAATTAGAACTTAGAACCCATGGAGATGGGGGATTATTCAAGTGTAAATTCGTATACGTGTGGTGGTTGCTGTAAGATTGTGTGCTATGCCATTTCTATTAAGAGAAGTCCAATGCTTTTATCCAGTTTTTTTGTACTTTCTCGAAACTGAAGAGAAGTCCCAGATACAAGTTTCTTTAGTTTCTGAAGCTAAAACATGTCAGCGTTTTCTCTTGACAAAAACCGGCATAACATAAAAACTAATATGTGAACAATAGAATGGGCGATGCTTGGGCGTGTTTGGTTACCTGCCTCCAACCCATGCAGTGACAGGTCCAAGGCTTCTCTCTCAGCTAGCAATGGTGGTTTCTCTCGAGACACGAAGAACAGATCACACACGGAAGATTTTTGCGACGTAAAGATACGCGTCTTTTTCTGGCGTCTTTCTGTTATTCTTCAGAGATAAGCTAAAACGGCATACATACCTACACCCACGATCAGGCCAACGCCTTGACTGAGACTCACGCCAAGCTAACCCCACTATGCCTGATCCTAGATGCAAGGGACGTGCTGCATGCGCTTATCCAAAGCGTCATGCACACGGAAATACTACAAAGCAAACGTGCATGCGTGATTACAAAAGAGAAACAAACAGACTAAAACAAGATTACACGCTGAGATTCACCCCCTTAATCTTGTTTCTTCACCGCTCGGAGTCCAATGCGCTCGCGAAGCTCCAGGAACTTCACACGGGCGAGCGGCTTGGTCAGAATGTCGGCGAGCTGGTCGCCGGTTCGGACGTGCTCCATAGTGACCCTCCCTTCTTCAACGCACTCGCGAATGAAATGATAGCGAACATCTATGTGCTTGCTGCGATCATGATGGACTGAGTTCTTACAAAGCGCAATTGCAGATTTGTTGTCCACTTTGATCAAAACCTTATGCTGCTCCCTGTTCATCAGTTTCTTCTGCTGCTCTTTGTTCATCAGTTCACCAAGCAGCCATGATAACCAAATTCCCTGACAAGCAGTGATAGCTGCAGCAATATATTCTGCTTCACACGATGATGTTGCCACTACCTTTTGTTTCTGCGAGACCCAAGTTACTGGATTGTTGCCAAGGAAGAATAACACACCTGATGTGCTTTTACGATCATCAAGATCACCAGCAGGGTCACTATCACTGTATCCAACAAGTCGTGGCTCCTCTTCTTCTTTCCTTCCATAGTGACAGCCGAGATGAATGGTGCCACGGATGTACCTCAAAATCTGCTTGACTGCTGCCATGTGGTTCACCGTAGGAGCTTCCATGAAACGACTAACGACGCCCACTGAGTAAGCAAGATCCGGCCTTGTGTTTACTAAATACCTCAGACTCCCAACTATGCTGCGGTACTGAGTTGAGTCCACTTTCTTGTCCTGATCAGTTTTAACTAGCTTCAGTCTTGGCTCCATTGGTACTTGACTTGGGTTGCACTCTGCCATTCCAACCTTCTCAAGGATCTTCTGAGCATATCCGGCCTGGCTGAGTGTAATGCCATTAGCGGTCTGGGCTACCTCGATCCCAAGATAGTATGACAACAAACCCAGATCACTCATTTTGAACAGTTTTTTCATCTGCTCCTTGAAGCTATCAATCTCCACTTGGCTTGCACCAGTGATCACCAAGTCATCGACATAAACGCCTACGAGCAGCCACGCGCCACCTTTGCTTCTCATGTACACCGCGTGCTCAAGAGGACATCTCTCGAACCCGAGCGTGAGCAGAGTGGCGTGCAACTTGGCATACCATGCTCTCCGCGCCTGACGAAGTCCATACAATGCCTTGTTCAGCTTCAAGACTTTGTGCTCATTGCCCGCTTCTTCATAGCCAGGGGGTTGTCGCACGAACACCTCCTCCTGCAGCTCTCCGTTCAAGAATGCAGACTTTACGTCCATGTGGTGCAGACGCCAGCCCTCAAGTGCAGCCACGGCGATGAGCAGACACACAGTTTCCATGCGTGCAACAGGGGCAAATACTTCATCGAAATCCACCCCCTCGCGCTGCACATATCCCTTTGCGACAAGGCGGGCTTTATGCTTGACGATGGCGCCACTCGGACCTTTCTTCAGCTTGTATACCCATTTCAGACCGATGGGTTTTTGTCCGGACGGGAGGTCAACGAGCTGCCATGTATCATTGCCATGGATGGAGTCAAGCTCCTCCTCCATGGCACGCCTCCAGCTTGGCTCCTTCCGAGCCTCGACGTGTGACGTGGGCTCCTCTGTACCGAGCAAGCACAACTCAGTATCCACACAGGCGTCGGCGAACTGCAACTCAGCATCAGGTGGAACTGTTGTTTCCTCCAAAATCTCCATCAGGTTTCTGAACCCCTTGGGCCCGAGCTCATCGTAGGTGTGGGACGGAGGCGTCCGCCCCTGGTCAGCGTCTGCAGCGGTGTTCACTGCTATGCCTGCAGAAACACTTGCTGCTCTCGGCGTGCTCTGCGCCGAGGGCGACTCGCACGGCGTGCCGATTGGAGTGGCACTGGCCGGTGTGGTCTCGCCCGTCTCTACATGTACGCCGTCCTCCAACGTCACCTTAGTTGTATCTGTAGTGGAGATGATTGGATACGTGACTGTAAACACCTCATAATTGGACGCTTCTTGCCTGTGCACTGTGCTCCAATCCCATTGCTGCTTCTCGTCAAACACTACGTCCCTTGTGACGATGACACGGTTGCCGATCAGATCAAATACTCGATAGGCTTTTGTGTTCGGCTCATACCCGAGTAGAACTGTACGAACGCTCCTGTCCGCAAGCTTCGGCGAGTTCGGCTTGTCACCTTGGCATAGGCGACACAACCAAACGTACGCAGGTGCTCGACACTGGGCTTCCGTGCACACCAGGCTTCATACGGCGTCTGGCCGGCGACACTCTTCGTCGGCGCACGGTTCAGGAGGTAGACAGCAGTGGTGACCGCCTCACCCCAGAATTTTCCTGGGACTCCCTTGCTCTTCAACAGACTACAAGCCATGCCAACAATTGTCTGATTGCGGCGCTCGACGACGCCATTTTGCTGCGGTGAATAAGGCGCCGTGAGGAAGTGCTTGATGCCGTGGTCGTCGCAGTATGCCGTGAACGCCTTTGAGGTGAACTCACCCCCTCGGTCAGTGCGGAGTGCCTTAAGGTCAAGCTCCACTTCCTTCTCTGCACCAAGTCTGAACCTATGAAAGGCACCAAACGTCTGGTCCTTGGTTTTCAGCAGAATTAGCCACATGAACCTGGAGACATCATCAACAAGCAGAAGAAAATAGCGGTTGCCGGTGGGTGTTGGTGGAGAGATTGGCCCGCAGAGGTCACCGTGGACCAACGCTAGCGGGCGCTCAGCACGGTACATCGCCTCGCTAGGGAATGACAGTCGCCGCTGCTTCCCAACGAGGCAGCCGTCGCATATCTGATCAATATGATCTATGCGCGGCAGCCCATGTACCATCTCCTTCTGCGCTAGCTCGCGCAACGCCTTGAAGTTGAGATGACCGTACCGTGCATGCCAAAGCCAAGCCGTGTCGCCGTAGTTAGCCACGAGGCAGACCGGCTGCGCCTGGCTCAGGTCGAGGATGTAGAGACGGCTCTGGTTCCGCAGCACGTGCGCGAGGGGCTCGCGTGCCTTGTCGTAAATCTCCATGTAGTCGTCCTCGATCACCACCTTGCACCCACGTTCAGCGAGTTGGCCCAAACTGATGATGCAACTCTTCAGCGACGGGATGTAGTACACATTTGCAAGGGCACGGTGTTCACCGTTCAGGCACTGGAACAACATAGTGCCACGCCCAACAATGTCCACGGCTGAGCCATCCCCAAACCTGACCTTCCCAGTCACAGTGAGGTCGAGGTCCAAGAACTTCTCCTTGATCCCTGTCATATGATTGCTAGCACCAGTATCTAAATACCAAGCATCTCCTTTGTACCTTTTCGGGTGTACATTTTCTTCATTGAGGAGAACCTCGCCGGAGTGCTCGTCAGTTTCAGTCAGATCGCAAATCTCCGCCATGAGCAGAGTTGCTGGACCTTCATCTTCCTTCTCTGCCATGAGAGCCCTCTCCTTCTTTGGCTTGCGACACTCAGCAGCAAAGTGCCCTTTAATACCACAGTTGTGGCACTTATACTTCTTCTTCCAGTCGTTGTTCTTGCCACGGCCGGAATTTGAGTTGGAGCCATGCTGATGTGGTTTCTTACCATGGCTTCCGGATCGGTCGCCGTTCTGGCCACCGGACGACGATCCCTCACCTCCTGTCTTCTTCCCTTCGAGCTTCTCCCACTGTGCATGTGACAACATCAGGTGCTCCCCTTCCTGAGGATTGCCGAAGGTAGAACGTACGCGCTCGTCGTACGCCTTGTAACGCCCCACCAAGTCTTCAGTTGACAGGGTTTTGAGATCGATACACTGCTCGATCGTGGTCACCGGCTGCATGTAACGCGCCGGTGCTGCGCGCAGGAACTTGCGCACGACCTCGATCTCGTCGAGCTTCTCGCCGAGGCCACGAATCCCGCTGACGAGCGATGTGACGCGCGTAGCGAATTCGTCCACGGTCTCGCTCTCCGCCATCTTCAGTTCCTCGAACTGCTTCTTGTACGTCTGCAAGTTTGCCTCACGAACGCGGTCGTGGCCTAGATGGGACTTCTTGATGGCTTCCCAGGCTTCTTTTGCCGAATCCTTGCCAGCGAGAGTTGGAAGCATCGTCTTGGGCACGGCGCGATAAATCGCGGTTAGCGCCCCACGATCTTTGCGGTACTCAGCACCACCTTCCGCGTACTCGGGGCCTGCCTTGTCAATGGTGCCCCACACCTCCATGAGCTGCAGCTGGACGCGCATCTGCATCGCCCACATGGAGTAGTTGTCCCGCTCGAGCTGCGGGAAGGAGTTCTGATCAAACGGCTCCGGCTTGACTTCCATCGCCTCCGGCAGCGTCAGCGCTCCATCTCCGCTGCTCTTCGACGGCAAGCCCCGCGGCATGATCTTGGGCATACAATCAAAGCTCTGATGCCAAATGATAGGTCCAAGGCTTCTCTCTCAGCTAGCAATGGTGGTTTCTCTCGAGACACGAAGAACAGATCACACACGGAAGATTTTTGCGACGCAAAGATACGCGTCTTTTTCTGGCATCTTTCTGTTATTCTTTAGAGATAAGCTAAAACGGCATACATACCTACACCCACGATCAGGCCAACGCCTTGACCGAGACTCACGCCAAGCTAACCCCACTATGCCTGATCCTAGATGCAAGGGACGTGCTGCATGCGCTTATCCAAAGCGTCATGCACACGGAAATACTACAAAGCAAACGTGCATGCGTGATTACAAAAGGGAAACAAACAGACTAAAACAAGATTACACGCTGAGATGCAGGTTCCGGGGGCCAAATCGGAGCTATTTGATTGCATAGGCCTCAGGAAGGTGTTGGGGAACATAGTATTTTAAAATTTTCCTACGATCACGCAAGATCTATCTACCAGATGCATAGCAACGAGAGGGAAGAGTGTGTCTACGTACCCTCGTAGACCGGAAGAGGAAGCGTCAAGTGACGCGGTTGATGTAGTCGAACTTCTTCACGATTCAACCGATCAAGCACCGAACGTACGGCACCTCCGCGTTCAGCACACGTTCATCTTGATGACGTCCCACGAGCTCTTGATCCAGTTGAGCTTCACGGGAGAGTTTCGTCAGCACGACGGCGTGGTGACGGATATGATGTATTCACCGGCGCAGGGCTTCGCCTAAGCACCGCGATGGTATGACCGAGGTGTGTTTCTGTGGAGGGGGGCACCGCACACGGCTGGAACAATTCAACTTGTGTGTCTTTGGGTGCCCCCTGCCCCCGTATATAAAGGAGCAAGGGGGGAGGCCGGCTGGCCCTTGTTTGGTGCGGCTAGGGGTGCAATCCTACTAGGAATAAGATTGCAATCCTATTCCTAGTAGGAACCACCAAAGAAGGAAGAGAGGGAATAGGAAAAAAAGAAGAGGTGGCGCCCCCCAACTCCTAGTCCAACTAGGAACCCTAGGTGGGGCGCCGGCCAGCCCTATGGGCTGCCTCTCTCTTTTCCATAAGGCCCACTATGGACCATCCCCCTTCGTAGGGGGTTCCGGTAACTCCCTCCGGCAATCCCGTTAAATCCGAAACTTTTCCGGTATACTTCCGGTGTCCGAATATAGTCGTCCAATATATCAATTTTTATGTCTCGGACATTCTGAGACTCCTCGTCATGTCCGTGATCTCATCCGGGACTCCGAACTACCTTCGGTACATCAATACTCATAAACTCATAATACCGATCGTCATCAAACGTTAAGCGTGCGGACCCTACGGGTTCGAGAACTATGTAGACATGACCGAGACTCATCTCCAGTCAATAACCAATAGCGGAACCTGGATGTTCATATTGGCTCCTACATATTCTACGAAGATCTTTTATCGGTCAGAACCGCATAACAACATACGTTGTTCCTTTTGTCAACGGTATGTTACTTGCCCTAGATTCGATCATCGGTATCTCTATACCTAGTTCAATCTCGTTACCGGCAAGTCTCTTTACTCGTTCCGTAACACATCATCTCGTGACTAACTCATTAGTCTTTTGCTTGCAATGCTTATTGTGATGTGTGTTACCGAGAGGGCCCAGAGATACCTCTCCGACACTCGGAGTGACAAATCCTAATCTTGATCTATGCCAACACCACGAATACTCTCGGAGACACCTGTAGAGCATCTTTATGATCACCTAGTTACGTTGTGACGTTTGATAGCACACAAGGTGTTCCTACGGTATTCGGGAGTTGCATAATCTCATAGTCATAGGAATATGTATAAGTCATGAAGAAAGCAATAGCAGAAAACTAAACGATCATAGTGCTATGCTAACGGATGGGTCTTGTCCATCACATCATTCTCCTAATGATGTGATCCCGTTGATCAAATGACAACTCATGTCTATGGTTAGGAAACATAACCATCTTTGATCAATGAGCTAGTCTAGTAGAGGCATACTAGGGACATACTGTTTTGTCTATGTATCCACACATGTACTAAGTTTCCGGTTAATACAATTCTAGCATGAATAAAAGACATTTTATCATGATATAAGGAAATACAAATAACATCTTTATTATTGCCTCTAGGGCATATTTCCTTCAGAAGGAACATAGCCGCAAGAAACTAGAAACACCCCTCAGACATGTTCCGAAGGAATTTCAAATCAGTCGTTTCCTCAGATGCATACCCAGATCAGTGCAATTTACATTGTAGGAGGAGGTTGGAGGTTGGAATTTTGTGGGCAACCAAACATAGTGTACAACATGTCCAATGTCTACATGCCCTCGCATAGGCTTCACTGAGCGCTTTCGGGGAACGCAAAACCCTAAACCGGAACCAAACATGATGCACGTCTTTATCTCCCCTTTAGCGAGGCAAAAAAAGCTCGGCTCAAGGGACGCCCTAAATGGTCGGCCCAGCGTGGTAGGAGTGCTCACTCGCTAGCACATGTCCTATTATGCTATGTATTTTTTGTTTTGTTACTTTTATTTATACAATTCTGTTTTAAATGGTCACCGTACATCCAGAAGATGTTCATGCAGGGTCAAAATTTAGTTTGCGCAATTTTTAGTTAATGTTTGTACCTTTAAAAAAAATCATGGCATTTAAGAAATTTCAGGCATTTCAAACAATATTTTTTGATTTTCTAAAACTATTCATACACCATAAATAAAATGTTCACGTAAATTTGAAGAATAATGTTTCGTACAATTCAAGAAAAGTCCATGTAGTTCTAAGAAAATTGTTCACGTGTTTCCAAGAATGTTCGTGGCATGTTTATAAATGTTCATACAATTTCAAAAAACATGTTCTTATAATTTTTTATAAATTTTTTGTATCATTCAAAGATGTTTGTGGCATTTAAAAAAATATTCACATGTTTCCAAAATATATTCCTTACATTTTTTACAAAATATGTACAATGTAAGTTGTGCCCATAATTTTTAAAAGCTTTATTCAATTCAAAAAAAGTAACACTTAACAATTATTTTGCATTTGCGAATAATGCTCAGTGTGTGTAAAACTATTCGGCATTTATTTGAATAATATTCAACCTATATATGAAAAATGTTTGTTGTGTAGTTGAAGAAATTCTGCATGTATTTGAAAATGATGAAAAAACTAAAGAGAAAAAAATAAATAAGGTAAAGAAATAGAAAAGAAGAAAAGAATAACAAGAAAGGCCGATAAAAACACAAATAAATAAATAAATAACCCGTCCGAACTGGTCCATAAAAGCTTCTCAAACCACTCCGGAAGCCACAATACCGGAGCGTCAGAAAGCCTCCGCGGTAAGCGAGATATAGCCCTCGTGCCAAACAGGTCCCGTGTGAGCGATGGAGCAAGCCGTTGGAAGCATCACAGTCAAACCGAAGATGTAGGGATCGTTCGTCCTGAAGCACCATGCAGCTAGAAACATCAAAGAACAAACTCAAGTTTCAATTAGAAACAACAACAAAATTGACAAGATCATGGCACATCTGTAATTTGGAAACTGAGTGGAGGAGAGTACTCGCTATTCTCCACCGTCAAACCCGCAAGCTGCAAGAGAAGGTCTCAATCTCGAGAAGCACGGCCTGCGCCTAGACCGCCGCCCCATCGAACACGGCAGCGTTACTATGCCGTCACGGACGATCAATCAGGTCTAGGGGTCCCTGGCCACCTTTGACGTACGTCTCCCCTAGCAGTGGCGTAGCCAGCTTCGTGAGCCAGGATGGTCCACCAATGAAAAAATCTATGTAATTTCTTGTCTTTTCCAAAAATTCTTTTTCTTCTACCTTATATATTGGCTATGGGAAAATTTTCAGGGTGGTCCATGGACCACCCTGTCCACCCCCTGGCTACGCCACTGTCCCCTAGGGTGTATAATTGTATATCGACGTCCAGCAGTCCATGAGTCCGGAGTCAACCTCCGGCGTTCAGGACATCTGAAAGACGAAGCATGTGCTAGTCTCGCGGTTGGTGGATGACGGATATGGTTTTCTTCTTCGGCGTTTTAGTCGTGATGGGGTGCCAGATCTGGAGTTCGATGGCGTGTCCGGGGTGTTGCCCCGGTCTGATTCGTTCAATGGTAAGGGTTTCACTTTTGGTGAGCCACCTTGGAGGTCCGCAAAGCTGCATATCAGCGATGGAGCAGCGTCGAGTTCGGGTGAGGAGATGATACGTCATTCTTTTCTTCGGTGGCTGCTGTGGTGGTGCTGGAGGCAGGTGACGGACGTTAGTGTCAAGCTCAGAGATGTTCTAGTATCTTTTCAGTTTTATCATGTCGGTCTTACGTGACTTGTACTTTGTTCTTTATGATATGAATGAGACATGTATTACCATGAAAAAAAAACTCCGGCGTCCATGGTCCAGGTACGTACGCGCTTAATCCGCTGTTTGAACGCGGTGAACGCTGTCCGATTCCCCTGCTGTTTTCGCTAGCTTCTAAGCATGGGCTGAATATTTTACTGTTGGACGACTCGAAAAAAGAAATAGTGTTAGCCTGATGCCTTTTCATGAGTCGCGAGGGAATAATGTGTCTATCTAATATCTCTTCGCAATAGAAAGAAAGAAGTCAAAACAAAGCCGTGTCATCGTGCAACTAGCTCCTCGTTTTTAAGTTCTCTGCTAGTGTGATTCCCGGTGATGAATCCACATGCTTTGATGTTTGAGCACATCGACGCGGCTTCGCTAGATCTAAATCACTTGATCAAAGTGCAGTTCGGCTGCCCCGTGCATCTTTTTCCATAAAATACTTGGATCTCCCGCTCTCAATATGGAAGCTAAAAACTGTGGACTTTTAATTTCTCGAGGATAAAGTGGCGTCTAGGTCGCTTGGGACGGGCAAAATAAGCTGAAAACTATGGACTTTCAATTTCTCGAGGATAAAGCGGCGTCCAAGTCGCTTGGAACGGGAAAAATAGCACCGCTATTGGGCATGCAAACCTTGCCCACATGCTACAAAACCACAACGAGCTTGAGCCCAAATGCAAGATGAATTGGGAATTGGTCTATCGACCACTTGAGTATGGGGGACTTGGCGTGCTCAATACAGATAAATTTGCAAGGGCGTTGTGCTTGCGATGGCTTTGATTTGAGTGGAAGGAGCCAAATAAACTTTGGATCGGCTCGGGCAACCCGTATGATGAGACTGGTCGGGACTTATTCTATGCTTCCACGACCATTACTGTTGGCAATTGTGCCAGCACATCTGTCTGGGATGCTCCTAGGTGCACGACATGAAACCGAAAGACATTGCCCCATTAATCTTTGAGCTTCCAAAAGATGAAGAACTACTTAATTCGGGAAGTCTTGAAGGATGACGCCTGGATCTCTAAAATCAACACCTCGGCCAACTTCTCTATTGCACACTTTCCGGGAGTTTGTTGAGCTCTGGGCTACCATTCATGATTTCCATCTTCAGGACGACACTGACGATGACATCTCCTGGAAATACACTGCTAGCGGCCTCTACTCGGCGACCTCCGCCTACAAGGCCTAATTCCTTGGCTTGACCCACTCCCCTATGTTAGATACGGTTTTGAAGGCTTGGGCGCCGCCTAAAGTCAAATTTCTTGCTTGGCTGGCCTTGCAGAACAGGGTTTGCACCATGGCCCGGCTGGCCAAGCCGGGTTGGCCAAACTGTGGCACTTGCCCTCTATGCAAGCAGGTGCAGGAGTTTGTCGACCACCTTTTCTTCAAGCGTAGGTTCACGGTCAGAGTTTGGGGCATGATCAAGGCATGGCTGCAGCTTGACCACCTTGACACCTCTTCTTGGCACCTCTTTCGGTCCGCTAAGGAATGGTGGATTGGGCTCTCCGACAATTATGTGCCCAATAGGAAGGCCATGGCCTCCCTTGTCATGCTAGCCTCCTGGACCATCTGGAATGAGAAAAATGCTCGCATCTTCCGTAAAAAAACGAGCCGTCGATGGTTCCCCTAGATAATTCAAGAAGGACGTGGCGTTTTGGGTGGCTGCAGGAGCACAAAAATTTGGGTCGATCATGCCGCAAGATTAGTGGCTTTTGTATCCTAGGGATGTTGTAATTCATACACACTCTTTCTCCTCTTATTTAAATACAAACGACTACAAGTTTTTTTCCTCCTCTCTTCTCACTTTTGCATGTTATTATCTAACCGAATATGTCATTCAATAAATTGTGTGATGCAATTGACATATGTAGAGGCTTGTTCAAGAGTTTTTTCAGCGGCTCATCATCTTGGGGGGG
>LR738710.1:131705581-131718495 GCA_902687465.1 Secale cereale
TGGGGGGGGGGGGAGGAGGAAGAAGATAATGAATTTGAGATAGCCATGACTTTGATCATTAAAGAGATAGCCACCGACAAGCTCACGGGCAACTGCGAGATGGCCTTGTGGAGTGCATGTGGCAATATATTGGACCAGAGATCCTTCACATATCATCATATTTGCAACATGTTTATTTACAATATTTCTTTATTTGAACCCTATGTTGTGTCCGAGTTTGCATTATTGAAAACAGTTGCTTTGAA
Source organism: Secale cereale (assembly GCA_902687465.1). Taxonomy (NCBI): domain Eukaryota; kingdom Viridiplantae; phylum Streptophyta; class Magnoliopsida; order Poales; family Poaceae; genus Secale; species Secale cereale. The sequence continues at coordinate 131,705,827 of LR738710.1, forward strand.
ATGTTTCTAATGTGTGTGTTAAACATCATTTGAATTAATATGTTGTAATAGTTGATACGGGGTTATATTTCACGAAAGAGTTTCAGAGGATACGTTGCGATGAGAATAGAAATGGAAAGAAACATCCAAGAACCGGACTTGTCCGTGGAGTAGTGACTTACTCGTCCTTCATCTTCGTAGGCTCCCTATTGGGGATCGTTGCAGAAATAAAAAAAATTATACGCATCACCAAGATCAATCTATGGAGAGACTAGCAACGAGAGAGGGGAGTGCATCTTCATACCCTTGAAGATCGCGAGAACGGAAGCGTTACTAGAACGCGGTTGGTAGAGTCTTGTACACGCAGCGATTCTGATCACGGTCGATTCTGATCAAAACGCCGAACAACGGCGCCTCCGCGTTCAACACACGTGCAGCCCGGTGACGACTCCCGCGCCTTGATCCAGCAAGGAGAGAGGGAGAGGTTGGGGAAGACAACTCCAGCAGTAGCACGACGGCGTGATGGTGGTGGAGCAGCGTGGTTCTCCGGCAGGGCTTCGCCAAGCACCGCGGAAGGAGGAGGAGGTATTGGAGAGGGGGAGGGCTGCGCCAGGGATGTGGTACCGCTGTCCTCCGACCCCTTCTATTTTTAGGGGAAGGGGAGAGGGGGCCGGCCCCTCTAGATGGGATCTAGAGGGGGGACAGCGGCCAGGTGGGGGGGGGGGGACTTGCCCCCCAAGCAGGTGCGGCGCCCCCACCCCTCTAGGGTTTCTAACCCTAGGCACCCTTGGGCCCTTGGGGGGCGCACTAGCCCACCAGGGGCTGGTCCCCCCTTGCTCAGTCCACTTGGCCCACCGGGGTAGGTGGCCCCACCCGATGGACCCCTGGACACCTTCCGATGGTCCTGGTACAATACCGATGACTCCGAAATCACTCCGGTGACTGAAACATGACTTCCCATATATAAATCTTCATCTCTGGACCATTCTAGAAATCCTCGTGACGTCCGGGATCTTATCCGGGACTCTGAACAACATTCAGTAACCACGTACATATTTCCCCTATAACCCTAGTGTCATCAAACCTTAAGTGTGTAGACCCTACGGGTTCGGGAGGCATGTAGACATGAACGAGACATCTCTCCGGTTAGTAACCAAAAGAGGGATCTGGATACCCATGTTGGCTCCCACATGTTCCACGACGATCTCATCGGATGAACCACGATGTCAAGGATTCAAACAATCCCGTATACAATTCCCTTCGTCTACCGGTATGATACTTGCCCGAGATTCGATCGTCGGTATCCCTATACCTTGTTCAATCTCGTTACCGGGAAGTCTCTTTACTCGTTCCGTAACACATCATCCCGTGACCAACTCGTTAGTCACATTTAGCTCATTACGATGATGTCTTACCGAGTGGGTTCAGAGATACCTCTCCGTCACACGGAGTGACAAATCCTAGTCTCGATTCGTGCCAACCCAACAGATACTTTCGGGGATACCCGTAGTGTACCTTTATAGCCACCCAGTTACGTTGTGACGTTTGGCACACCCAAAGCACTCCTACGGTATCCGGGAGTTGCACAATCTCATGGTCTAAGGAAATGATACTTGACATTAGAAAAGCTTTAGCAGACGAACTACATGATCTTGTGCTATGCTTAGGATTGGGTCTTATTCATCACATCATTCTCCTAATGATGTGATCCCGATATCAACGACATCCAATATCCATGGTCAGGAAACCGTAACCATCTATTATTCAACGAGCTAGTCAACCAGAGGCTCACTAGGGACATGTTGTGGTCTATGTATTCACACATGTATTACGATTTCCGGATAATACAATTATAGCATGAACAATAGACAATTATCATGAACAAGGAAATATAATAATAATAATTTTATTATTGCCTCTAGGGCATATTTCCAACAGTCTCCCACTTGCACTAGAGTCAATAATCTAGTTACATTGTTATGAATCGAACACCCATAGAGTTCTGGTGTTGATCATGTTTTGCTCGTGGAAGAGGTTTAGTCAACGAATCTGCGACATTCAGATCCGTATGTACTTTACAAATATCTATGTCTCCATCTTGAATGTAACCACGAATGGAGTTGAAACGACGCATGATGTGCTTGGTCTTCTTGTGAAACCTGGGCTCCTTGGCAATGGCAATAGCTCTAGTGTTGTCACAGAAGAGAGTCATCGGGCCCGACGCGCTTGGAATAACTCCTAGGTCGGTGATGAACTCCTTCTTCCAGACTCCTTCTTGTGCTGCTTCGAAAGCAACTATGTACTCCGCTTCACATGTAGATGCTGCCATGACGCTTTGCTTGCAACTGCACCAACTGACTGCCCCACCATTCAAAATATACACATATCCGGTTTGTGACTTGGAGTCATTCGGATCTGTGTTGAAGCTAGCATCGACGTAACCCTTTACGACGAGATCTTCGTCACCTCCATAAACGAGAAACATATCCTTAGTCCTTTTCAGGTACTTCAGGATGTTCTTGACCGCTGTCAGGTGTTCCATTCCGGGATCACTTTGGTACCTCCCCACCAAACTTATGGCAAGGTTCACATCAAGTCTGGTACATAGCATGGCATACATAATAGAACCTATGGCTGAGGCATAGGGGATGACACTCATCTTTTCTCTATCTTCTGCCGAGGTCGGGCATTGAGCTGTGCTCAATCTCACACCTTGCAATATAGGCAAGAACCCTTTCTTGGACTGCTCCATATTGAACTTCTTCAATATCTTGTCAAGGTATGTGCTTTGTGAAAGACCAATGAGGCGTCTCGATCTATCTCTATAGATCTTGATGCCTAATATGTAAGCAGCTTCTCCAAGCTCCTTCATTGAAAAACACTTATTCAAGTAGGCTTTTATGCTTTCCAAAAGTTCTATATCATTTCCCATCAACAATATGTCATCCACATATAATATGAGAAATGCTACAGGGCTCCCACTCACTTTCTTGTAAATACAGGCTTCTCCATAAGTCTGTATGAACCCAAACACTTTGATCACTTCATCAAAACGAATGTTCCAACTCCGAGATGCTTGCACCAGCCCATAGATGGAGCGCTGGAGCTTGCATACCTTGTTAGCATTCTTAGGATCGACAAAACCTTCCTGCTGCATCATATACAATTCTTCTGTAAGGAAACCGTTAAGGAATGCCGTTTTGACGTCCATTTGCCAGATCTCATAATCATAGAATGCAGCAATTGCTAACATGATTCGGACGGACTTCAGCATCGCTACGGGAGTGAAAGTCTCATCGTAGTCAATTCCTTGAACTTGTCGATAACCCTTAGCGACAAGCCGAGCCTTATAGATGGTCACATTTCCATCCGCGTCAGTCTTCTTCTTAAAGATCCACTTATTCTCTATGGCTTGCCGATCATCGGGCAAGTCCACCAAAGTCCATACTTTGTTATCATACATGGATCCTATCTTGGATTTCATGGCTTCAAGCCATTTGTTGGAATCCGGGCCCGCCATCGCTTCTTCATAGTTCGAAGGTTCACTATTGTCTAACAACATGATTTCCAGGACAGGGTTGTCGTACCACTCTGGTGCGGAACGTGTCCTCGTGGACATACGAAGTTCAGTATTAACTTGATCCAAAGTTTCATGATCATTATCATTAACTTCCTCTCCAGTCGGTGCAGGCACCACAGAAACATCTTCCTGTGTTGCGCTACTTTCCTGTTCAAGAGGGGTTACAATCACCTCATCAAGTTTTACTTTCCTCCCACTTAGTTCTTTCGAGAGAAACTCTTTCTCTAGAAAGGATCAATTCTTGGCAACAAAGACCTTGCCTTCGGATCTGAGGTAGAAGGTATACCCAATAGTTTCCTTAGGGTATCCTATGAAGACGCATTTTTCCGATTTGGGTTCAAGCTTTTCAGGTTAAAGTTTCTTGACATAAGCATCGCATCCCCAAACTTCTAGAAATGACGACTTAGGGTTTTTCCCAAACCATAATTCATACGGTGTCGTCTCAACGGATTTAGACGGTGCCCTATTTAAAGTGAATGCGGCAGTCTCTAAAGCATAACCCCAAAATGATAGCGGTAAATCGGCAAGAGACATCATAGATCGCACCATGTCCAACAGAGTATGATTTCGATGTTCGGATACACCATTACGCTGAGGTGTTCGATGGCATTAGCTATGAAACAATTCCACATTTCCTTAGGTGTGTACCAAATTCGTGACTCAAATATTCTCCTCCACGATCTGACCGTAAGAACTTTATTTTCCTGTCACGTTGATTCTCTACCTCATTATGAAATTCCTTGAACTTTTCAAAGGTCTCAGACTTGTGTTTCATTAGGTAGGCATACCCATATCTACTTAAGTCATTAGTGAGGGTGAGAACATAACGATAGCCACCACGAGCCTCAACTCTCATTGGACCGCACACATCAGTATGTATGATTTCCAACAAGTTGGTTGCTCGCTCCATTGTTCCGGAGAATGGAGTCTTGGTCATCTTGCCCATAAGGCATGGTTCACACGTGTCAAATGATTCATAATCAAGAGACTCCAAAAGTCTATCTACATGGAGTTTCTTCATGCGTTTGACACCAATATGACGAAGGCGGTAGTGCCACAAGTATGTGGCATTATCATTATCAACCTTACATCTTTTGGTATTCACATTATGTGAAGGAAATATGCCCTAGAGGCAATAATAAAGATGTTATTTGTATTTCCTTATATCATGATAAATTTCTTTTATTCATGCTAGAATTGTATTAACAGGAAACTTAGTACATGTGTGAATACATAGACAAAACAGTATGTCCCTAGTATGCCTCAACTAGACTAGCTCATTGATCAAAGATGGCTATGTTTCCTAGCCATAGACATGAGTTGTCATTTGATCAACGGGATCACATCATTAGGAGAATGATGTGATGGACTAGACCCATCCGTTAGCTTAGCACTATGACCGTTTAGTTTTACTGCCATTGCTTTCTTCATGACTTATACATGTTCCTATGACTATGAGATTATGCAACTCCCGAATACCGTAAGAACACCTTGTGTGCTATCAAACGTCACAACGTAACTAGGTGATCATAAAGATGCTCTACAGGTGTCTCCGAAAGTGTTCGTGGTGTTGGCATAGATCAGGAATAGAATTTGTCACTCCGAGTGTCAGAGAGGTATCTCTGGGCCCTCTCGGTAATGCACATCATAATAAGCCTTGCAAGCAAATGACTAATGAGTTAGTCACGAGATGATGTATTACGGAACGAGTAAAGAGACTTGCCGGTAATGAGATTGAACTAGGTATAGAGATACTGACGATCGAATCTCGGGCAAGTAACATACCGATGACAAAGGGAACAACGTATGTTGTTATGCGGTTTGACCGATAAAGATCTTCGTAGAATATGTAGGAACCAATATGAGCATCCATGTTCCTCTATTGGTTATTGACCGGAGATGAGTCTTGGTCATGTCTACATAGTTCTTGAACCCGTAGGGTCCGCACGCTTAACGTTTGATGACGATCGGTATTATGAGTTTATGAGTTTTGATGTACCGAAGGTAGTTCGGAGTCCCGGATGAGATCACGGACATGACGAGGAGTCTCGGAATGTCCGAGACGTAAAGAGTGATATATTGTATGACTATATTCGGACACCGGAAGTGTTCCGGAAAGTTTCGGAATTTAACGGAGTGCCGGGGGGGTTACCGGAACCCCCGGGGGAATGTTGGGCCCTGGTGGGCCATAGGGGAGAAAGAGGGCAGCAGTCAGGAGGTGGCGTGCCCCCTCCCCAGGGGCAGTCCAAATAGGACTAGGGGAGGGGGGCGCGGCCCCTCTTTCCCTCTCCCCCCTCTCCTTCCTTCCCCCTCTCCTTCTTGGTGGACTCCTACTAGGAATAGGATTGCAATCCTGTTCCTAGTAGGATTGCCTCTCCTGGCACGCCATAGAGGGCCGGCCGGCCTCCCCCCTTTCTCCTTTATATACGGGGGCAGGGGGCACCCAAAGACACACAAGTTGAATTGTTTTAGCCGAGTGCGGTGCCCCCCTCCACAGAAACACACCTCGGTCATACTGTCGCATTGCTTAGGCGAAGCCCTGCGCCGGTAACTTCAGCATATCCGTCACCACGCCGTCGTGCTGACGAAACTCTCTCGTGAAGCTCAACTGGATCAAGAGCTCGTGGGACGTCATCAAGCTGAACGTGTGCTGAACGCGGAGGTGCCGTACGTTCGGTGCTTGATCGGTTGGATCGCGAAGAAGTTCGACTACATCAACCGCGTCACTTGACGCTTCCGCTCCCGGTCTACGAGGGTATGTAGACACACTCTCCCCCTCATTGCTATGCATCTAGTAGATAGATCTTGCGTGATCGTAGGAAAATTTTGAAAATACTACGTTCCCCAACAGTGGCATCATGAGCCAGGTCTATGCGTAGATGATATGCACGAGTAGAACACAATGAGTTGTGGGCGATACTAGTCATACTGCTTACCAGCATGTCATACTTTGCTTCGGCGGTATTGTGAGATGAAGCGGCCCGGACCGACATTACGTGTACGCTTACGCGAGACTGGTTTCACCGTTATGAGCACTCGTTGCTTAAAGATGACTGGCGGGTGTCTGTCTCTCTCACTTTAGCTGAATCAAGTGTGGCTACGCCCGGTCCTTGTGAAGGTTAAAACATCACATACTTGACGAAACATCGTTGTGGTTTTGTATGCGTAGGTAAGAACGGTTCTTGCTAAGCCCATAGCAGCCACGTAAAACTTGCAACAACAAAGTAGAGGACATCTAACTTGTTTTTGCAGGGCATGTTGTGATGTGATATGGTCAAGACATGATGAGTGATACGGTTTTGTATGAGATGATCATGTTTTGTAATGTTATCGGCAACTGGCAGGAGCCATATGGTTGTCGCTTTATTGTATGAAATGCAATCGCCATGTAATTGCTTTACTTTATCAATAAGCGATAGCGATAGTCGTAGAAGCAATAGTTGGCGAGACGACAAACGATGGAGATCAAGGTGTCGCGCCGGTGACGAAGGTGATCATGACGGTGCTTTGGAGATGGAGATCAAAAGCGCAAGATGATGATGGCCATATCATGTCACATATTTTGATTGCATGTGATGTTTATCTTATTATGCTTCTTATTTTGCTTAGTACGACGGTAGCATTATAAGATGATCCCTTACAAAATTTCAAGGTATAAGTGTTCTCCCTGAGTATGCACCGTTGCGAAAGCTCGTCATGCCGAGACACCACGTGATGATCGGGTGTGATAAGCTCTATGTTCAAATACAACGGCTGTAAGGCAGTTTTGCACACGCAGAATACTCGGGTTAAACTTGACGAGCCTAGCATATGCAGATATGGCCTCGGAACACTGGAGACCGAAAGGTCGAGCGTGAATCATATAGTAGATATGATGAACATAATATGTTCACCATTGAAATTACTCCATCTCACGTAATGATCGGACATGGTTTAGTTGATTTGGATCACGTGATCATTTAGATGACCGGAGGGATGTCTATCTAAGTGGGAGTTCTTTAAGTAATATGATTAATTGAACTTTAATTTATCATGAACTTAGTCCTGATAGTTTTTGCATATCTATGTTGTTCTAGATCAATGGCCCGTGCTACCGTTCCTTTGAATTTTAATGCATTCCTAGAGAAAGCTAAGTTGAAAGATGATGGTAGCAATTACACGGACTGGGTCCGTAACTTGAGGATTATCCTCATTGCTGCACAGAAGAATTATGTCCTTGAAGCACCGCTAGGTGACAAGCCCCCTCCCGCTAATGTAGACGCTTAGCACGTCTGGCAGACGCGGTCTGATGACTACACGATAGTTCAGTGTGCCATGCTTTACGGCTTAGAACCGGGACTTCAACGACGTTTTGAACGTCATGGACCATATGAGATGTTCCAGGAGTTGAAGTTAATATTTCAAGCAAATGCCCGGATTGAGAAATATGAGATTTCCAATAAGTTCTACAGCTGCAAGATGGAGGAGAATAGTCCTATCAGTGAACACTTGCTCAGAATGTCTAGGTACTACAATCATATGACTCAACTTGGTTGCAAAGTTGACGAGGATAGTGTTATTGATAGAGTTCTTCAATCACTGCCACCAAGCTATAAAGGCTTCGTGATGAACTATAATATGCAAGGGATGCAGAAGACAATTCCCAAGCTCTTCGCTATGCTCAAAGCTGCGGATGTAGAAATCAAAAAAGAGCATCAAGTGTTGATGGTTAACAAGACCACTAGTTTCAAGAAAAAGGGCAAGGGAAAGAAAGGGAACTTCAAGAAGAATAGCAAGACAGTTGCTACTCCCACGAAGAAACCCAAGTCTGGAGCCAAGCCTGAAATTGAGTGCTTCTACTGCAAGGGGACTGGACACTGGAAGCGGAACTGCCCCAAGTATTTGGTGGATAAGAAGGATGGCAAGGTGAACAAAGGTATATATTATATACATGTTATTGATGTGTACCTTACTAATGCTCGTAGTAGTACCTGGGTATTTGATACCGGTTCGGTTGCTAATATTTGTAACTCGAAACAGGGACTACGGATTAAACGAAGATTGGCTAAGGACGAGGCGATGATGCGCGTGGGAAATGGTTCCAAAGTCGATGTGATCGCCGTCGGCACGCTACCTCTACATCTACCTTCGGGATTAGTTTTAGACCTAAATAATTGTTAGTTGGTGCCAGCGTTGAGCATGAACATTATATCTGGATCTTGTTTGTTGCGAGACGGTTATTTATTTAAATCAGAGAATAATGGTTGTTCTATTTTTATGAATAATATCTTTTATGGTCATGCACCCTTAAAGAGTGGTCTATTCTTGTTGGATCTCGATTGTAGTGATACACATATTCATAATATTGAAACCAAAAGATGCAAGGTTAATAATGATAGTGCAACTTATTTGTGGCACTGCCGTTTAGGTCATATTGGTGTAAAGCACATGAAGAAACTCCATAGTGATGGACTTTTGGAATCACTTGGTGCTTGCGAACCATGCCTCATGGGCAAGATGACTAAAACTCCGTTCTCCGGAACTGTGGAGAGAGCTACAGATTTGTTGGAAATCATACATACTGATGTATGCGGACCAATAAGTGTTGAAGCTCGCGGCGGGTATCGTTATTTTCTGACCTTCACTGATGATTTGAGCAGATATGGGTATATCTACTTAATGAAGCACAAGTCTGAAACATTTGAAAAGTTCAAAGAATTTCAGAGTGAAGTAGAGAATCATCGTAACAAGAAAATAAAGTTTCTGCGATCTGATCGTGGAGGTGAATATTTGAGTTACGAGTTTGGTCTTCATTTGAAACAATGTGGAATAGTTTCACAACTCACGCCACCCGGAACACCACAGCGTAATGGTGTGTCCGAACGTCGTAACCGTACTTTATTGGATATGGTGCGATCTATGATGTCTCTTACCGATTTACCACTATCGTTCTGGGGTTATGCTTTAGAGACAGCTGCATTCACGTTAAATAGGGCACCATCTAAATCCGTTGAGACGACACCTTATGAACTATGGTTTGGCAAGAAACCAAAGTTGTCGTTTCTTAAAGTTTGGGGCTGCGATGCTTATGTGAAAAAGCTTCAACCTGATAAGCTCGAACCCAAGTCGGAGAAATGTGTCTTCATAGGATACCCAAAAGAGACTGTTGGGTACACCTTCTATCACAGATCCGAAGGCAAGATATTCGTTGCTAAGAATGGATCCTTTCTAGAGAAGGAGTTTCTCTCGAAAGAAGTGAGTGGGAGGAAAGTAGAACTTGATGAGGTAACTGTACCTTCTCCCGAATTGGAAAGTGGAACATCACAGAAACTAGTTCCAGTGATTCCTACACCAATTAGTGAGGAAGCTAATGATGATGATCATGAAACTTCAAATCAAGTTTCAGTTGAACGTCGTAGATCAACCAGAGTACATTCTGCACCAGAGTGGTACGGCAACCCAGTTCTGGAAGTCATGTTACTAGACCATGATGAACGTACGAACTATGAGGAAGCGATGATGAGCCCAGATTCCGGAAAATGGCTTGAAGCCATGAAATCTGAGATGGGATCCATGTATGAGAACAAAGTGTGGACTTTGGTTGACTTGCCCGATGATCGACAAGCCATCGAAAATAAATGGATCTTCAAGAGGAAGACCGACGCAGACGGTAATGTTACTATTTACAAAGCTCGACTTGTTGCGAAAGGGTTTCGACAAGTTCAAGGAGTTGACTACGATGAGACTTTCTCACCTATAGCGATGCTTAAGTCTGTCCGGATCATGTTAGCAATTGCCGCATTTTATGATTATGAAATCTGGCAAATGGATTTTAAAACTGCATTCCTGAATGGATATCTCAAAGAAGAGTTGTATATGATGCAACCAGAAGGTTTTGTCGATCCAAAAGGTGCTAACAAAGTGTCCAAGCTCCAGCGATCCATCTATGGACTGGTGCAAGCATCTCGGAGTTGGAATATACGCTTTGATGAGGTGATCAAAGCATATGGTTTTATACAGACTTGCGGTAAGGCCTGTATTTACAAGAAAGTGAGTGGGAGCTCTGTAGCATTTCTGATATTATATGTGGATGACATATTGTTGATTGGAAATGATGTAGAGTTTCTGGATAGCATAAAAGGATACTTGAATAAGAGTTTTTCAATGAAAGACCTCGGAGAAGCTGCTTACATATTAGGCATCAAGATCTATAGAGATAGATCAAGACGCTTAATTGAACTTTCACAAAGCACATACCTTGATAAAGTTTTGAAGAAGTTCAAAATGGATCAGTCAAAGAAATGGTTCTTGCCTGTGTTACAAGGTATGAAGTTGAGTAAGACTCAATGCCCGACCACTGCAGAAGATAGAGAGAAAATGAAAGTCATTCCCTATGCCTCAGCCATAGGATCTATCATGTATGCAATGTTATGTACCAGACCTGATGTGTGCCTTGCTATAAGTCTAGCAAGGAGGTACCAAAGTAATCCAGGAGTGGATCACTGGACAGTGGTCAAGAACATCCTGAAATACCTGAAAAGGACAAAGGATATGTTTCTTGTGTATGGAGGTGACAAAGAGCTCGTCATAAACGGTTACGTCGACTCTAGCTTTGACACTGATCCAGATGACTCTAAGTCACAAACCGGATATGTATTTTTATTAAACGGTGGAGCTGTTAGTTGGTGCAGTTCCAAGGAGAGTGTCGTGGCGGGATCTACATGTGAAGCAGAATACATAGCTGCTTCGGAAGCAGCAAATGAAGGAGTCTGGATGAAGGAGTTCATATTCGATCTAGGTGTAATACCTAGTGCATCGGGTCCAATGAAAATCTTTTGTGACAACACTGGAGCAATAGCCTTGGTGAAGGAATCCAGGTTTCACAAGAGAACAAAGCACATCAAAAGACGCTTCAATTCCATCCGCGATCTAGTCAAGGAGGGAGACATAGATATTATCAAGATACATACGGATCTGAATGTTGCAGACCCGTTGACTAAGCCTCTTCCGCGGGCAAAAGATGATCAGCACCAGGACTCCATGGGTGTGAGGATCATTACTTTGTAATCTAGATTATTGACTCTAGTTCAAGTGGGAGACTGAAGGAAATATGCCCTAAAGGCAATAATAAATATGTTATTTTTATTTCCTTATATCATGATAAATGTCTTTTATTCATGCTAGAATTGTATTAACTGGAAACTTAGTACATGTGTGAATACATAGACAAAACAATATGTCCCTAGTATGCCTCTACTAGACTAGCTCATTGATGAAAGATGGCTATGTTTCCTAGCCATAGACATGAGTTGTCATTTGATCAACGGGATCACATCATTAAGAGAATGATGTGATGGACTAGACCCATCCGTTAGCTTAGCACTATGATCGTTTAGTTTTACTGCCATTGCTTTCTTCATGACTTATACATGTTCCTATGACTATGAGATTATGCAACTCCCGAATACCGTAAGAACACCTTGTGTGCTATCAAACGTCACAACGTAACTGGGTGATCATAAAGATGCTCTACAGGTGTCTCCAAAAGTGTTCGTGGTGTTGGCATAGATCAAGAATAGGATTTGTCACTCCGAGTGTCGGAGAGGTTTCTCTGGGCCCTCTCGGTAATGCACATCATAATAAGCCTTGCAAGCAAATGACTAATGAGTTAGTCACGAGATGATGTATTACGGAAAGAGTAAAGAGACTTGCCGATAACGAGATTGAACTAGGTATAGAGATACCGACGATCGAATCTCGCGCAAGTAACATACCGATGACAAAGGGAACAACGTATGTTGTTATCCGATTTGACCGATAAATATCTTTGTATAATATGTAGGAACCAATATGAGCATCCAGGTTCCGCTATTGGTTATTGACCGGAGATGAGTCTCGGTCATGTCTACATAATTCTCGAACCCGTAGGGTCCGCACGCTTAACGTTTGATGACGATCTGTATTATGAGTTTATGAGTTTTGATGTACCAAAGGTAGTTCAGAGTCCTGGATGAGATCACGGACATGACGAGGAGTCTCGGAATGTCCGAGATGTAAAGATTGATATATTGGACGACTATATTCGGACACCGGAAGTGTTCTGGAAAGTTTCGGAATTTACCGGAGTGCCG
>LR738710.1:131718622-131758305 GCA_902687465.1 Secale cereale
GGGGGGGGGGGGGGGGTTACCGGAACCCCCCGGGGGAATGTTGGGCCCTGGTGAGCCATAGGGGAGAAAGAGGGTAGTAGCCAGGAGGTGGCGCGCCCCCTCCCTAGGGGCAGTCCGAATAGGACTAGGGGAGGGGGCGCGGCCCCTCTCTCCCTCTCCCTCTCCCTCTCCTTCCTTCCCCCTCTCCTTCTTGGTGGACTCCTACTAGGAATAGGATTGCAATCCCATTCCTAGTAGGATTGCCTCTCCTGGCGCGCCATAGAGGGCCGGCCGGCCTCCCCCCTTGCTCCTTTATATACGGGGGCAGGGGGGCACCCAAAGACACACAAGTTGAATAGTTTTAGCCGTGTGCGATGCCCCCTCCACAGAAACACACCTCGGTCATACTATCGCATTGCTTAGGCGAAGCCCTGCGCCGGTAACTTCATCATATCCGTCACCACGCCGTCGTGCTGACAAAACTCTCCCGTGAAGCTCGACTGGATCAAGACCTCGTGGGACGTCATCAAGCTGAACGCGTGCTGAATGCGGAGGTGCCGTACGTTCGATGCTTGATCGGTTGGATCGCGAAGAAGTTCGACTACATCAACCGCGTCACTTGACGCTTTCGCTCCCAGTGTACGAGGGTATGTAGACACACTCTCCCCTCGTTGCTATGCATCTAGTAGATAGATCTTGTGTGATCGTAGGAATATTTTGAAAATACTACGTTCCCCAACATTATGAATATGTGTAACATCACGTTTGAGATTCAACAAATATAAACCATTGACCAGTGGGGCATGACCATAAAACATATCTCTCATATAAATAGAACAACCATTATTCTCGGATTTAAATGAGTAGCCATCTCACATTAAACGAGATCCAGATACAGTGTTCATGCTCAAAGCTGGCACTAAATAACAATTATTGAGGTTTAAAACTAATCCTGAAGGTAGATGTAGAGGTAGCATGCCGACGGCGATCACATCGACCTTGGAACCATTCCCGACGCGCATCGTCACCTCGTCCTTCGCTAGTCTCCGCTTATTCCGCAGCTCCTGCTTAGAGTTACAAATGTGAGCAACTACACCGGTATCAAATATCCAGGAGCTACTAAGAGCGCTGGTAAGGTACACATCAATAACAAGTACTCCCTTTGTCCCGAAAAACATGTCGCGGGCGTAGTACACTGCCAATTTTGCAAAAAAAAAACTCGTGGTTTCAAAAGCGTTTCAAATAAGTCCCTCCGCGTCTTCATCCTCCGCCCGTCGCCTGCGCGTCGCTAGCGGCCGGCGCCGCCCAGCTGCGTGAGTCGCCAGGGGCCGGCGAGCCCAGCTGAGCTCATCTGCCGTCGCCAAGTACATGCTCTCGCCGCCATCGGCAGTTACCTCCTCCACCGCTGCAGCCCAGACCTGCGCCGCCGCGGTCCCCTTCCACCGCGGTCGTCGTCGGAATCTCCCGCTACATCTTCCACGAGGCCGTGCGGGTCCCTCCTCGAGCTCCCCCGCATCCTCCTCAAGCCCGCGCACGTCCTCCTCATGCTCCCGCACATCCTCCTCGAGCTCCCACGCGTGCGCCGCCATGATCCCCTACCGGCGTCGCCGGAGCCTGCCTCCACGATCCGGTGGACCAGGAGCTCACGCACGTGATCCTCGATCTCCAGTGCAACCTCGTCGATCTCCCACGCCCGCGGACCCGTGCTGCTCCTTCTCCCCTGCCCATGCACCCGTGCGGCTTCTTCTCCCCTGTCGCCGGTGGTCTCTGCCCGTGCTGCTGCTGCTCCACTGACCCTGCCTATGCTGCTGCTGCTCCACTGACCCTGCCCGTGCTGCTGCTGCTCCATTGACCCTACCCGTGCGGCTGTTGCTCCTTGACCCTCCCCATGCTCCTGTTGCTGCTACTCTGCACCCTGAAGAAGGTAGAGTAAATATATGTACAACTTGTAGCTGAACATTTGATAAAGCTTTTGTACAACTTGTAGTTGTACTTTGCAATTTAGGACAACATGGATGTTCAAGATGTTCAGGATGTGGACATGGATCTAGACATCCAGGAACTTAACAGATGTTCTGTCAACTTGTAGCTGTACTTTGCAATTTAGGAAAACATGGATGTTCAGGATGTTCAGGATGTACTGTCAATTTACAAAATGAACTTGCTTTGACATCTGATAATCAACAATAGAGAAAATGAACATGTACTGTCAATTTACAAAATGAACTTGCTTTGACATCTGATAATCAACAATAGAGAAAATGAACATGTACTGTCAATTTACAAAATGAACATGGATCTGATCAAAGTGTGTGTGTGTGTGTGTGTGTGTGTGTGTGTGTGTGTGTGTGTGTAGTTTTCAGTTTTGACAGTACATGAGTATTTTTGACTTTGTGTGTGTGTGTGTGTATTTTTCAGTTTCCAGTTTTAACTTAGTTTCAGTTTTTAGTTTTTACAACACTAGAACATCTTGTCATTTTGACTGTGTGTGTGTGTATAGTTTTCAGTTTATCAGACAATGTCAAAGGATAAAGCATGGAGTAGTTTTGACAGTAATTTTGTAGCAGAGGGCGTACCTCAACTTTCTCATACAATACCAGCTTCTCTTCATCTGCATCCATGCTAAATGTGAGGTCCAGGACATCACTTATGTCATTCTCCACAAAAGAAAAGGATTATACATCACATTTATGAAAGGAGCAACCAATGAAATGAGCCAAAGCTACAACATTTTTCAGAACTTCTGCTACAAGGAGATATGCATTGTCTGATAACCTGGAAACACACACACACACACACACACACACACATCTTGTCAAAGCATAAAGTAGTTTTCAGTTTCAGTTTCGACGGTGTCAAAGCATAAAGTAGTTTTGACAGTAATTTTGGCTGCCGTGGCTCCATTTCTTGTTTGGCTGCTGTGTCAACCAAACTAGAATGGTGCCATGGCACCCATTTATATTTTGGCTTACATACTCTTTTTTGGTGTACTCATCTTTTGTCATTGATAGCAGGAGTATGGATCTGAACATTATGCCTCAAGAAGAGGGAGAGGAAGAGGATGAAGCTATGAATTTGAATTGGATCCCTGAAGATGAAGAAGCTCAAGAGGGAGAGAATGGAGCTATAGATTTGAACTTGATTCCTCAAGAAGAGGGAGAGGAAGAGGATGAAGCTATGAATTAGATGCCTCAAGGAGATGATGAGGAAGATGAAGAAGCTCAAGAGGGAGAGAATGGAGCTATATATTTGAACTTGATGCCTCAAGAAGAGGGAGAGGAAGATGATGAAGCTATGAATTGGATGCCTCAAGGAGATGATGAGGAAGATGAAGAAGCTCGAGAGGGAGAGAATGGAGCTATAGATTTGAACTTGATGCCTCAAGAAGAGGGAGAGGAAGAGGATGAAGTTATGAATTGGATGCCTCAAGAAGATGATGAGGAAGAGGATGAAGCTCAAGAAGCAGAGGATGAAGTTATGAATTGGATACTTCAAGAAGAAGAAGGTAAACCTCCATGATCTGAATTCTAGAGATGCAAATTTTCTTGGAGTACTTTGGTTGCAAATGTTCCTAAATTTCTATTTGCTCCTTTTTGTAGGTAACAAGAGAAGAAAAGATTTGTCAGATAAGGAGAGGCATGGTGTTTACTTTGCGTTGCTAGTAATCGAGCTCAGAGATGGATCTGTTCAACCAAGCGACAAGCTGCTAGTCTCAACCCTGTTGAACATAAGTGTACGATCTGTTGAAAGAATCTGGGAAGAAGCCAAAAAGCAGATTGCCGATGGCAAAGAAGTGGATGTCTCAAGCAAGAAGCCAGGTAGATCTGGCCGAAAGAGAAAGGAGCTGGATCTAGCGAGGACCTCAACAATCCCATTGAATAAAAGAAGGACGATTTGATCTCTGGCACGGTCTCTATGTGTGGCCCGATCGACCCTACATAAGAGGTTCCAGTTGAATGAGCTCAACCGCATCACAAGTACCGTGAAGCCTCACCTCAAGCCAGAGAACAAGCTCGCGAGACTGAAATTTTGTATCTCCATGCTTGATGACAATTCGATCTCAACTTCTCGGGCTATGTTCAAACCAATGACCAACATGGTTCACATTGATGAAAAGTGGTTTGACATGACGAGAGTGAAGAATGGTTACTATGTACTTCCTGGAGAACCAGAACTCCAATGCATCGTGTCAAACACTCCCAGCATTGGGAAGGTGATGTTCCTAATAGCAGTGGCCAAGCCTCGATATAACAATGAGGGGAGCTAACATTTGATGGGAAGATCGACACTTGGACATTCATCGAAGAGACTGAGGTGGTGCGGACAAGTCAGAACAGAGCAAAGGGAGCAAAAGTGTTGACATCAGTGAAAGTAACCAGGCCTATGTGCAGAGATTATCTCATCAATAAGGTTATCCCGGCAATTCAAGATAAGTGGCCTGACGAGGATGAGGGAGCAACAATATTCATCCAACAGGATAATGCAAGGCCTCATGTCCTTCCCAACGATGTAGCTTTTCGAGAAGCTGTTGAACAAACTAATCTTGACATCCGATTGCTACAACAACCCCCAAATAGCCCCGAGTTCAATTGTTTAGACCTCTGCTTCCATTGCTCTCTCCAGTCTCTAACTGATTGCATGTCTCCTACAAACATCCAGGAACTGGTACAGGGTGTGGAAGAGGAATTCGAGAACTATGACCCCCACAAGTTGCACAGAAGCTTTATTACATTAGAAGCAGTTATGTTTGAAGTTATGAAAGACAAAGGAGGAAATCAGTATAAATTGCCACACTTGCACAAGGATCATATTCAGAATGCTGGCAGGGAAATAATCAGTGTATATTGCGACAGTCAGGTAGTTGTTGATACCAGGGCCATTATCGAAGAAATGGAAATTGCAATAGGAAAAGAAAATGAAAGGAAAGAATTAGCTATAGAAGGGAAAAGAAAGAAAAGAAAAGGGAAGGGAAGAAGTAGCAATAGAAGGGAAAAGAAAGAAAAGTAAAGGGAAGGGAAGTGTATGTCTTGTGAATGTCATCTGCATGTCACGTGTATTGGATTATTGTAATTATCTGAATCTATTAATTTTTCGGAATTTTTTGAATTCATTTCAATTATTTGAATTTATTTGGATTATTTCAATTTATTTGGATTTGTTTGAATTTATGGGCAAATAGTCCAATATGCTAAAATGTTCAGTGAACAAAATTCTGTGAACAATATTCATTATTTCTGTATAAGATTCTCTGCAAAATGTTCAGTGAACAAATTCTCTGCAAAATGTTTAGAGAATGTTCAATAAACAAATGAATTCAGTGAACAAAATTCCGTGAACACACATGGAGTTATTTCCTAGAGCATTCACTACTAGATTATGATAGCATCTACTCCCTCCGTCCCGTAATATAGGAGCGTTTTTGACACTACACTAGTGTCAAAACGCCCTTATATTATGGGACGGAGGGAGTATTTTATAAATATTCTGAAAACCAAAGGTTACTCACTTATGAGTGATACGTCCAAAACGTATCTATAATTTCTGCTTGCTCCATGCCTTTTTTTGTGTGATATTGCTATGATATTTATACACTTCCATACACTTTTGATAATATTTGGACTAACCTACTAATGGTTGCAAAAGTGCACAATGTTCTTGTTTTACACTTTATTGTGTAGGAATTACTTGGAAATTGACAAAAACGCAAAAGGAGTCGTATTGGAGTAGGACTCTGACTTTCCTGAAATCTGTCTGAGAACGTTTTTTAAAGATGGTCACGTTCCGGCCCGAAGACGACGTCAAACGGAAAAAGTCTAGTTGCAAAAGTTGTGGGGAATTTCGAGGCGATGCTTCTGGATATAATATTCGTCCAAATCGGAGTCCGGACGGCCGAGTTTAGCCCGTTTTACTGAGGCCCAAAATCTGATGACGGGAATCCGAGAGTCTATATAAAGAGAGAAAACCTAGGTCACCAAGGGCCACGAATTTTCCTCCTCCCAAGCCGCCGTCTTGGAGGGGAGGACCAGCACCATTGCAGCACCATCCACAAGGAAGAAGGGGGGCCAAGGAGCCGCTGCCCCTAGGGCCGCCGCCGCCCCCTAGGGCCGCCGCCGTCTCCTCCTCGCCGCCGCCGCCTCCGTGGCCGCCGCCGGCCGCCGCCTCCTCGCGGGGCTGCACCTCTCGATCAACACCATCATCAACCTCCTCCTCACCATGTCCATGTGTGAGTAGTCTTCTCCGGGGCCGAGGGCTCGTACGTGTAGCTATGTGGTTATCTCTCTCTCCCATGATGTGATCTTCGTTGTGATCATAGGCTATGTTAATCTAGGGTGATCCCATGATATTTCCCCTTCCTCTATGTATTGGATTTATGTACTCACTTGTCTTTATCTAGTATAATCCCCGAGACCAAGGTGACAGCGGTCTATTGGACATGGATTAGAAAAATATTTTCATGAGTGATTTCCTCTCTTGTGTGTTGATTGAAGATTGAGAGTCTCTTGGTGCTTGTCTTTGACTATCCTTTAGATATGTTGTGGTGATTGTGGGACTCTCTTTGGATGGCCGCGGTGACATTGGGAAATCCTTAGATTGAGAACTACGAACTTTGAGGTGTGCTTTTGTAGCCCTACATAATTCTCGTCCTCTCTTGACCACGAAGGAATGACCTCCGGGTGCGTCTCCATTGCATGTTTTATGGGAAATATCATGTGATTCGATTATGTTAATGTTGTTGGGAGTTGCCACTAGTGAAAGTATGAACCCCAGGCCTTGTTTCCACCATTGCAATACCATTTGTGCTCACGTTTACCACTTGTTTGCTTGCTGCACTTTTTATTACAGATTTATATTACTTTGTTTTGCCATCCATATCACTTGCCATTTAACATCTCTTCGCCGAACTAGTGCACCTATACAACTCCTAGTTGTATTAGGTGTGTTGGGGACACAAGAGACTTCTTGTATCTTAGTTACAGGGTTGCTTGAGAGAGACCATCTTCAACCTCTACTTCCCTGAGTTCGATAAACCTTAGGTCATCCACTTGAGGGAAATTGCTACTGTCCTACAAACCTCTGCGCTTGGAGGCCCAACATAGTCTACAAGAGTAGAAGCGCGTGTAGACATCAATGAGCAGGGAGTATTTGATTATTTGCAGGGTGCAGTACTATTTATGCTCGGGGTCATCCTTTCAAATATAGCAGAGTTTCTATGCTTGGAATTGTACTATCAATCATCAGGATGCAAACTTAACCGATTGAACTCTCCGGAACTTGATGTTTTCAGTTTCTAGTGGACTAGGACTGGAATTGAGAAGACGAATGATGGCAGGGCAGGAATGGAGAAGATGAATGAATTGAGTGGGAGCTTCATGGAGTTTTCAAATGCAAACCAGCACTAAAATTGAGTTGGATATTGACACAGTACAACTGAGTTGATCCAGACTCAAATCTGAGTTTTTTAATGCAAAATATGGATGAACATTGGTGATTACCACTACACTACATCTAATTGTATTTGTACACCTAAATAAAGTGGGGGCGACATGGATATTGACACCAAGGTTGTCAGAATCGTGATTCTGTTATACGATTCTACGACTTTACGATCCAAAATAACTCCTATGATTCTACGATTTTAGTTCTTAGAATCTACGTTTCTACGATCCTGATAGTGAAGATTATACGATTTGCGATCCTACCATCGAAGCTCCGATCCGATTCAAAATCATGATTCTGACAACCTTGATTGACACAGTACATTACATATTCAAATCTGTACCATCCTTAGCTTGAAGAAAAAGATCTATGGATGCTTCAGAACCAAACAAAGTTAAGGAACAAAGCAATCAGGACACACAGGCGGATATTTCGCAGATATGACTTGCATTTTCTTCTTCCATTTAAACTGAGTTCACACATAGGATTCCAACATGACATCCCAATCCATGACAGGAGGGATTGCTGCATAACCAACGACAAAGATAACATGTTGTTTCTTCCCGTGTAACCAGCTCTAATTAACCCCGGACAGAGAGACACTCGAGCTCGCGATCAAAAACACCACAAAACTCAACGACATGACACATGACTCAGACTGAAGCCTACATTCAGTAACATTCAGTAAAATTAAGTACTGAAAGATAACAAATTCAGTACATTCAGTAACATTTAGTGAATCACAGTGGAACACATATGCAGAAATTGGCAGCGATAGTGGCAAAAATTGATAGCGGCGAAGCAAGGGGAAGATGGGGCAGGGGAACAACCTGAGGGTAGAGGAGACATCGGGCTCTGGGGCTGGGTCGAGGAAGGGGAGCTCGAGTTACTGTGCCGCAGCCACCTCCCCCCCCCGGTGCGGCGACCAAGGATGAGGCCGTCGTCATGCACTCCAGATCGAGCACCTGGACGCACTCCTCGCAAGAGTAGAAGCGGTGCTCGGCGACAGCAGGCCTCCTGCGTTCATCGTTCGTGGACCCGCGGCCTGCTCGCCGTCATCCACAAGAACCTCGGCCTGCTCGCCGTCGTCCGCGAGAACCTCGGCCTCCTGTACAGCCACATTGGCAGCCGGTTTCCGTGCATCACCACCACGCACTGCCGCACCACCGCAAAAATCGCATTTTCTCCATCCTCTATGCAAACCGCGGTGAGAAAGTTGGCATTTGTGAGCGTCAACGGTGGCCAGGGTTTGTTGGGGGCTGCCAATTGGCGGGCAAATGGACTGGACAGAGGTAGGGGAAGGAGGGGGTGGCGACAAAGGTCGGCAGGGCAGAGACTGGCCGGGATCTGGCCGTGGACCGTGGTGGCTGATAGGAGAAAGGGGAAAGAAAGACGCCGTCGCGAATGAACACTGAAGTGAGGGAGCGCGGGTTGTGTCGGGAAACACTGGAGGTTTTTTTTGGAAAATTGCCTCGCGACATTAATTTCAGGACGGAGGGAGTATAGCACATATACCTTTGACGTTGTCGGCCTTCTTATCTGCTAAGTACTTGGGGCAATTCCGCTTCCCGTGACACGTTCCCTTGCAATAAAAGTACTCAGTCTCAGAATTGGGTCCATACTTTGGCTTCTTCTCGGCAACTGGCTTACCGGGCGTGGCAACTCCCTTGTTGTCCTTCTTGAAGTTCTTTTTATCCTTGCCTTTCTTTAACTTAGTGGTCTTATTCACCATCAACACTTGATGTTCCTTTTTGATCTCCACCTCCGCTGATTTCAGCATTGAATAATGCTACTTCTCGAGCTTGCGTTGTATTCCCTCGAAGAGGAAAGGGTGATGGAGCACAGTAGCGTAAGTATTTCCCTCAGTTTTTGAGAACCAAGGTATCAATCCAGTAGGAGACCACGCGTGAGTCCCTCGCACCTGCACAAACAAATAAGAACTTCGTAGCCAACACGATAAGGGGTTGTCAATCCCTTTACGGTCACTTACGAAAGTGAGATCTCATAGATAAGATAGGATAGTATTTTGGTATTTTTGGTATAAGAACAGAAAGTAAAGAAAGTAAAGAAGCAACGACAATAGAAATTGAAGGGAAAGTAATATGATAAAGATAGACCCGGGGCCATAGGTTTCACTACTGGCTTCTCTCATGTTAGCAGAATTCTACGGCGGGTGAACAAATTACTGTCGAGCAATTGATAGAAAAGCGCATAGTTATGAGAATATCTAGGCATGATCATTATATATAGGCATCATGTCCGTAACAAGTAGACCGAAATGATTCTGCATCTACTACTATTACTCCACACATCGACCGCTATCCAGCATGCATCTAGAGTTTTAAGTTCATAAGAACAGAGTAACGCTTTAAGCAAGATGACATGATGTAGAGGGACAAACTCAAGCAATATGATATAAACCATATATTTTTATCCTTGATGGCAACAATACAATATGTGCCTTTCTGCCCCTACTGTCACTGGGAAAGGACACCGCAAGATTGAACCCAAAGCCAAGCACTTCTCCCATTGCAAGAACTATAGATCTAGTAGGCCAAACCGAACCGATAATTCGAAGAGACTTGCAAGGATATTATAATCATACATAAAAGATTTCAGAGAAGAATCAAATATTGTTCATAGATAATCTTGATCATATACCCACAATTCATCGGATCTCGACAAACACACTGCAAAAAGATTACATCGAATAGATCTCCTCGAAGATCGAGGAGAACTTTGTATTGAGATCCAAAGAGAGAGAAGAAGCCATCTAGATAATAACTATGGACCCGAAGGTCTGTGGTAAACTACTCACAACTCATTGGTAAGGCTATGGTGTTGATGTAGAAGCACTCCATGATCGATCCCCCCTCTGGCGGAGATTCGGAACAGGCCCCAAGATGGGATCTCACGGGAACAGAAGGTTGCGGCGGTGGAATTAGGGTTTTCTCTGTTGCCTCAATGTTTTTAGGGTACGTGGATATATATAGGAGGAAGAAGGGCACCGGGGGAGCCAGAGGGGGCCCACGAGGGTGGGGGCCGCGCCCTGCCCCCTCATGGTCGCCTCTCTCGTTCCCTCGCGTGTACTCCAAGTCATCTGTGTACATATGGTTCCAAAAATAACTCTCCCAAAGGTTTCATTCCGTTTGGACTCTGTTTGATATTCCTTTTCTATGAAACACTGAAGTAGGCAAAAAAAACAGCAATCTGCACTGGGCCTTGGGTTAGTAGGTTAGTCCTAAAAATAATATAAAAGTGTATAATAAAGCCCATTAAACATCCAAAACAAAATATATAATAGCATGGAACAATAAAAAATTATAGATACGTTGGAGACGTATCAAGCATCCCCAAGCTTAATTCCTGCTCGTCCTCGAGTAGGTAAATGATAAAAACAATTTTTTTTGATGTGGAATGCTAACCAACATAATTCTCAATGTAATTTTCTTTATTGTGGCATGAATGTTCAGATCTAAAAGATTCAAGACAAAAGTCTATATTGACATAAGAATAATAATACTTCAAGCATACTAAGAAAGCAATCATGTCTTCTCAAAATAACATGGCCAAAGAAAGTTATCCCTACAAAATCATATAGTCTGGCTATGCTCTATCTTCATCGCATAAAATATTTAAATCATGCACAACCCCGGTTTCAGCCAAACAATTGTTTCACACTTTAATTCTTTCAAATCTTTCAACTTTCAGGCAATACATGAGCGCGAGCCATGGATATAGCATTATGTGGAATAGAGTGGTGGTTGTGGAGAAGACAAAAGAAGAAGATAGTCTCACATCGACTAGGCGTATCAATGGGCTATGGAGATGCCCATCAATAGATATCAATGTGAGTGAGTAGGGATTGCCATGCAACGGATGCAATAGAGCTATAAGTGTATGAAAGCTCAACAAAAGAAACTAAGTGGGTGTGCATCCAACTTGCTTGCTCACGAAGACCTAGGGCATTTGAGGAAGCCTATCATTGGAATATACAAGCCAAGTTCTATAATGAGAATTCCCACTAGTATATGGAAGTGACAAAACAAGAGACTCTCTATCATGAAGATCATGGTGCTACTTTGAAGCACAAGTGTGGAAAAGGATAGTAGCATTGTCCCTTCTCTCTTTTCTCTCATTTTTTTGGAGGGGCTTTCCCTTTTTTTTAGCCCCTCTCTATTTTTTTGGGCCATCTCTTATTTTGGCCTTTCTCATATGGGACAATGCTCTAATGATGAAGATCATCACACTTTTATTTACTTACAACTCCAAGATTACAACTCGAAGCTAGAACAAAATATGACTCTATGTGAAAGATGATGATGAAGCATGTCATATGAGCGGAACAGTGGAAATTTGCATGGCAATATATCTTGGAATGGCTATGGAAATGCCATGATAGGTAGGTATGGTGGCTGTTTTGAGGAAGGTATATGGTGGGTGTATGGTACCGGCGAAAGTTGCGCGGTACAAGAGAGGCTAGCAATGGTGGAAGGGTGAGAGTGCGTATAATCCATGGACTCAACATTAGTCATAAAGAACTCATATACTTATTTGAAAAATCTATGAGTTATCAAAACAAAGTATTCAACGCATGCTCCTAGGGGAAGGGTTGGTAGG
Organism: Secale cereale; assembly: GCA_902687465.1. Classification (NCBI taxonomy): domain Eukaryota; kingdom Viridiplantae; phylum Streptophyta; class Magnoliopsida; order Poales; family Poaceae; genus Secale; species Secale cereale. The sequence goes on from LR738710.1 coordinate 131,730,659, forward strand.
AGTTAACCATCGCGCGATCCCGACCTCCACACAAAGGTTGACACTCAATAAATAAATCATGCTCCAACTTCGTCACATAACAGTTCACCATACGTGCATGCTACGGGAATCACAAACTTTAACACAAGTGTTTCTCAAATTCACAATTACTCCACTAGCATGACTCTAATATCATCATCCTCATATCTCAAAACAATCATCAAGTATCAAACTTCTCCTATCATTCATTGCACTTGTATGAAAGTTTTTACTGTACTCATCTTGGATGCCTATCATATTAGGACTAGTTTTATAACCAAAGCACATTACCATGCTGTACTAAACGAATCTCAAAAGTATATAAGTGAAGCATGAGAGATCAATAATTTCTACAAAATAAAACCACCACCGTGCTCTAAAATATATAAGTGAAGCACTAGAGCAAAACTATCTAGCTCAAAAGATATAAGTGAAGCACATAGAGTTTTCTAATAAATTCTAAATCATATTTATCTCTCTCAAAAGGTGTGTCTAGAAAGGATGATTGTGGCAAACTAAAAATCAAAGACTCAAATCATACATGACGCTCCAAGCAAAACACATATCATGTGGTGAATAAAAATATAGTCTCAAGTAAAGTTACCGATAGACGAAGACGAAAGAGGGAATGCCTTCCCGGTGCATCCACAAGCTTAGGCTTTTGGTTATCCTTGAATTTTACCTTGGGGTGCCCTGGGCATTCCCAAGCTTAGGCTCTTGCCACTCTTTGTTCCATTGTCCATCAAAGCCATAATCAAAACTTGAAAACTTCACAACACAAAACTTAGCCAAAAATCTCGTGAGCTCCGTTAGTATAAGAAAACAAACCACCACTCATAGGTATTGTAATGAACTCATTATTTGTTTATATTGGTGTTAAACCTACTGTATTCCAACTTCTCTATGATTCATACCCCCCGATACTGCTCATAGATTCATCAAAATAAGCAAACAACACACGAAAAACTGAATCTATAAAAAACAGAACAGTCTGTAGTAATCTGTAACTTTTGAATATTTCTGTAAATCTATTTTTTTTTAAAACAAATTGGTGGACATGAGTAATTTGTCTATTAGTCATCTGCAAAAAGAATTAACTAAAAAGCACTCTCCAGTAAAAAATGACAGCCAATCTCGTGAGCGCTAAAGTTTCTATTTTTTACAGCAAGATCATATAAACTTCACACAAGTCTTCCCAAAGGTTCTACTTGGCACATACACTAATTAAAACACAAAACCACATGTAAATAGAAGCTAGATGCAATATTTATTCCTAAACAGAAGCAAAAACAAAGAAAATAAAATTGGGTTGCCTCCCAACAAGCGCTATCGTTTAACGCCCCTAGCTAGGCACGATACAAGAATAGATCTAGGTATTGCCATCTTTGGTAGGCAATTCTTCGATTAAGTACTTATAATTTTTAGGAATTTCTTTATTCCTATTGATAATCAAACTTCTAGGCAAGAAATCAAGAAATTCATTAGTAGCAAAAGGTTCCCTTGCGAAAGTGAGAAAGTTGGGATGAACACTTATGGATTTGAGATCCGCAATTTCATTACTAGATGATTCACCCTTATTTTTAGGAACATACATAAACTTGGCCAAATTAGTGATAGAGGGATTCGAGGTATTTTTCACAACAGAAAGAGCAGACCCTACATTAGTGATAATATCCTCAAGTTTATCGATTCTAGTGGAATTTTGATCTATTCTCTCTTTGACTATAGGTTTTTTTCTTTTAAAAAAATTCAGAATAACTCCTACCTTAGATCCATACTGGGTAATTTGGTTGTGGATCTTTTTATCCAAACTCTCAACCAACTCTACGGTAGCAACTTTATTTTCAATAGTTTCAAGCCTTTGCGTAACATGTTCCAAAGTCAAAACAGTTCCATGAACCAAAAGAGGTGGTGGGCCAAACAATTCTATCATAGCATTATAAGAATCAAAATTATGGCTACCCAAGAAATTCCCTCCGGTAATGGTATCAAGAATATATCTATTCCACGGAGTTATGCCAACATAAAAATTGCGAAGAAGAACAACGGTGGAAAGCTTCCTAGTAGATCTATTTTGAGCATTGCAAATTCTATACCAGGCATCTTTTCAATTTTGTTCCTCCCTTTGTTTAAAATTAAGAACTTCACTCTCGGGAGTATTGATAATGATAGGCGTGCTAGCCATGACAGCAAGGCAAGGCGATAAAACACACGGAAGAAGAAGGGCGAATAAAACGGCAAGGGTGAAGTGGGGGAGAGGAAAACGAGAGGCAAATAATGTAGTGCGAAGGATACGGGTTTGTGATAGGTACTTGGTATATGACTTTTGCGTAGATCTCCCCGACAACGACGCCAGAAATTGGCTAGTTGACGGGAGATCAAATCTTGACTTGACTTGGCGTGAGTCTCCTCGGCAATGGTGCCAGAAATTCTTCTTGCTACTTCTCGAGCTTGCGTTGTATTCCCTTGAAGAGGAAAGGGTGATGCAGCACAGTAGCGTAAGTATTTCCCTCAGTTTTTGAGAACCAAGGTATCAATCCAGTAGGAGACCACGCGCGAGTCCCTCGCACCTGCACAAACAAATAAGAACTTCGTAGCCAACACGATAAGGGGTTGTCAATCCCTTTACGGTCACTTACGAAAGTGAGATCTGATAGATAGGATAGGATAGTATTTTTGGTATTTTTGGTATCAGAACAGAAAGTAAAGAAAGTAAATAAGCAACGTCAATAGAAATTGAAGGGAAAGTAATATGATAAATATAGACCCGGGGGCCATAGGTTTCACTAGTGGCTTCTCTCATGTTAGCAGAATTCTACGGTGGGTGAACAAATTACTGTCGAGCAATTGATAGAAAAGCGCATAGTTATGAGAATATCTAGGCATGATCATTATATATAGGTGTAATGCCCAGGATGGAGTTATACCTCCTACGTGTCGAGGCACGACTTAAAGGCATAAATCCATCCTAGAATGATCTCAAGTTTGGTAATCTTTGCACAACTCATGTAAAAGAGGGGATAGTAAACAGAAAATAGTTGGCCTACACTCGCCACGTCACAGAATTACAGTACAAGTCTCAAACATCATACATTAAGAACATCACAACCCTCTAAGGGCAAAAATCCAAATGTCAAAGTACCAAACTCAGATAAATAAACCACAGGCGGATCGAATCCAAGTAAGAGTCTCCACTACTGATCATCCGGGTATCGCACATAGTACCGACTACGCTCCTCGTCGTACTCCCAATCCAGCTCGGTGCCATCACGTGGATAGCTCACAACTGGACCTGCATCTGGTGTGTGAAGTAACTGTGAGCCACAGAGGACTCAGCAATCCCGTTTCCGGGTAACAAGACTATCAAAGCCTTTGGGAAAAGGGGTAAGGCTGAAGAAAAGAATAAGTGTCTGCAGCAGCAACTAGGAACTAGCTTACGTGAGTGAGAGCGAGAAGAGAAAGCCTCGGCGAGAAGTGATCACGAAGTGATCCTAGTTACAAGCTCAACAAGCATAACCCCTCCGTGTTCAACTCCTGAATCCCTATTCGGAAATTGACGGTCACGGAACACACGCTGGTAGTGTATTAGTAACATTGTGTCAAGTTATCTACAACCGGAATTAACAAGCTCCCATCTGCCACATAACCGCGGGCACGGCTTTCGAAAGTTCAAAACCCTGCAGGGGTGTTCCAACTTGACCCATTACAAGCCCACGATCCGCGGAGTCGCAACTCCAAAGTGGGAAGACCCGAGTATCCTCGGAATCCCGTGCTCAAGATATACCGAGCTAAGGTAAGGCTAATCCAGCAAATCCTCCCGGCGTGCCGACACCCTGATAGTAGCCGCGCGTATCTAGTCTCAGGCCACGACCGGATGAGCACAGCGTACAGTGGCCGAAATACCCAAGTTGCCAAGGGGGGGCCCGCACACGACTCTAGTTTGGACCAACACTCAAATCGAGCACTGGCCCAGGGGGGTTGAATTAATTAAGCCTCGGGTTAATTACTCCCTCGGAAAGTTTTAGTTGTTTAGGCGAATAGTACCAATGTTGGGACTTGCTGGAAAAGACTTAGCACTTAGCGGTTTATCGAGGGGGTCCCATACACCCCAATCGTGTTAGGAACGCATAATCAAGGAACATAACACCGGTTTATACGGTTCCTAACGGCATGAGTGGAACAAAACACCAAGCAAAAGGCTTAGCCTTCCACCCTTGCCAATATATAGATGATTTCATTTTTAAGCATTTATATAGAGTGATATAACCCAACCAAACTTCAACATGAAGCAAGCATCTTCGATCTTCACCTGCAACTAACAATGCTATAAGAAGGGCTGAGCGAAGCGTACTTAGCCAAGCAACGGTTTGCATGGTAGGTTGGTTAAACATGGCAATTGGTTACAAGTAGGAGGCTGACAAGAAGATCATGGGCATCGAGGCAAAACTATAGATCGAGACTACTAGCAATAGGCAAAGATAGTAATGTTATTGGGGTTCGGTCATCTTGCCTGAAGAGAAGTCGTTCGGATCGTAAGAAGGGTCCTCGTGCTCAACCTCGTTGGAAACCTCGTGCTCGTACTCGATCTCGGTCTCGGCTTCCGGCTCTAAACAAAACAACCACACCAAGCACCAATCAACAAGATGCAATGCGCACTCGAAAAAGATGAATGCATGATGGATGCACTAAGGATGCACATGGAGCACGTAAAATATCACTCAAGAAAAACACCTCAAAACATGATAACAATCTGATATTATTAATCTACACAAAAAATCAATCTAGTTTGATATAAGATTCGCTGAGATCGGAGTTACGGGCTAAAAGTTATGCCCGAAACAAGAAATGAGCGAAAACTGTAAATTACAGCAACATAGCAACTTCGGAGCTCAAAATAATTAAGCTACAGCACTCAAATATCATGGCAAAGGACATGAACACAAACTAGACATATACTACAGCAACTAAGTCCAAAGGTGCACCCCCAACGGAGTCACGGATCAATAGCAATGATCTTGGACATATTGAACTTAACAATAAAATTCTGGCAGCAGAATTTTATTGAAACTTTGGAGCAAAAGATAAACATGCTACAGCCACTTAAATAGACATGTGAGGACATGGATGGAAAGACAACAATATATACTACAAGGAACAATCAAAATCCACTCCAAAACTATCATGCTTTGTCCTAGAACATCACACGAACATGGCATCGGAACGTTATAGATTTCAGACTTAGTGAAAATCCACTAAGTCCTAAAACAACAATATCATCATGGCATCTAAAAGAGCATGTTTAAGTCACCTCGAAACTAAACATGGCAAGAGGTAAGCACCTCATCAAAGTGCACATGAAGGTGATCCCGAAACACACAAGCATGCATCATTGAGGTGAACACAACGATAGCAACGAGCTCAACAAGATGGCATTTCTTAACAAGTGAAGTAACATCACAGCCACTTGGCACTTTGCAACGATGATAACAAGGCAAGAATAAATCTATCATGCTACCTAGCACATACAACACATAGAGCATGGCAAGACGAACACGTGGACATGTCATTTGCATCATTCGGACAAACGAGCTAAAATATATCACATGGCAAAGTTGACATAAAAAACATCACATAGCAGCAGTTTATATCATGATGCACTCTTGCAACAGCAAAACAAGCACCTAGATGATCTCTAACATGCATGACAACAACAGACAAAACGTAGAGCAAGTCTCCACGAACGTCTAGACATATTATATGCGTGAATCGGAGCAACAGACAAAAAGTTACAGCAGTTTTAAAACCACATCAGCAACAATATCACTAGGACTTAGAGAGGGAAGAGGGGGAATCAACCTCAACAGATCTGGAAAAAAAGGCTACGGGCCGGATATGGAGCGGCCCGCGCGAAGGCGGCTGGAGCGGATCTGGCGGCCCGGCGGACTGGGCCCTGGCGCGGAGAGGGAGCCCGGCGGCTGGCCCGCGGCAGCGCTCGGACTGGGCCTCGCAGAGGGGAGCGGCTGGCTCAGAGGGGCTCGGCTCACGGTGAAGTGGTCCCAGCCGGGGCGAGGCGCGGAGGTGGGCCAAGGCGGAGGCGAAGTCTGCGAAGGCGGCGGCCTGGTCGGGGCGAGGCTGGTGGCGGCCTGCTGCGCGAGCGGAGGGACGAACCGAGCGGAAGGCTCGATGCGGCGGAGGCGACCGGGCTGGACCCCGAACTGGCGCGGCGGCCCGTCTGGAGGAGACGGTGAAGGAGGGCCTGCGGTGCGGGATCTGGCCTGTGATGAAGTGGTCCAGGACCGTTGTCCTGGGTCGATCGAGGGAAGGGCCAGCGAGGCCGTTGACCAGGCGCTCGGCTGGCGATCGGGATCTGATCCCCCCGATCGACCAGTCCGGCGGCGCTGGCTCGGCTGGGATCGACGGAAACGGCGGCTGGGTTCTGCCAAGTGGCCTAGGGTGGTTGGTGGATCTGAGAATAAAAGAGGGGGAGAGGGTGGAGAAGAAGCTAGGAATGCAAAATAGACTAGGGTCTATAAATAGCAGATTTTTTTAGGGTTGAGGGAATTTAGGTGTGCTAGGAGCCCTCCGATCGCGATCCGACGGATCCGATCGCGGGGGTAGTTTAGAAGGGCCTAGGAGAGAGTAGTAGACTGCAGTGGGGGTGTTTCCGGGACACAAAGTGAAGGCACTTCGGACCCACACGAACAACGGATGGGATAGGCAACGGAGTCCAAACGCGACGAGATTTGAGAGGCGGGTTGCACACAACAAAACAACAACACACAACAACAACCTCGCGGCACACCGGTAACGTTACACGCCCAAACAACAAAGTAGGCCTACGGGACGTCACGGACACGTGAGGGAGCTCCGCAACGCGAAATGGACAACGGGAAGAAATGCGCGGAACCGGATGCAACCGACAACACAAATGTAATGCGATGCACATGTCTACATGATATGAATGAATGCCACACACTCACACAACAAAACGACGAAACCCGAAAGACAAGAAACCTGGAATGGAAATAGATGAAGCCGGAGATATATTATATGCCCAAAAGGGAAAGTATTACATCCGGGGCATTACAAAAAGATCTCGTCCCGAGATCTAGGACTGGAAAAAGGAAGGGTACTCAGAACGAAGATGATCTTCTCGTTCCCAGGTAGCTTCTCGGTCGGTGTGATGTGACCACTTGACTTTTAGAAATTTGATGGACTTGTTGCGGGTCTTGCGTTCGGTTTCTTCGAGAATAGCAACGGGATGCTCTCGGTAGGACATGTCTTGTTGAAGATCAATCTCCTCAAACGGAATCATGCGCTCAGGTGCCTTGAAGCATTTGCGAAGTTGAGACACATGGAAGACATCATGAACATTTGCGAAGTTTGAAGGGAGCTCAAGTTGATAGGCTAGGTCGCCTCTTTTGCCACGAATCTTGAAAGGCCCGACGTATCTAGGAGCAAGTTTTCCTTTGATACCGAATCTTTGGGTTCCTTTCATCGGAGAAACTCGGAGATAGACATGATCACCGATGTTGAAAGTCAAAACACGATGCTTGCCGTCATAGTAGCTCTTCTGACGCGACTGAGTGGCCTTGAGATTCTCACGTATGACTTTGCACATTTCTTCGGCTTCTGAGATCAAGTCATTGCCAAGGAGTTGACGTTCGCCTGTTTCAGACCAGTTGAGAGGGGTACGGCACTTTCTGCCATAGAGAATTTCAAACGGTGCTTTGCCTGCACTTGCTTGAAAGCTGTTGTTGTAAGAGAACTCGGCAAATGGAAGGCAGTCTTCCCATTTCATGCCAAAGGAGATGACACAGGCTCTGAGCATGTCTTCTAGAATCTGATTCACACGCTCGACTTGACCACTAGTCTGAGGGTGAAATGCAGTGCTGAACCTGATCTTAGTGCCCATGGCGGACTGAAAGGAGTCCCAGAACCTTGATGTGAACAAGCTTCCACGGTCTGAGGATATAACTTGAGGAATGCCATGTAGGGACACAATTCTAGAAGTATACAGCTCTGCAAGTTGAGCTGCATTGATTGATTCTTTGACTGGAAGAAAGTGAGCGACTTTGGTAAGCTTGTCAATCACCACAAAGATAGCATCATTTCCTCGCTTGGATTTAGGAAAGCCAGTGACGAAGTCCATTTCAATGTGGTCGAACTTCCACTCGGGGATAGGAAGAGGTTGGAGAAGACCGGCTGGACGTTGATGTTCTGCTTTCACTCTTCTGCATACATCACATTCGTTCACGAATTGGGCAATTTCCCTTTTCATGCGTGTCCACCAGTAAGACTGCTTGAGGTCTTGATACATCTTGGAACTGCCAGGATGAATGGAAAGGAGAGAATCATGAGCTTCTTCCATTATGAGCTTCCTGAGATCACCTTTGGGAACAACGAGTCTGTCCTCGAAGAACAAGGTATCTCTCTCATCAACACGGAAGCACTTGTATTTTGGAGTGCCCTTTGCAATGCCATGTTTCACCGTCTTCACCATGATATCACTGAGCTGGGCCTCACGGACTTGATCTTCCAAGGTAGGAGCAATTTGGAGATTTGCAAGAAAACCCTGCGGAACAACTTGGAGGTTGAGCTTCCTGAAAGCTTCACAAAGCTCAGGCTGGTACGGCTTGATAAGAAGGCTGTTGCAATATGCCTTTCTGCTCAAAGCATATGCAATCACATTCGCCTTGTCAGGAGTGTATTCAATGCTAGGATTGTACTCTTGGATCATTTCAACCCAACGAGTCTGACGGAGGTTCAGATGCGGCTGTGTGAAGATGTACTTCAAGCTCTTATGATCAGTGAAGATGTCGACCTTTCTGCCCAACAACAGATGTCTCCACGTAATCAAAGCATGTACCACAACTGCTAGCTCGAGATCGTGTGTGGGATAGTTCTTCTCACTTGGCTTTAACTGACGAGAAGTGTATGCCACAATTCTCTTATCTTGCATAAGCACACCACCAAGACCTTGAAGAGAAGCATCACAGAATACTTCATAGGGCTTGGATTCATCTGGAGGAGTCAAAACTGGAGCAGAGACAAGCTTCTCTTTGAGGGTTTTGAATGCCACTTCACACTCTGGAGACCAAAAGTATTTGACATTCTTCTGAAGCAAGTTGGAAAGAGGCTTGGCAATCTTGGAGAAGTTCTCAACGAACCTTCTGCAATAGCTGGCAAGACCCAGAAAACTGCGGAGCTGCTTGACATTCTGAGGAGCTTCCCAGTTGACAATTGCTTCAACTTTCTCGGGATTAACCGCAATGCCGTCAGCTGAGATGATGTGGCCCAGGTACAAAACCTTATCGAGCCAAAACTCGCACTTTGAGAACTTGGCATAGAATTTATGCTCTTGGAGTCGATCAAGAACCAGACGTAAGTGCTTTTCGTGATCTTCTTCATTCTTGGAAAACACCAGAATATCATCCAGATACACAAGCAGAAACTCGCCAGTATAGGGGTTGAAGATGTAATGCATCATCCTTGAGAAGGTAGGAGGAGCATTGGCGAGACCGAAGGACATGACGGTATACTCGTATGAACCGTAGCTCGTTCTGAAGGCCGTCTTGGGAATGTCATCCTCGCGAATGCGAATTTGATGATAGCCCATTCGGAGATCAAGCTTAGAGAACACTTTAGCTCCTTTGAGCTGCTCAAAGAGTTCGTTGATGTTGGGGAGCGGATACTTGTTCTTAATCGTCTTCTTGTTCAATGGCCGGTAGTCAACACAGAGACGCTCCGTGCCATCTTTCTTCTTGACAAATAAGACACCACAGCCCCACGGAGATGTACTAGGCCGGATGAGACCCATACGCTCCTGTTCATCCAACTGTTTCTTCAATTCCTTCAATTCTTCCAGAGAGAGCTTGTACGGACGCCGGCATGCAGGCTCAGTGCCCGGCTCGAGTTCAATGACAAACTCCACCTGACGGTGTGGAGGCATGCCTGGAAGTTCTTCAGGAAAGACGTCTTGATATTCGTTCACCACTGGAATTTGAGATATGGCATTAATTTCGCCCTTATCATTGAGAGAGAAAAGCCGGATAGTGTTATCCCTGGAGGCGAAGATAATCACATCTTCATCAGAATGAGTCAACTTGACTTCCTTCTGTGCACAATCAATATGAGCATCGTGCTGAGAAAGCCAATCCATCCCGAGGATGAGGTCAATATCAGAATTACCAAGAACCACCGGATTAGCCAGAAATCGATAATCACCCATGCGAATAGAAACATTTGGAACAAAGTTGTTGGAGTTCATGAGCAAACCCGGAGAAAGCACAGACATCGGACTCGGCAAAGCTTGCAATGGCATATCATGTGACAATGCAAAAGGTCTTGACATGAAAGAATGTGAAGCACCTGAATCGAACAAAACTTTAGCAGGGATAGAGTTCACCGAGAGGTTACCCAAAATGACATCAGAAGAGTTCTCCGCTTCAGCTGCACTCATCAGATTGACCCTTGCAGACTTTGGATCATGCTTGACAATCGCTGTACTGACAGGCGGAGGAGGAGGAAGACGCTTCGGATTCGGACATCTGTTGGCATAATGACCCTTCTGGCCACACTTGTTGCACACCACGTCAGAGAGAGGACGGAAATGAGAGCCACTTGACTTGGAGCCTTGAGACTGAAACTGCTTCTTCGACTGGTTGCTCGGGTTGGGTGGGTGGGAGAAACCACGACCACTAGAGTTCTTGTTGTTGGAGTTGTTGGAGTTGTTGTATGGAGCTCGAATCACTGGAGGAGGAGGAAGCCAGAATTTCTGATGCTTCGAGACCATCTGAGACGATGAGGAAGAGTGAACGGCATCTCGAATTCTCTTCTTAGAAGCCTCCATCTTAAGCTGAGCTGCTTCTTGTTTCAAAGCCATGTTATAGAACTTGTCGAATTCATCGGGCTCGAACAAGGTGAGAGCAAGCTGAAGTTCATCTTTGAGACCTCCACGGAACTGGTAGATTTTACTCTTGGCATCAGGAATGTCTTGCTTAGCATAACGAGCGAGGTTTTGGAACTTGACATTATACTGATAGACTGACATGGAGCCATGCTTCAGGTTGCGGAATTGCTCACACATACCCTCGATGACACTTGTAGGAATGTGGTGCGAACGGAAATCCTTGCAGAAATTCTCCCAAGAGATCACTTGACCCGACCTGGAGTCTTTGTACTGCTGCCACCAGTCGGCTGCTTGATCTTTTAGTTGGAAGGCTGCAAACTTCACATAATCATCTTCCTTCACGTTACTGCACTCAAAATGCTTCTTGATTTCGGTTAGCCAATCTTCAGCATCAAGAGGGTCGACACAGTAACTGAAAGCTTTAGGATTGTTGGCCAAGAACTGGCTGAGGGTAGCATGGTGCTGCTGGAAGAAGTTGCCTTGGTTCCCTGGAACACCCTGATTAGCTTGCATAGCTTGCATCTGTTGCATCATCTGCATCATCAACTGAGTGTTCTGAGCTGTAGTCTGCATAATTGCTCTCCAAGCCTCAGGCGGAGGAGGAGGGGAAGGAGGATGATCTGGGACCTCTTCCACCTCTGGGTTAGCGTTGGGAACCTTTTTCGGAGCCATCCTGTAAGAGATGACCACGAATCAGCAATTGATTGACAAAAGGTATAAGCTGAATCAATGGAATGAATTGCAACAAGTCTTCACAATAATCATTCGAACAATAGAACGAATGAAAACATCCGAACAAGAGGAACGGATGAAATTCTCAGTTAAATGATAACATCAGTCTTCACGAGAAGCCACATAGGGGACAAAAGGATAAAATAAGAAAAACAACAAGGTACGGACGGGAACAAACACAAGAGAGGAGTTTCGTTCTAACATCTTTGTGCTGAAAGCATATGAACGTGTTACGAAAAGGTTTTGCAATCCCCGGATCAGCATAGCCAAGGACCCTTTAAGATGACACTCCTGATAGTAACATCGGTCATATAACCCCTTCACTCAATGTCGAACCCCGAACTCACTAACCTGCATTCGTTGGAAGAATGCCTACGATCTACTGGATAAAACCCCACCTATAGAATTCCGAAAGATTCGAGTTATGCAATCAAGTGTTGGGGATACACGGGAAGCACTGCGCAATCAACTCTAACCTACATCCAGGTGTATCCATCCTTCAACACATAACCAGTCTTTCTCGGAAACTGTGTACCTCGGACCTTCGAAAAAGCATCCACTATAACAAGCTATGGCAATACTCCCGAACTACCTCCCTAGTACTGGGTGATGTCGGGGTTATCTTGCCACTGGCCGTATAGGAGAGATTTTCGATGTCGGCCGTCTTAAGTATTTAGTACTGCCGCGATATGCTTGTGTCAATGATACCCCGAAGCTCAACTCCCCAGGAACAGGAGGCATCGAGAACAATATCCTTGTCACAAGAACATCGAAACAATCCCAGAATACTCGCGGGATTCCTAAAAAAAAATTTTGTGCAATTTTTGAAGATAGGAGAGACAAGAGTAGTCGTCAGGAGTCCTCACCAGAGAGAAAGGGGATGAGAAGCAAAGAAATCCTACTCTCCGATATAATATAGGACTCAAAAAGTTTTCAGTGTGTGCCTAGACTCGACCGTCAACGATTCGATCAAACAGTGGGGGCTCCTAGGTCGGAGAAGGCTCTGAATACCAACTTGTAATGCCCAGGATGGAGTTATACCTCCTACGTGTCGAGGCACGACTTAAAGGCATAAATCCATCCTAGAATGATCTCAAGTTTGGTAATCTTTGCACAACTCATGTAAAAGAGGGGATAGTAAACAGAAAATAGTTGGCTTACACTCGCCACGTCACAGAATTACAATACAAGTCTCAGACATCATACATTAAGAACATCACAACCCTCTAAGGGCAAAATCCAAATGTCAAAGTACCAAACTCAGATAAATAAACCACAGGCGGATCGAATCCTAGTAAGAGTCTCCACTATTGATCATCCGGGTATCGCACATAGTACCGACTACGCTCCTCGTCGTACTCCCAATCCAGCTCGGTGCCATCACCTGGATAGCTCACAACTGGACCTGCATCTGGTGTGTGAAGTAACTGTGAGCCACAGAGGACTCAGCAATCCTGTTTCTGGGTAACAAGACTATCAAAGCCTTTGGAAAAAGGGGTAAGGCTGAAGAAAAGAATAAGTGTCTGCAGCAGCAACTAGCAACTAGCTTACGTGAGTGAGAGCGAGAAGAGAAAGCCTCGGCGAGAAGTGATCACGAAGTGATCCTAGCTACAAGCTCAACAAGCATAACCCCTCCGTGTTCAACTCCCGAATCCCTATTCGGAAATTGACGGTCACGGAACACACGCTGGTAGTGTATTAGTAACATTGTGTCAAGTTATCTACAACCGGAATTAACAAGCTCCCATCTGCCACATAACCGCCGGCACGGCTTTCGAAAGTTCAAAACCCTGCAGGGGTGTTCCAACTTGACCCATTACAAGCCCACGATCCGCGGAGTCGCAACTCCAAAGTGGGAAGACCCGAGTATCCTCGAAATCCCGTGCTCAAGATATACCGAGCTAAGGTAAGGCTAATCCAGCAAATCCTCCCGGCGTGCCGACACCCTGATAGTAGCCGCGCGTATCTAGTCTCAGGCCACGACCGGATGAGCACAGCGTACAGTGGCCGAAATACCCAAGTTGCCAAGGGGGGCCCCGCACACGACTCTAGTTTGGACCAACACTCAAATCGAGCACTGGCCCAGGGGGGTTGAATTAATTAAGCCTCGGGTTAATTACTCCCTCGGAAAGTTTTAGTTGTTTAGGCGAATAGTACCAATGTTGGGACTTGCTGGAAAAGACTTAGCACTTAGCGGTTTATCGAGGGGGTCCCATACACCCCAATTGTGTTAGGAACGCATAATCAAGGAACATAACACCGGTTTATACGGTTCCTAACGGCATGAGTGGAACAAAACACCAAGCAAAAGGCTTAGCCTTCCACCCTTGCCAATATATAGATGATTTCATTTTTAAGCATTTATATAGAGTGATATAACCCAACCAAACTTCAACATGAAGCAAGCATCTTCGATCTTCACCTGCAACTAACAATGCTATAAGAAGGGCTGAGCGAAGCGTACTTAGCCAAGCAACGGTTTGCATGGTAGGTTGGTTAAACATGGCAATTGGTTACAAGTAGGAGGCTGACAAGAAGATCATGGGCATCGAGGCAAAACTATAGATCGAGACTACTAGCAATAGGCAAAGATAGTAATGTTATCGGGGTTCGGTCATCTTGCCTGAAGAGAAGTCGTTCGGATCGTAAGAAGGGTCCTCGTGCTCAACCTCGTTGGAAACCTCGTGCTCGTACTCGATCTCGGTCTCGGCTTCCGGCTCTAAACAAAACAACCACACCAAGCACCAATCAACAAGATGCAATGCGCACTCGAAAAAGATGAATGCATGATGGATGCACTAAGGATGCACATGGAGCACGTAAAATATCACTCAAGCAAAACACCTCAAAACATGATAACAATCTGATATTATTAATCTACACAGAAAATCAATCAAGTTTGATATAAGATTCGCTGAGATCGGAGTTACGGGCTAAAAGTTATGCCCGAAACAAGAAATGAGCGAAAACTGTAAATTACAGCAACATAGCAACTTCGGAGCTCAAAATAATTAAGCTACAGCACTCAAATATCATGGCAAAGGACATGAACACAAACTAGACATATACTACAGCAACTAAGTCCAAAGGTGCACTCCCAACGGAGTCACGGATCAATAGCAATGATCTTGGACATATTGAACTTGACAATAAAATTCTGGCAGCAGAATTTTATTGAAACTTTGGAGCAAAAGATAAACATGCTACAGCCACTTAAATAGACATGTGAGGACATGGATGGAAATACAACAATATATACTACAAGGAACAATCAAAATCCACTCCAAAACTATCATGCTTTGTCCTAGAACATCACACGAACATGGCATCAGAACGTTACAGATTTCAGACTTAGTGAAAATCCACTTAAGTCCTAAAACAGCAATATCATCATGGCATCTAAAAGATCATGTTTAAGTCACCTCGAAACTAAACATGGCAAGAGGTAAGCACCTCATCAAAGTGCACATGAAGGTGATCCCGAAACACACAAGCATGCATCATTGAGGTGAACACAACGATAGCAACGAGCTCAACAAGATGGCATTTCATAACAAGTGAAGTAACATCACAACCACTTGGCACTTTGCAACGATGATAACAAGGAAAGAATAAATCTATCATGCTACCTAGCACAAACAACACGTAGAGCATGGCAAGACAAACACGTGGACATGTCATTTGCATCATTCGGACAAACGAGCTAAAAGATATCACATGGCAAAGTTGACATAAAAAACATCACATAGCAGCAGTTTATATCATGATTCACTCTTGCAACAGCAAAACAAGCACCTAGATGATCTCTAACATGCATGACAACAACAGACAAAACGTAGAGCAAGTCTCCACGAACGTCTGGACATATTATATGCGTGAATCGGAGCAACAGACAAAAAGTTACAGCAGTTTTAAAACAGCATCAGCAACAATATCACAAGGACTTAGAGAGGGAAGAGGGGGAATCAACCTCAACAGATCTGAAAAAAAAGGCTACGGGCCGGATCTGGAGCGGCCCGTGTGAAGGTGGCTGGAGCGGATCTGGCGGCCCGGCGGACTGGGCCCTGGCGCGGAGAGGGAGCCCGGCGGCTGGCCCGCGGCAGCGCTCGGACTGGGCCTCGCAGAGGGGAGCGGCTGGCTCGGAGGGGCTCGGCCCACGGTGAAGTGGTCCCAGCCGGGGCGAGGCGCGGAGGTGGGCCAAGGCGGAGGCGAAGCCCGCGAAGGCGGCGGCCTGGTCGGGGCGAGGCTGGTGGCGGCCTGCTGCGCGAGCGGAGGGACGGACCGAGCGGAAGGCTCGATGCGGCGGAGGCGACCGGGCTGGACCCCGTACTGGCGCGGCGGCCCGTCTGGAGGAGACGGTGAAGGAGGGCCTGCGGTGCGGGATCTGGCCTGCGACGAAGTGGTCCAGGACCGTTGTCTTGGGTCGATCGAGGGGAGGGCCAGCGAGGCCGTTGACCAGGCGCTCGGCTGGCGATCGGGATCTGATCCCCCCGATCGACCAGTCCGGCGGCGCTGGCTCGGCTGGGATCGACGGAAACGGCGGCTGGGTTCTGCCAAGTGGCCTAGGGTGGTTGGTGGATCTGAGAATAAAAGAGGGGGAGAGGGTGGAGAAGAAGCTAGGAATGCAAAATAGACTAGGGTCTATAAATAGCAGATTTTTTAGGGTTGAGGGAATTTAGGTGTGCTAGGAGCCCTCCGATCGCGATCCGACGGATCCGATCGCGGGGGTAGTTTAGAAGGGCCTAGGAGAGAGTAGTAGACTGCAGTGGGCGTGTTTCCGGGACACAAAGTGAAGGCACTTCGGACCCACACGAACAACGGATGGGATAGGCAATGGAGTCCAAACGCGACGAGATTTGAGAGGCGGGTTGCACACAACAAAACAACAACACACACAACAACCTCGCGGCACACCGGTAACGTTACACGCCCAAACAACAAAGTAGGCCTACGGGACGTCACGAACACGTGAGGGAGCTCCGGAACGCGAAACGGACAACGAGAAGAAACGCGCGGAACCGGATGCAACCGACAACACAAATGCAATGCGATGCACATGTCTACATGATATGAATGAATGCCACACACTCACACAACAAAACTACGAAACCCGAAAGACAAGGAACCCGGAATGGAAATAGATGAAGCCGGAGATATATTATATGCCCAAAAGGGAAAGTATTACATCCGGGGCATTACAATAGGCATCACGTCCATAACAAGTAGACCGAAACGATTCTGCATCTACTACTATTACTCCACACATCGACCGCTATCCAGCATGCATCTAGAGTATTAAGTTCATAAGAACAGAGTAACGCTTTAAGCAAGATGACATGATGCAGAGGGATAAACTCAAGCAGTATGATATAAACCCCATTTTTATCCCCGATGGCAACAATACAATACGTGCCTTGCTGCCCCTACCGTCACTGGGAAAGAACACCACAAGATTGAACCCAAATCCAAGCACTTCTCCCATTGCAAGAACTATAGATCTAGTAGGCCAAACCAAACCGATAATTCGAAGAGACTTGCAAGGATATTATAATCATACATAAAAGATTTCAGAGAAGAATCAAATATTCTTCATAGATAATCTTGATCATAAACCAACAATTCATCGGATCTCGACAAACACACAGCAAAAAGATTGCATAGAATAGATCTCCTCGAAGATCGAGGAGAACTTTGTATTGAGATCCAAAGAGAGAGAAGAAGCCATCTAGCTAATAACTATGGACCCGAAGGTCGGTGGTAAACTACTCACAACTCATTGGTGAGGCTATGGTGTTGATGTAGAAGCACTTTGTGATCGATCCCGCCTCCGACGGAGCTCCTAAACAGGCCCAAGATGAGATCTCATGGGAACATAAGGTCGCGGCGGTGGAATTAGGGTTTTCTTTGTTGCCTCGATGTTTTCAGGGTACGTGGATATATATAGGAGGAAGTAGGGGACCGGGGGAGCCAGAGGGGGCCCATGAGAGTGGGGGCGCGCCTGCCCCCTGGGCGCGCCCTGCCCCCTCGTGGCCGCCTCTCTCGTCCCCTCGCGTGTACTCCAAGTCTTCTATGTAGACACGGTTCCAAAAATAACGCTCCCGAAGGTTTCATTCCGTTTGGACTCCGTTTGATATTCCTTTTCTGCGAAACACTGAAATAGGCAAAAAAACAGCAATCTGCACTGGGCCTTGGGTTAGTAGGTTAGTCCCAAAAATAATATAAAAGTGTATAATAAAGCCCATTAAACATCCAAAACAGAAAATATAATAGCATGGAACAATAAAAAATTATGGTTACATTTGAGACGTATCAAATACAACTCGGGAATGGACTTCTCCGTCCCTTGCATATTGTAGTTCATCACAAAGCTCATGTAGCTAGGTGGGAGTGACTGGAGGATTATGTCAATGACCGAGTCATCTGGGAGATTAATTCCTAGCTGAGACAAGCGGTTGTGAAACCCAGACATTTTGAGTATATGCTCGCTGACAGAAATATTTTCCTCCATCTTACAACGGTAGAACTTGTCGGAGACTTCATATCTCTCGACCGGGGCATGATCTTGGAAAACCATTTTCAGCTCTTGAAACATCTCATATGCTCCGTGTTGCTCAAAACACTTTTGGAGCCCCAATTCTAAGCTGTAAAGCATGTCGCACTGAACTAGGGAGTAATCACACTACGCTACTGCCAGGTGTTCATAACGTTTTGAGTTGCTGGGAAAATGGGTGCATCACCTAGCGGTGCTTCAAGGACATATGCTTTCTTGGCAGCTATGAGGATGATCCTCAAGTTATGGACCCAGTCCGTATAGTTGCTACCATCGTCTTTCAACTTGGTTTTCTCTAGGAACGCATTGAAGTTGAGGGCAACATTAGCGTGGGCCATTTGACCTACAAGACATATTGTAAGGATATTTAGACTATGTTCATGATAATTAAGTTCATCTAATTGAATTATTTAATGAACTCCCACTCAGATAGACATCCCCCTAGTCATCTAAGTGATACATGATCCGAATCGACTAGGCCGTGTCCGATCATCACGTGAGACGGACTAGTCATCAACGGTGAACATCTCCATGTTGATTGTATCTTCTATACGACTCATGTTCGACCTTTCGGTCTTCCATGTTCCGAGGTCATGTTTGTACATGCTAGGCTCGTCAAGTCAACCTAAGTGTATTGCGTGTGTAAATCTGGCTTACACCCGTTGTATGCGAACGTTAGAGCCTATCACACCCGATCATCACATGGTGCTTCGGAACAACGAACCTTAGCAATGGTGCACAGTTAGGGGGAAGACAATTCTTGAAATTTTAGTGAGAGATCATCTTATTTAAGCTACCGTCGTTCTAAGAAAATAAGATGTAAAACATGATAAACATCACATGCAATCAAATAGTGACATGATATGGCCAATATCATTTTGCTCCTTTTGATCTCCATCTTCGGGGCGCCATGATCATCATCGTCACCGGCATGACACCATGATCTCCATCATCATGATCTCCATCATTTTGTCTTCATGAAGTTGTCTCGCCAACTTTTACTTCTACTACTATGGCTAACGGTTAGCAATAAAGTAAAGTAATTACATGGCATTTTTCATTGACATGCAGGTCATACAATAAATTAAGACAACTCCTATGGCTCCTACCTGTTGTCATGCTCATCGACATGCAAGTCATGATTCCTATTACAAGAACATGATCAATCTCATACATCACATATATCATTCATCACATCCTTTTGTCCATATCACATCACACGACATATGCTGCAAGAACAAGTTAGACGTCCTGTAATTGTTGTTGCAAGTTTTTACGTAGCCGCTATAAGGTTCTAGCAAGAACATTTCTTACCTACGCCAAAACCACAACGTAATATGCCAATTACAATTTACCCTTCATAAGGACCCTTTTCATTGAATCCGATCAGACTAACACTACTAGGAAAAGGCCTACTAATGGCGCACCTATTTTGGCCATTAATGGCGCATTAGTGGTGCGCCATTAGTGCCACACCATTAGTATATTTTACTAATGGCGCACCACAGATGCGCCATTAGTATATACCATGGTGCGCCATTAGTATGCCTCCCAGGGGGCCATATATACCCAGGTGTTTTGGCATACTAATGGCGCACTATTGCCTGATGCGCCATTAGTAACTTTGGCATACTAATGGCGCACTGTTGGATGATGCGCCATTAGTATCCTTTGGCATACTAATGGCGCACTGTGATATGATGCGCCATTAGTATGAATATTAGGTTTTTTTTTAATTTTTTGTTTTTTTGCACAGGTTACAAAATGTATTATTGGACAGAATATAGACAGCACCAGCACACAGCAACAACAGATTCATCGAATACAATAGAAGATTAGTCTCTGAATACAATTCATCATATTATTCTCCGAATACAATTCATCATATTAGTCTCCGAATTCAAAAGACCGAACAAAGATAGAACATTATATTACAAGTCTCGAGACCGCGAGTAGCGAGTTTGTCTTCACATTACAAGTAGATATCGATCATCTAAACTACCATCACATAGAAGAGAGCTGCGGTCATCACGATGAGTATCATCACGATGAAACTCGTCTTCATCCGGTTCCTCCAACGCTCCCTCCCCTCTCCCGCTAGATAGCGGTCGTATCTAGATTCCGCCCGACCCTAGTGGTGTACCCTTTGTAACTGTTACCGCTGAATCGGTGAACCTGTCTCCGACACTCCTCCCAGTCGTTGTAGACTCCGGGAACCTTACCCTTGTACACGACATACGATGGCATCGCTATGCACTAGCCAAACGAAATGTTAATACCAATTCACAGACAATACATAAGCAATATATAAGTATGCAACAGAACGATCGGAAGAGAAAAGCAAGACATTAATAGCATCGATTACATCTAAGTTGAACGACTGTCGAAACCAAAGAGACATACTACAAGTTCATTAAAGTTTAATTACAACATGAGCCAATCGATGTTTCAGAACTAGACACAGCATCACTACTTTCGACTCGACTCAAGGGACCGGAGCGTGGATGAAGCCGCCGTCTATCGTGGGAGTCATGAAATCGCGGGCGCTGTCAGCCTGCTTTTGTAGCATTGTGTCGATGTCAGTGTTGGACGGTTGATTTCTGAGGTAGAACTGCCCCGAGGTACGAAGGACATCTTGATGGATGATTTCCGCAAACTCCGACTGGATGCGAAAGAATTCTTGTCTCATGTCCGCGTCCTAGATTGCCGACACGCTCGTGGCCCAATCTTTGAGTTTACTCGGTAGCAGAAGTTGATGATGGTCCCGTACGATCGCCCGCATGTGATGGATGGTGTAGTAGGCACCCTTCTGACCGCCAGGCGGCTGCTTGACGCAACAGAACGTCGTATTGTGGGAGAACACATGCTTGCCGTACTTATGAATAGGCCTGGTGAAGGTGCCTCCAGATTTGGCGTAGCCGGGGAGAACATCATCAAGAACCTTCTTGACATTTGTGTAGTCTACCTTCGACTGACGGTACGAGTCGAAATACGTGGCCATGGAATATTTGGGGCTTAGGAGGATGAGCGTGCAATGTGTGTCACTGCAGAAAACACGGAATGTTAAAAGAAAAACGATCGAAATCTAAGAATTCATATGTTACGGGGCGGTTGAGGGGAGGACTTACTCGGGAAAGTAAGGCACGAGGAAGTTATCCTTATCTTGGTTTGCCAGAATGACGCCTTCGAGGTAAGAACTCGCGACTTGCCGGTCCCCAGCGCTGCCCAAGATCTTGGCACGCATGTAGAAGGGGTCTACTATCACGATGTCCGGGGTCTTGTCGCGAATGATCCGCATCTCCATACTCAACGAAAATAGACGAACGAAGGTGTAGTGCAGCGGATGAAGGTTCAACATAGCGTAGATGTCATCAAACCGCAGGACGATCGTACCCCCGATGGAGTTATTCACAAAGCCCTTGCCCTCTGGCACCTTGGCCGCGAAAACCGGGTATGCCACATCCTTCTCTCTGAGACGCCGCTTCTCCAAAGAAAGAACACTGTCATGCACACTCCGCATAGCACCGGTTGCAGCATCGAGCATATTTCTCGGTAGCATCGGCCTACCCGCCACATGCACCCTCCTCATTACATCCTCAGGTGAAGGTGGCCCGTCCTGAGCATGGATTGTACTCGGTGTCGGCTGGCTCGCACCCTTGTTAGTCTTTCTTTTCCATGCCTTCTTCTTCTCCTGTAATGGGACTGAGTTCTGCTCACAGACCGCCTTCTTGAGTGTGTTGGGCTGATAATATTTTGCACCTCGCCTATCTGAGGCTCGGTGAAGTCGGCAGCTGGAGGCGTCTCCTGAGAACTGAACGGCAGACGACGCCTGTTGCAACTTGGTTTCTCCGCGGTACCAGCTAGATCGCGCGCGTCTTTTGTAGGGTTGGGTTCTTGAGAAGGAGGCCCCATGAAGTCGCCACCGTACCCATGATTGGCAAAGTACTGATCGACGTTGGCAAATGTATCGTCGTCGTTGTTGTCGTCGTCTTTTGGATCCTGTGCCATATGCATGTTTGGATCCAGTGGCATAGGGATGTCCGGCACCGTTGCGGTGGTCTTGCCATGGGGCCGACTTGGCGCCGACACGACTGGCGGTGTTGTCTTTGGGGTGGTGTCCCTCGCCCCCAACCGAATCTGGCTCTTCGGCCAAAGCAGGGGCCAACTCAGGCAGGCGCTGAGGGTCATCACATCATCTTCGTTGGCCCCGACGGGTCAAATCGGAGGTAACAACTCGTCGCAGCCTGGCAGCACCCGAACCAGTTGAACCCTAAACAAGTTGGGTGGCATCCTAGTACCGTGGAACACGGGGTTGCCCGGTTGAACAATTTTGCCCTTGGCGACATCGACCAACTCGTTGTTGACGAAGTGCAGGAGAGTGCACGGAACGTCGGCGGCGCCCTGCGAAAACATGTAGGGCGTCAGGGATGCCCAGTCAAAGGCAAGGAGATGAAGTCCTCGGCCGAGAGAGGCTTAATGAGTTACCGTGATGATGGCGTCGAGCTTGGCTAATGTCGAGGCACCGCCAACGGCGGGTGTGCAGTTGACGGAGGGGCCGCTTGCTGTAGAGGTGCCGGCCGGCGTACACCCGGGTGCATTAAGCTCCCGTGCCGGCGTCGGAGACACCAATGCCGCCTCCGCCGGAGACAACAATGGCCCCGCCATCGCGTTCTACGAGTTGTTGGCCGTGAAGCTGGGAATCGGGGGCGGCCCCTGTTGGCCGCCCGCAATCCACGCCTGCAACCCCTCGATCAAGGTAGGCACAATGGCGGTGATTGTCGCTCCCAATTGTTGTTGCACTTGCTCTTGGACAATCTCCAGAATCTGCGCCACTTGTGCCTTGAGTTCTTGAACCTCGCGCGACTGGCTTTCCGAGCTGGTCTTTTTCTCTTTTCGCCCACCAGCGTTATAGTATGACGACCATTTTGTGGACAAGCCTTTGCCGGCCACACGACCAGCTGACGACGGCTTACTGAGCTTATCCTTTTTCTTCATTACATTCAACGCCCTATTTAGAGTGGTGTCCCAAGGGTTGCTCTTAGTCGACCCCGCGCTACTGCTTTCAGTCGCTCGTGGAAGGAATGTGAACCATTTAGAAATTTGGCTTCATTAATTAGAACGCAACCATATGGAGCTAATTACGCGGGGGTGTATTCCTTACAAGAACAAGCTCAAGCGCCCTGGTCTTCGGATCCATGGTAAGCTCCTTTGTTTTCGGGTCCTTCTTGTACCGGGCCCTGACAAAGTTCCTGGTCTGCTTGTCACCGTATTTATCGAAGAGGGGCGGTAGGCCTTGCTCGGCATGGTCCGCCTCCTCCTTGTCCCATATAGGCTCCACCACTCTGTTAACCGTCGGGACCGAGTGTGTGTTCCCCTAAGTTCAGCTCCCACATTTCTTCCCCCCACTGACTTGATTCGGAGGTTGTGGTGCTCGAGCACTTGATCTTGAAGTCGTTGTAGTCATCTTCGGTGATCGAAGGATTTTTCTCCTTGATATTCTCATAACTCTCACCTTTCTCGATCATTCTCTTCACCGTGCTTCTCCAAGTAGACAGGGTCTTGCTTATCCTCGTGAGGGCAGTATTGTTCACTTTATTCCCTTTGAGGCTTGTGTTTTCAAATTCAGCGGG
Organism: Secale cereale; assembly: GCA_902687465.1. NCBI lineage: Eukaryota > Viridiplantae > Streptophyta > Magnoliopsida > Poales > Poaceae > Secale > Secale cereale. Next base: position 131,754,501 of record LR738710.1, read on the forward strand.
GAACTTGTATCGTTCGTGCAGCTTCGTGAATAGGACGTTGCGCAAATTCCCTCGGTCAGGATGCCTCAGGTTCTCGGTGTTAATCGAGACGGTGCTCCGGAGAGTGCACCCGAGCTGAAGCGAGTACCCCTTGACTATTCGTTCGGGCGCCGTTGGATTCCCGTCGGAGTCCACTTCAGTAAATTCCTTCTTTGACGGTGCAGAGCACGGTCGGGCACCGGTCCTTCCGTTGCCTCTTCGGTTGATCGCCATCTATGCGTGCGCCGCCATCATCAGTGGTGGCATCCTCGGCGGCACCATCAGTGGTGTCATCCCCGACGGCACCATCAGTGGGGTCATCCTCGGCGGCACCATCAGTGGTAGTGTCAGGATCGGTGGGGAAGGCGGCGTCCTCATACAAGTGAGGTTGTTCCTCCATCTCCTGGGACAACTCCCAGAATGCCTTGCCGCCTGAACCCCCGGCCTCATCATTGTTGGCCATGTTTCTCTCTAAATAGGAAAAAAGTTTGGTCAAAAAGTTGGTTATTGTCAAGGAACAAGATCATGGTCTCATCATTTAGGGTTTGTCGACACCGAGGCATCCTAAAAGCTAAGCTTTTATCATTGAGGGTTTTTCGACATCGAGGCACCCTAAAAGCCTAAGTTTTCATCATTTAGGTTTTTATCGACACCGAGGCACCCTAAAAGCCAAGGTTTTATAATTTATGGTTTGTCGACACCGAGGCATCCTAAAAGCTAAGCTGGGAAGGAGAATTCTAAGTTGGGCCTAATCACTTGGCTCTATTGCCGCCTATGGTTTAATGCAGCAAGAATAAAGGGGCAGTTGATCCTACTTAATTAACTACTAAGATACCCCGGCCCATGCATTAGTCACAAGTACCCCATATGTCCTATTTTTAGCAAAGTCATGCTAAAATTCACGGAAAATTTCAGCATGACCTTTGCTGAAAGTAGGACATATGGAGTCCCCGAATTTGCCGGAACGGAAGTTAATCGACATTCCAGCAAACTCTAGGGCCTCTCGGGGTACCTGCAAAATCATCACGACACGATGGTCGGAGACAAAACCCAGCAAAAATCTGGATGGAGTGCATTAGGCTTTCAACTCCACTTTAGACTATTCGAATGAAGATCACACTGAGCTCCAGCTGAGGGATCCATCAGCCATCATGCCAGCCAGCCAGCAAATTAAGCTGGCCTGGAGCAAATAAAAATACAATGCATACATACATACTAAAGCAGAAAGATAGATAGATAGATAAGCATGTTTAGTTTAGTTTACAAGAATGAGTGCATGCATGTCAAAAGTTGGCATCTACTACTTGCCTTTGCTTTTTCAGCCCATGTTCATGCAGGTCACTGTCAGTTACTACCAGTTAATTACTCTACTAGTCATGCCAAATAAGATAGAGACTCCTCATCATCATCATATAGTAAAAGCTAATTAACCAGCACATGCATCAATGATGCTTCTGCTCTTACTTCTCTGCTGCTAAAAGCATAACCACAACAAGATTAACAGCTACATTGTTCTATGTAGTGTACATTGGTGATTGTTGAGCCAACATGCCACATTGCAGTGCTAGGATGTTGCCATTCCAGCAAACTCAAGGGCCTCTAATAGGTCACCCAACAAAAAATCATCAATAGTTTTAGCTGAAAAAAAATTATGGATTACTGTTAACTGAAAATTAGTGAAAGAAACTGTTGCTGATCATGGATTGCTGATCATGAAAATTAGTATATTGTGCTTGTCAAGTGTTGCAGGCTTCACATTTTAAGCATTTTACAGTAATTTATCACCCTACTGTCCCTAAAATAGCTATTTATCCAGAGATGGCTAATAACCAGCAGATTTGCCATTACTGAATAGCTTGCACTGCTGTACTAATGGCCAACAGTATTTATAAGGAAAACTGAACTTGGAACATTTGACAAATCCCAAGGCCAGCATCCAGAAATCGCGATCAGAGCACAAAGGTCTAAAAGTGTTATAATCTACATTATCATATTATGCTTAGCCAGTCCATACTGATGACTCAAATAATAATCAAGCATTTTGCAGTAATATGCACAAATAATGTCCCTCAAATGGTTAATTAGTCAGAGATGGTAAAGCAATTGCAGATTTCCCATCATTTAACTGCTTGCAGTGTTGTGACAGACAACCAGCAGCAATTTATAGTGCAGATTGAACTTGTAAGGTTTGATAAACCTAACAGCCAACATACACAACAATGGCCATAGGAGCACAAAGGTCTAAACTTGTTTCCTAAACCACATCTGGAACTCAATTACTGAATTAATCTTGCCCTGTCGTACCAACAGCCAACAGTACTTCTATACCTAGTGAAGATTGAATTAGCACAAAGGTCTAAATCCACTAATGTCCCTCCCTCAAATGGTTAATTAGTCAGAGATGGTAAAGCAATTGCAGTTTTCCCACAGCCAACATCCAGAAATGGACACAGAAGCACAAAGGTCTGAACTTGTATCCTAAAAAACATCTGGAACTCAATTACTGAATTAATCTTGCCCTGTCGTACTAACAGCCAACAGTATTTCTATCTAGCAAAGATTAAAGTTGCAGTATTAGACAGATCTAGCAATGGAATCCAAATAAAGGCCTAAAATTGTACCACCCCTAGAACACATCTGGAACTCTAGAAAAACATCTCGAACACACTTGCTGATCATAAAGTGTTCCAACGCACATATCAATAATGTGGCACATGATTTTCGCAAGAGTTGAAGTATTTTAGGATAATCCTGACACAAGCAAATGGCTATACTGCACATACAGGAAGATGGACCTATTGTGATGGGTGTGGATGCATTTCTTACCAGGCACAAGGGCGGTCGCCGGAGGGGTCGGGGTCGGGGTCGGGGTCGGCAGCGGCGGCAGCGTCGAAGGGATGGCTCGAGGGCGTCCGAGCTTGTCCAGGTCCTCTTAGTCGAAGAAGAAGACGGCGACGGTCCTCCTGGGCGCCTCGGTTGGTCGTGGGGAGGCCGGCGGCCACGTGCTTCGCGGGTCGGCGGCGGTCGCCGTCCTGCACCCCGTGCCCGGACTGAGGTAGAGGCGGTGCAGGGCATGGGCCAACGCGGGGAGGCTGTCGGTGACGGCGAGGTAGCGGAGGCGTCGGCGATGGCGGAGCTGCAGTGGTGGGGGGCGCGGGGGCGGCGGCGCACGTAGGGGCAGCGGCATCGTGGGTCGGGGCAACGCGCGGAGGGGAGAAGTGGATCTGGCGAGAGGGAGGGACGAAGGGATCGGGCGACTAGCTATAGGGGGAAGATTACTAATGGCGCACCCCCTGGCGGTGCGCCATTAGAATGTTTTTTTGATACCAATGGCGCACCAGCCAGCGATGCGCCATAAGTAATTATTTTTTATAAAAACATTAATAATTTTTTATTTGAAAATATTTATGAATATAAAAATATATCATGAATATGAATATGAATATGAAACAGTAATAAATTTTTATAAAAACAATAATAATTTTTATTTGAAAATATTTATGAATATAAAAAAATATCATGAATATGAATATGAATATGAATATGAAACAGTAATAAATTTTTATAAAAACAGTAATATTTTTTTTTAAATATCATCAGATTTTTTTTGTTTGAAAATATTTATGACTATAAAAAATATCATCAAATTTTTTATTTAAAAATACCATCAAATTTGTTATTTGAAAATATAATCAAATTTGTTTTTCGAAAATATAATCAATTTTTTTAGTTGCATTCATTTGTGACGGTGGAGCGGGGGAGGGTGCGGGGGTCGTCGGCGGTGGTG
>LR738710.1:131759569-131790809 GCA_902687465.1 Secale cereale
GGGGGGGGGGGCGCCTGGGCCCCCCGAGCCTCCGCTGATGCCCCCCTTTGGCATATATTTATATCGCGTCCCGAAACCCTCGAGACGGGAACCCTTTTTCGCGATCTCATCTCTGTTCCGCCGCCGCCGCTGCTTCCAAGATCGGGAGCACCAGGAGAACTCTTCCCGGCACCCTGCCGGAGGGGAGGATCACCACCGGGAGCCTCTCCACCACCATGGACGCCTCCCGGATGAGTTGTGAGTAGTCTCCCTTGGACCATGGGTCCATGACCAGTAGCTATGTGATGTTCTCCCCCCGTTCTTGTGCTTCACTAATTAGTCCTCGTGAGCTGCCCTACATGATCGAGGCACATATGTAATCCTTACGCTGTTGCTATGATGAGTTTGCTGGGATCCGATGGATTGTGAGATTATGTTCAGATTGTGTTTGAGTAATATATTTGATCTACCTCTTTTATATTTATGTTCGTAAGTAATTCTTGCATGTTCCCCGTTGTTATTTATTGCTTTGGCCAAGTAGTAGGTAGTGACTCCAAGAGGGAACGTTATGCTTGATTGTGGGTTCATGCCCCTCGATGACTAGCTTGAGTGACAGAAACATGAGTCTAGGGGATGTGCTGTTGCCACAAGGGGGAAAACAACGGTGCTTGTGCCCGCGGGTGCAAGGAGTGTTTACTTTACGCAAAGTTCTTTAATGCAGTTGTCTGTTGCTTTGAGTTTACACTATGGGTGGGACTCGCAACTTAATACCAGCGAGATGTTCTGGATAGATATCTCAAGGTGGATGATTAGTAGTAGATGCAGATGGATTTCAGTCTACTTGCCTTGGCGTACCGCCCATGCTTTGAACCTCTACCTTTCTTGTAACATAGTTAGCATTGGTTTGCGCACATAATTCTGTCAATTGCCCAGCTGTAATTCGTTCACCTCACATAGCTGTTTTATCGTCTTTTGGGAGAGAGACATCACTAGTGAACATCATGGGACCCCGGTCTATATTATCATCATTGATCACATCCGCTATTTACTTTACGCTTTTTACTTACTATTGCATCATTACCTATCACTATTATCACTTGCGTTTGATCCTTTGTAAACTACAAGGCCGGAGAGATTGACAACCTCTCTGTACTCGTTGGGAGCAAAGTTATTTGTATCTGTGTGCAGGTCCACGTTGATTGCTAATATATCTGGCGCCGTTAGCAGTTGACACCTTCTTGTTGAAACTGGGAGTCTCAGGGAAATCGATCCTTGGTATCTTTGCCAAGGGAAAACTTCCGCTACACTGCATCTCAAACCTTCCACTTGGGGTAACCAACGAGGGGCGAGAAGCCATCAAGCAAAGTTTTCTGGCGCCGTTGCCGGGGACTCCACTCTTCAGAGTTGCACGCTATCTTTTACCTTTGCTTTTTAGTCTTGTTAGTTTACCTTTCAGTTTTTTTTGCCTTAGTATCTTTTATCAAAAATCACAAAAATAGTTATCTTGCTTGCTTGCTACTATGAGTTCCACCAAAAACACTAAATGGGAGGAGTACACCCCTTCTTCCATTACTCCAATCACCACTGTCGGGATCTACAAAAGTAATAAACCTTGTGATTATGTTAGTCTTGATGGAGGGTTATGCCCATGGCATGGTCTTCCAGGAAAAGAGTATGAGCCTCAGTTTAAAGTTGCTCCTATGCTTCCCCAAACTTGGGAAGATGTTCAAACTCTTATAATAGAGAGCACTTCTAACAAAGAAGATGACACTACAATTCCGCCCAATAATGATAAAATTAATTTTGATAATTGCAGTATCTCAGAAGTTGTCACCTTTCTACAGAGAATGGCTAAAGGTCCCCACACTAGCACGCTTAACCTTGCCTTCACAGAGCATATCACTAATGCTCTCATCAAAGCTAGGGAGGAGAAACTTAGAGTAGAAGCCTCCATACCTAGAAAGCTAGAAGATGGTTGGGATCCTATCATTAAAATTAAATTGAATAACTTCTCTTGCTATGCTTTATGTGATGCTGTATCTAGTACCTCCATTATGCCCAAAAGACTATATGATATGCTTAAATTGAAACCTTTTGATTCTTGTTCTTTTGGTGTTCGTCTCGTTGATTCTTCCATAAAGAAACCTTTGGGGAGGATCGACGATGTTCTTATCATTGTCAATGACAATTACGTTCCCGTTGATTTTATTATTATGGATATTGAATGTGAACCTTCGTGTCCAATTATTTTGGGACGTCCTTTTCTACGCACCGTTGGTGCTATCATTGACATGAAAGAGGGGAATATAAAATTCCAGTTTCCTCTCAATAAAGGGATGGAACACTTCCCTCGAAAGAAGATTAAGTTACCTTTTGAGTCCGTTATACGGGCTAGCTATTCTTTTACTCTTGATAAAACTTGATCTCTATGCATTATGCCTAGCCTAAAGGCATAAAAGAAAGCGCTTTTGGGAGGCAGCCCACATGAATAAAATTTTATTTTGCTTTTGTTGTGTCTTGATGTTGTTTACTACAGTAGCATCATCATTGTATCTTTGCTTTTCAACTTTGTGCCAAGTGTAGCCTCTGATTGCAAGAAAGTTCAAAAGTTGTGACGTGCTGTCCAGAAAACAGATTCTGTCCTTGGATAGAAAAATTCGTATAAAATCACCAGATCATATTTTTGGTCTGAATTTTTTCGACAGCATGCTCTATAAAATTGTATTTCGTGCGTCTGTTTTGAGTTTTTTGATTAGAGTTGCAGAAGTGCCCCGAAAAAATCATTTACTACCTGTTGTTCTGTTTTTCACAGATTCTGTCCTGTTTTGCCTTTCCTTCATTTTGCAAACCTCGAGCTTGCTTTTTCTTTGCAAAAACCTTTTGACAATCTTGAGAAACCGTAGATCTTCAAGAATATCCTTATTTCCAGCTAGGAACAATTATTTTATTATGGGTACTAACCTCGCTAATCAGATTATGATGAGTTATGTATGAAGGGAGTTTTCAAGTGTGCGAGGGAAGATGATAAAAAGATTCAGGAGTGTCAAACGCTCAACCTTGGGGATGCCCCCGTGCACCCCCAAGAAATATTCAAGGAGACTCAAGCGTCTAAGCTTGGGGATGCCCCCGTGCATCCCCTTCTCCATCAACATTATCAGTTCGTCTTTCGTTCCACTATATTTTTATCACTTCATGTGTTATGTGCTATGGTTGGAGCGTCTTGCTTTTAGTTTCCTTTTTAGTTTTCTTTAGCTTTTCATAACGAGTCAGAACTCAGCTTTCTTTATGTGGGAGAGAAACACGCTCCACTTCTACCTAGAACATAACATAGAATTTTCATGTCTATCTTTGCTGTGTGTGTTCTTTGTTCTTCAATAGCTACTATCATGCTTAGCTTTTAGTTTTCATGCTTATCTTTTTAAAGAGCTTTTGTTTAGTTGGTTGCTTGAACTCTCTTTACTTATCATGATTATCTTATTAAGAGAGTTTGCTTCCGTGGCACTGGTTGATATGTCTATGATGAAGATGCTACGTGCATAATGGTGCTTAGTAATTCATGTTTTCTTATGGTTAGTCTCAAATAGCTGGGGGGTTTCCAATGTGTTATTGGAGTACCAACATGATTTGTTTGCCTATGATGTGGTATGGTTTCGTAATATCTTCCTTCAAGAATTTACTTTGATTGACTTAGCGTATGCTCACGCATATTTAAGACTGTAAAGAAAGTCTGTCAAGCCTTGATGATCTTTTATTTCTGAGTAGCGATATAACTACCATGCCTGATTCAATGTTGCTTTGTCGCTCTGCATGATTATGACCGTCATTGCTCTTTTAGTTGGTCGCTCCCAGTCTTTTGCTAACCTCCACCTGTACTAAGCGGACTGCCTGCTTGTGCATCCAAATTCCTTTAAAACCAGTTATGCCATATGAGTCCACCATACCTTCCTACATGGTATTTACCTGCCATTCCTAACGAAGACTTTCATGTACCATCTCGAAATTATTCAAAAAGAAAAAAAATGTATTCCTATTTTGTGCCTCTGTTTTAAGTCCATGAGGAAGTAGTAGTTAATTCATGATCTTTTTAAGTTGGACAAGCTTCACCCCGGGATTGCATGTATAATGTGCAAACCCATAACACGAGAAGGAACTGGGATTGAGTGCGCCCGGCTCAAAATTAATATAACAAACAAACCCTCCTTCACGCTTTGTTCATGAGAAATCAGAAAACTTTGGCAGTGATAAACAAAGGAGATTAAGAGGATGTGATCGTCCTCATTCGGGAGCCGTTCCTCGAAACTTGTCCCTCTCAAAAAGTAATTGAGTTATCTGCTAGCATTCGTTGATGAAACATGCATGATCTAAGAAAAAAAATTATTATTATTATCTTTGTTTTTAAAACCAAGAGCTCTGGTACATGCTTTGTCTTTGTTTCCGACTACGGGTTTTCAACCTTGCCAACAAAAGCCGCGGTTCGAGAGTCTCCACATTCTTTTAAAGCACCAACTACTGAGAGCATGATTGTCATTCTGAGTGTAATGTGCATTGTCCCAAAGTAGCATTGTCTTTTGCATGGTTGTGATATCGTTTATTCTGAAACCATTGTATCTAGTCATCACTTAAACCTTGGAGGTGCCCCTGCATTTATGTTTTGCTTCACTAAAGGGGGCAAGCGAGATATCACTTTATCATATTTGCACATCATGCTCATTACAAATCTATTTGATGTTTCAATACCATATTGTAAAACTTTCAGTTCTTTGTGATTTTCTCATGAGGCAACTTAATTACTACAGATTCATTGTCTCAGTAAGCTTTTGTCATATGACTATGAAAAGTCCTATATGGTTAATAGCATGTCACCACAGAAATTATTCTTGTTATCATTTACCTACTCCAGGACGAGCAGGAATTAAGCTTGGGGATGTTATTACGTCCAAAACGTATCTATAATTTCTGCTTGCTCCATGCCTCTTTTGGGTGATATTGCTATGATATTTATACACTTCCATACACTTTTGATCATATTTGGACTAACCTATTAACTTAGTGCACCCCAGTGCCAGTTTCTGTTTTCTGTTGTTTTTGTATTTCAGGTTTTCCCATTACGAGAACTGCCAGAAAAATCCCGGAAAAATCATATAAAAAATCAGCGTTCCAGAAGCTTCCCATCTGCCAAAGGACAGCCGGAGGGGGGCTACCAGGGCTCCAGGCGCCCTGGTGGCGCGGGCCCCCCTGGCCGCGCCGGGGGGCGCCTGGGCCCCCCGAGCCTCCGCTGATGCCCCCCTTTGGCATATATTTATATCGCGTCCCGAAACCCTCGAGACGGGAACCCTTTTTCGCGATCTCATCTCTGTTCCGCCGCCGCCGCCGCTTCCAAGATCGGGAGCACCAGGAGAACTCTTCCCGGCACCCTGCCGGAGGGGAGGATCACCACCGGGAGCCTCTCCACCACCATGGACGCCTCCCGGATGAGTTGTGAGTAGTCTCCCTTGGACCATGGGTCCATGACCAGTAGCTATGTGATGTTCTCCTCCCGTTCTTGTGCTTCACTAATTAGTCCTCGTGAGCTGCCCTACATGATCGAGGTACATATGTAATCCTTATGCTGTTGCTATGATGAGTTTGCTGGGATCCGATGGATTGTGAGATTATGTTCAGATTGTGTTTGAGTAATATATTTGATCTACCTCTTTTATATTTATGTTCGTAAGTAATTCTTGCATGTTCCCCGTTGTTATTTATTGCTTTGGCCAAGTAGTAGGTAGTGACTCCAAGAGGGAACGTTATTCTTGATTGTGGGTTCATGCCCCTCGATGACTAGCTTGAGTGACAGAAACATGAGTCTAGGGGATGTGATGTTGCCACAAGGGGGAAAACAACAGTGCTTGTGCCCGCGGGTGCAAGGATTGTTTACTTTACGCAAAGTTCTTTAATGCAGTTGTCTGTTGCTTTGAGTTTACACTATGGGTGGGACTCGCAACTTAATACCAGCGAGATGTTCTGGATAGATATCTCAAGGTGGATGATTAGTAGTAGATGTAGATGGATTTCGGTCTACTTGCCTTGGCGTACCGCCCATGCTTTGAACCTCTACCTTTCTTGTAACATAGTTAGCATTGGTTTGCGCACATAATTCTGTCAATTGCCCAGCTGTAATTCGTTCACCTCACATAGTTGTTTTATCGTCTTTTGGGAGAGAGACATCACTAGTGAACATCATGGGACCCCGGTCTATATTACCATCATTGATCACATCCGCTATTTACTTTACGCTTTTTACTTACTATTGCATTATTACCTATCACTATTATCACTTGCGTTTGATCCTTTGTAAACTACAAGGCTGGAGAGATTGACAACCTCTCTGTACTCGTTGGGAGCAAAGTTATTTGTATCTGTGTGCAGGTCCACGTTGATTGCTAATATATCTGGCGCCGTTAGCAGTTGACACCTTCTTGTTGAAACTGGGAGTCTCAGGGAAATCGATCCTTGGTATCTTTGCCAAGGGAAAACTTCCGCTACACTGCATCTCAAACCTTCCACTTGGGGTAACCAATGAGGGGCGAGAAGCCATCATGTAGCCGTTGATATCGTACGCCTCATAGGTCATCAGGTTGTGCTCGGCGCCCTGTGACAAGGCGAATATGAGTTGTTCTTCTGCGGAAGAATCCTCATGTAAAGGGTACGACAGAAGCTTCTGCTTGAACCAACGCGTGAAACATGAGTTGTGCTGTTTGATTATATCTCCGTCCGTCCTCTGTTGGCCTCGGTCATTGTACGTCTTCTCAATAAAGGTTTTGTGCTCTACCACCCAAGGATCGACCACGTCTATGTGTTGTAGCGCGACTAGGTTTGCTCTTTCAAAGTCGGCGAGTCGACCCTCGAAGTCAACATGCATTTTGTGGCGACCCTCACGGTGACCCCATCCAGCGAGCCTGCCGAGGTGCCTGTTGACGGGCAGACCAACAGGGTTCTCGATGCCTAGATAATTCGTGCAGTAGGAGATGCACTCTTCGGTCAGAAAGCCCCTGGCTATGCTTCCCTCTGGACGTGACATGTTGCGAATGTATCCTTTGATGACACCATTCATCCTTTCGAACGGCATCATGCTGTGCAGGAACGTCAACCCGAGTTGGATGATAATGTCCACGATATGGACCAGCAGATGCACCATAACGTCGAAGAATGCGGGCGGGAAGTACATCTCAAGCTCGCATAGTATCACCACGATCTCTTCCTGTAGCCTTCTGAGTTGCCTCACGCCAACCGACTTCTGAGAGATGACGTCAAAAAAGTTGCATAGGCCAAATAGCGTTTCACGGACGTGCGCGTCCATGATCCCATGGATTGCAACTGGAAGTATCTGCGTCATCAGCACGTGACAGTCGTGAGACTTCATCCCGCTGAACTTCTGCTTCGCTGGGTCTAGGTATCTGCTTATCGTCCCCGCGTAACCGTAAGGAAGTTTTACTCCTACGAGGCAGGTGAAAAACTGCTCGATCTCCTCCTGACTTAGAGTGAAGCACGCGGGAGGGTAGTCATTTCCGGTCTTCTTGGCCTTTTTGCCTTTGCGACGACTTTCCGTGTCCTGCTTCGCCTCATCATCATCATCATCATCATCATCATCATTAGCGTGAAGCTCCTGCCTGATGCCTATTGATTTCAAGTCTGCCCTTGCTTTCGGCCCATCTTTGGTCCTCTCTGGCATGTTGAGCAGGGTACCAAGCAGACTCTCGCACACGTTCTTCGTGATATGCCTGACATCAAGGCTGTGAGGCACACGGTGGATCTTCCAGTACGGCAAGTCCCAGAAAACAGACCTCGTTTTCCATACCTTCAGCAGCGGCTCTGGCGCCTTTTGCTTCTTTCCCGACAGTGGGAAATCTTTCCAATTTTTCAACAGCTCGTCTATTTCCTCGCCGCTCCTCGTACGCGGGCGTCCTCGGGGTTCGGTTTCACCATCGAACAGATCCTTGCGTTTTCTTCACAGGTCATCATCGCGAAGCCACCTTCGATGTCCCATGGACATGGTTTTCGAAGACCCGGGATCTCTATCTAGCTGGCGATACGTTGTGCCATCCATGCACCTGACGCAGCCAAAAAATCCGTGGACCACCTGCCCGGCGACATATCCGTAATCGAGATAGTCGTGCACCATCGTGAGCAGTGCGGCTCTCATAGGGAAATATTCTTTCTCTGCGGCGTCCCACGTATTGGCTGGCGTTTTCCATAGCGTGTCAAGCTCCTCTTTCAGCAGCCCCAGATACAGATTGATGTCGTTCCCTGGTTGTTTCGGTCCTTCAATTAGCATACTCATGTGAATGTACTTCCTCTTCATGCACAACCAGGGGGGAAGGTTGTACATCCACACAAACACAGGCCAGGTGCTATGTGTGCTCCTCTGGCTGCCAAACGGATTGACTCCATCGGTGCTCGTGCCCAGCACGATGTTCCTTGGATTGTTCCCAAATTCTAGGTCTTCGAAGTTCAATGCTTGCCACTGGCTCGCATCCTTAGGGTGACTCAGCATCTTGTCTTTTTTATCTATCTCCGGATCATTTGCGTCATCTTCTCGCTTCTTCTCCTCCCTATCCGCATGCCAACGCAGGAGCTTTGCTACCTTAGGGTCCGCGAAATACCGCTGCAGACGAGGAGTGATCGGAAAGTACCACACCACTTTTCGAGGAGCTTTCTTCCTCTTCTTGTATCGAGTGACACCGCACACCGGACATATGGTAGACTCCGCGTGCTCGTCCAGATAAATGATGCAATTGTTCATGCACACATGGTATTTCACGTGCGGTAAATCCAGAGGACACACGATTTTCTTCGCCTCCTCAAAACTGGTCGGGCACTTGTTCCCCTTGGGAAGACGTTCGTGCCAGAAGGACATGTTCTCGTTGAAGCATGTGTCGGTTATTTTGTGTTTTACCTTCATCTCCAGAGCCATGACCGTTACTTTCAAGCGGGTATCCTCGGGCCTGCATCCTTCATACAATGGAGTAACCGCATCTATCTCCAGTTGATCCATCTTGGCTTTCTCTCGGGCGGCAGCTCTTGCGTTATCCGTCTGCTTGAGAAGCAACTCTTGAATATGAGGGTCCTGCACCCAGCCCATCGATGGTCCAGCGTCGTCTGCTCTGCCGGCATCATCATCTTCATGATCATGCCCGTCGTCTGCTCCGGGAACTTCCTCATCATCATGTCCTGCATCTTCTACATGATGACTGTGTACATCATCACCGTCGTGATCATCTCCTGGGGATTCTTCGTCTTCTCGCCCGCCCGAGCCGCAGTGGTTGTCTTGCTGCCCTTCCTCATTTCTTGCCCGGCCCCCATGGACGACTTCGTAGTCATCTTCATCACCTTGCCACCGATAGCCATCCATGAAACCACGCAAGAGCAGGTGGTCCCGCACCTGCCCGGAATCCGGGTCCGCAATAAGGCTCTTCAGCTTGCATCTTCGACACGGACATCTTATCTCCGTCTCGTTCTTTTGAAGCATCTCGGCCTTCGCGGAGCTCAAAAACCTATTCACGATGCCTTCGGTCATCGTGCGGACCATGGTCGCCTGCGGGGTAGAGCAAAACGATATTTTAGAACCAAGAAAAAATTTGGCATGACTTTCCCTAAAAATAGGACCAAAAAGAATGCTTAATGCCAAAATTCTCGCCGAAACGGAAATGAATCAACATTCCGACAAAATATTGGCAACTATCGCATTTCAAATACCGGTACACCTCCAAACACAAACACATATGCAACACCACAAACATATGCAACACCACGAACATACATAGATCTAGCTAGGCCATAAAAAGTGCATGTGCACATTGTTGTAGGGAGAACAACATAAATATAGCTTCCCCCCTTACTTACCTATCAAAACAAGGTAATTTAACCACTTAATTTGAATGAATCTATGGTGGAAATGAGGTGACAAAGAGGAGGCGCTCGAGAAAAGCTTTGGAGGAGGAGGTGGAGAGAATGAAGTGGGGGAGAAAGTGAGTGCGTAGGAGTGGCTGTCCAAAATATCTTGTTGGCTGCCCACTTACTAATGGCGCACCACCTCAAAATGCGCCATTAGTAACCCAGGTTACTAATGGCGCACTTGGTGGTGGTGCGCCATTAGTAGTTTTGCAAATAAAAAATAAAAAACATACTAATGGCGCACTGTGCCAAAGTGCGCCATTACTAGTTTAAACTAGTAATGGCGCACTGTGGAACAGTGCGCCATTAGTAGTTTTGCAAAAAAAGAATAAAAAATATAATAAAAAACAACAGTAGTGGCGCACAGTGTGACTGGTGCGCCATTACTAGTTACAACTAGTAATGACGCACTGTGTGTGGATGCGCCATTAGTATGTTTGGAAAAGGAAAAAAAAGAATTTGATACTAATGGCGCACCCTGAGCCAGGTGCGCCATTAGTGTATTCAACTCTAATGGCGTACCAGAAGGTGGTGCGCCATTATTATATACTAATGGCGCACCGCATGTCTGGTGCGCCATTAGTGTCAGTCCCATCTATAGCCCTTTTTCTAGTAGCGTAAAGTGGGAGAGACACACACCTGCTAGCCACCTTATGCAACTAGTGCATGTCAGTCGATGGAACCTGTATCACATAAGCGTACGTGTAAGGTCGGTCTGGGCCGCTTCATCCCACGATGTCGCCGAATCAAGATAAGACTAGTAACGGCAAGTAAATTGACAAAATTGACGCCCACAACAAGTTGTGTTCTACTCGTGCATAGAAACTACGCATAAACCTGGCTCTGATACCACTGTTGGGGATCGTTGCAGAAATTTAAAAAAATTATACGCATCACCAAGATCAATCTATGGAGAGACTAGCAACGAGAAAGGGAAGCGCATCTTCATACCCTTGAAGATCGCGAGAACGGAAGCGTTACTAGAACGCGGTTGGTGGAGTCGTACCCGCAGCGATTCAAATCGCAGTCAATTCCTATCAAAGCGCCGAACAACGGCGCCTCCGCGTTCAACACACGTGCAGCCCGTTGACGTATCCCGCGCCTTGATCCAGCAAGGAGAGAGGGAGAGGTTGGGGAAGACAACTCCAGCAGCAGCACGACGGCGTGGTGGTGGTGGAGCAGCGCGGTTCTCCGGCAGGGCTTCGCCAAGCACCGTGGAAGGAGGAGGAGGTGTTGGAGAGGGGGAGGGCTGCGCCAGGGATGTGGTACCGCTGCCCTCCCACCCCTCTCTATTTATAAGGGATGGGGAGAGGGGGCCGAGCCCTCTAGATGTGATCTAGAGGGGGGACGACGACCAGGTGGGGGGGGGACTTGCCCCCCATGCAGGTGGGGCACCCCACCCCCTAGGGTTTCTAACCCTAGGCGCCCTTGGGACCTTGGGGGGGGGGGGTGCACCAGCCCACTAGGGGATGGTTCCCCCTTCCTCAGTCCACTTGGCCCATGATGGGCCTCGAACCCCTCGTTGGTTACCCCAAGTGGAAGGTGTAAGATGCAGTAAGTAGAAGTGTTTTCCCTTAGCAAAGATGCCAAGGATCGAATCCCCAAAGACTCCTAGGTTCAACAAGTAGGTGTCAATTGCTACAGCGCCAGATTAGTAGCAATCAACGTGGACCTGCACACAGATACAAATAACTTTGCTCCCAACGAGTACAGAGAGGTTGTCAATCTCTCCGGCCTTGTAGTTCACAAAGGGTTAAAAGCAATGATAGTAGTGATAGATAGTTTTTGCAATAGTAAGTAAATAGTGAAAAGTAAATAGTGGATGTGATCAATGATGATAATATGGACCGGAGTCTCATGATGTTCACTAGTGATGTCTCTCTCCCAAAAGACGATAAAACAGCTATGTGAGGTAAACAAATTACAGCTGGGCAATTGACAGGACCACGAACGCAAACCAATGCTGACTACATTGCAAGAAAGGTTGAGGTTCAAAGCATGGGCGGTACGCCAAAGTAAGTAGACCGAAATCCATCAATATCTACTACTAATCATCCACCTTGAGATATCTATCCAGAACATCTCGCTGGTATTAAGTTGCGAGTCCCACCCATAGTGTAAACTCAATGCAACAGACAACTGCATTAAAAGAACTTTGCGTAAAGTAAACAATCCTTGCACCAGCGGGCACAAGCACCGTTGTTTTCCCCCTTGTGGCAACAGCACATCCCCTAGACTCATGTTTCTGTCACTCAAGCTAGTCATCGAGGGGCATGAACCCACAATCGAGCATAACGTTCCCTCTTGGAGTCACTACCTATTACTCGGCCAAAGCAATAAATAACAACGGAGAACATGCAAGAATTACTTATGAACTAAAATATAAAAGAGGTGAATCAAATATATTACTCTAGATCAATCTGAACATAATCTCATAATCCATCGGATCCCAGCAAACTCAACATAGCAACAGCATAAGGATTACATAGGTGCCTCGATCATGTAGGGCAGCTCACGAGGACTAATTAGTGAAGCACAAGAACGGGAGGAGAACATCACATAGCTACTGGTCATGGACTCATGGTCCAAGGGAGACTACTCACGAGTCATCCGGGAGGCGTCCATGGTGGTGGAGAAGCTCCCGGTGGTGATCCTCCCCTCCGGCAGGGTGCCGGGAAGAGTTCTCCTGGTGCTCCCGTTCTTGGAAGCGGCGGCGGCGGTCGAACAGAGATGGGATCGCAAAAAGAGTTCCTCCTCTGAGGGTTTCGGAGGGTCCTTTAAATATATGCCAAAGTAGGGCATCGAGGGAGCCTCGGGGGGCCCAGGCGCCCCCCCGGCGCGGCCCAGGGGGGGGGGGGTGCCCACAGGGCGCCTGGAGCCCCTGTGCCCCCCCAGGCTGCCCTTCGGACGCAGTGTTGTTTCCGGAACGCTGATTTTTTATATATTTTTTCTGGATTTTTCTAGGCAGTTCTCGAAACGTGAAAACCTGAAATACAAAAACAGCCGAAAACAGAAACTGGCACTGGGGTGCACTGGATTAGTAAGTTAGTCCAAATATGATCAAAAGTGGATCGAAGTGTATGAATATCATAGCAATATCACCCAAAAGAGGCATGGAGCAAGCAGAAATTATAGATACTTTTTGGACGTATCAACATCCCCAAGCTTAATTCCTGCTCGTCCTCGAGTAGGTAAATGATAACAAGAATAATTTCTGTGGTGACATGCTATTAACCATATAGGACTTTTTTATAGTCATATGACAAAAGCTTACTGAGACAATGATTCTATAGTAATTAAGTTGCCACAAGAGAAAATCACAAATGACTGAAAGTTTTACAATATGAAACTGAAACATCAAAAAGATTTGCAATGAACATGATGTGCAAATATGATAAAGTGATATCTAGCTTGCCCCCTTTAGTGATGCAAAACATAAATGCAGGGGCACCTTCAAGGTTTAAGTGATGACTAGATACAATGATTTCAGAATAAACGATATCACAATCATGCAAAAGACAATGCTACTTTGGGACAATGCACATTACACTCAGAATGACAATCATGCTCTCAGTAGTTGGTGCTTCAACATAAAAGTAAAAGAAAGGTTAAGAGCTAGAGCTTTTTATTTTGAAAACATGGAAGCAATTGTGTCAACGGTAATAGTACTTCATATGTGTCATGCATAAAACATCCTATAAGTTGCAAGCCTCATGCATCGAATACCAATAGTGCTCGCTCCTTGTCCTAATTAGCTCGGATTCCCATGGGTTATCATTGCATTGCATATGTTTCAACCAAGTGTCACAAAGGGGTACCTCTATGCCACATGTACAAAGGTCCAAGGAGATAAATCACATTTGATTTCTCGTTTTTGATAGATCTCAACTTGATGACATCCATACCGGGAGAACATAGAAAATAGATGATGGACTCCTCTTTAATGCATAAGCATATTCTCATGAGAGATTGAGGATTAAGGTCCAAGCTAAAACTTCCACCATGATGCATGGCTTTGGTTGGCGCCCAATGTTCTTCTCAAACAATATGCATATTAATTCAACCCACGGCAAATCACCCTTACTTCAGACAAGAAGAACATGCATAGCAACTCACATGATATTCAACAAAAGTGTGACAGTTGATGGCGTCCCCAGAAACATGGTTACCGCTCAACAAGCAACTTATAAGAAATAAGATACATAAGCAACATATTCTTTACCACAATAGTTTTTAGGCTACTTTCCCATGAGCTATGTATTGCATGGTTAGTTTGCTTAGTACAGGTGGAGGTTATCAAAAGACTGAGAGCGACCAACTAAGAGAGCAATGACGGTCATAATCATACAGAGCGACAAAGCAATATTGAATCAGGCATGGAAGTTATATCGCTACTCAGAAATAAAAGATCATCAAGGCTTGACAGACTTTCTTTACAGTCTTGAATATGCGTGAGCATACGCCAAGTCAATCAAAATAAATTCTCGAAGGAAGATATTACTAAACCATACCACATCATAGGCAAACAAACCAAGTTGGTACTCCAATAACACATTGGGAACCCCCCAACTATTTGAGATTAACCATAAGAAAACCTGAACTACTAAGCACCATCATGGAAGTAGCATCTTTATCATAGACACATTGACCTATGCAACGGAAGCAAACTCTCTTAATAAGGTGAGCATGGTAATTAAAGAGAGTTCAAGCAACCAACTAAATAAAAGCTCTTGAAAAGATAAGCATGAATACTAAGAGCAGAGCACGATAGTAGCTATTAAAAGATAAAGAACACACACAGCATAGATAGACATGAAAATTCTATGTTATGTTCTAGGTAGAAGTGGAGCGTGTTTCTCTCCCACATAAAGGAATGCTGGGTTCCGACTTGTTATGAAAAACTAAAAAGAAAACTAAAAGCAAGACGCTCCAAGCATAGCACATAACACATGAAGTGATAAAAATATAACGAAACGAAAGACGAACTGATAATGTTGATGGAGAAGGGGATGCACGGGGGCATCCCCAAGCTTAGACGCTTGAGTCTCCTTGAATATTTCTTGGGGGTGCACGGGGGCATCCCCAAGCTTGAGCGCTTGACACTCCTGAATCTTTTTATCATCTTCCCTCGCACACTTGAAAACTCCCTTCATACATAACTCATCATAATCTGATTAGCGAGGTTAGTACCCTTAATAAAATAATTGTACCTTGCTGGAAATAAGGATATTCTTGAAGTTCTACTGTTTCTCAAGATTGCCAAAAGGTTTTTTTAAAGAAAAAACAAGTTCTTAATTTGCAAAGTGAAGGTAAGGCAAAACAGGACAGAATCTGTGAAAAACAGAACAGCAGGCAGTAATTGATCTGTTCGGGATACTTCTGCAACTCAAATAAAAAAACTCAGAACTGACGCACGAAAGACAATTATATAGAGAATTAATTCGAAGAAATTCAGACCAAAAAGATGATCTGGTGATTTTATACGAATTTTTCTATCCAAGGACAGAATCTGTTTCCTGGACAGCACCTCACAACTTTTGAACTTTCTAGCAGTCAGAGGCTATACTTGGCACAAATATGAAAAGCAAAGATAAAATGATGATGCTACAGCAGTAAACAACATCAAGACACAACAAAAGCAAAAATTTTATTCATGTGGGCTGCCTCCCAAAAGCGCTTTCTTTTATGCCTTTAAGCTAGGCATAATGCATAGATCAAGTTTTATCAAGAGTAAAAGAATAACTAGCCCGTACAACGGACTCAAAAGGTAACTTGATCTTCTTTCGAGGGAAGTGTTCCATCCCTTTCTTGAGAGGAAACTGAAATTTTATATTACCCTCTTTCATGTCAATGACAGCACCAATGGTGCGCAAAAAGGGACGTCCCAAAATAATTGGACATGAAGGATCACATTCAATATCCATAATAGTGAAATCAACGGGCACATAATTATCATTGACAACAATAAGAACATCGTCGACCTTCCCCAAAGGTTTCTTTATGGAAGAATCAACGAGACGAACACCAAAAGAACAAGAATCATAAGGTTTCAATTTAAGCATATCATATATCCTTTTGGGCATAACAGAGGTACTAGCACCAACATCACATAATGCATAACAAGAGAAGTCATTCAAATTAATTTTTATCATAGGATCCCAACCATCTTCTAGCTTTCTAGGTATGGAGGCTTCTACCCTAAGTTTCTCCTCCCTAGCTTTGATGAGAGCATTAGTGATATGCTCTGTGAAGGCAAGGTTAAGCGTGCTAGTGCGGGGATCTCTAGACATCTTGTGAAGGAAATCAATAACTTCGGTAAGAGTGCAATTATCAAAATCAAGGTCACGAGCATCAAGTAAAGTGGTAGTGGTGTCCTTAAGGTTCACTTGGTTGGTAGTTTCTATAGTTATAGCATCACCATTAATAGGTCCATTCGGACCAGGAGTACATTGGGTGCTAAGAGTGTGAACATCCTCAATAACTTGGATAGTAGCAACAGTGTGGTGGGTAGGAAGGCTCTTAATTCTTTCCTCTTCCTCCCTTTCTCTAGCCCATCTTTCTTTAAGCTTAGCCATCATCCTAATGTTTTCATTAATTTGTACTTGAGTAGCATTAATAGGGATGACTTCCCTCTCCTTAAGTGGAGAAGTTTCAATTTTTTTGCAATTTTACCTCATTGGCTAAGTGGTCTACCTTAAAAGAAAGATCATCTAGTTTATGTAGTTTCTCTTCTACATTCTTATTAAAGGCTTTTTGGGTAGTGATGAAATCTCTAAGCATGGTCTCTAGTTCAGTATTGGAGTTCTAGGTACTAGGATAATCATTGTTGTTCCCATAAGAGTTAGAGGGGAACGGTCTAGGATTGTTACCAAAGTTACTCCTATAAGCATTGTTGTTAAAATTGTTTCTAGAGATAAAGTTCACATCTACTTGTTCTTGAGCAATCAAAGAATTTAAAGGAACATCACGAGGATCAACAGTAGATTGCTTCAAAAGTAGAGACATGATCAAGTCAACTTTTTCATTGAGGGAGGAAATCTCCTTGACAGAGTTTACCTTCCTACCTGTTGGAGCGCGTTCGGTGTGCCATTGGGAATAGTTGGTCATCATCTCATCGAGAAGCTTTGTGGCAGCACCAAGTGTAGTTGACATAAAAGTTCCTCCCGCGGCCGAATCTAACAAGTTCCGCGAGGTAAAGTTCAAGCCTGCATAAAAAGTTTGGATAACCATCCAAGTAGTCAAACCGTGAGTAGGGCAGTTCTTGATAAGAGACTTCATACGTTCCCAAGCATGGGCAACGTGTTCATTATCCAATTGTTTAAAATTCATAATGTTACTTCTAAGTTGGATAATTTTAGCAGGTGGATAGTATTTTCCGATAAAAGCATCTTTGCACTTGTCCCATGAATCTATGCTATTTCTAAGCAAAGACTGAAACCAAATTTTAGCTCCTCCTCTCAAAGAGAAAGGAAAAAGCTTAAGCTTAACAATATTACCATCTATTTCTTGGTACTTTTGCATATCACAAAGTTCTACAAAGTTGTTCAAGTGTAAAGCAGCATCATCTCCAGCACCAGAGAATTGTTCTCTCATGACTAAGTTCAGTAAAGCAGGTTTAATTTCATATGAAGGTGCTGAAGTGGCAGGTGTAGTGATAGGTGTTGTCGTGGAATTAACACGTCAGATGTCCGGATTAACGGACTTAGTCGTGAGGCCGCGCATCTATGTAGTAGCTTGAGAGGGGTTGAGCGGAATCGAGAGAAGTACTGCAAGACAAGGATTTAGACAGCTTCGGGCCCCGGGAAACATCATCCGGTAATAGCCCTACGTGCTGTTTGAGGCTAGATCTCATTATGACCCTCATGGTGTCGCCGGTAAACCGGCTCTTGGTCTCTAGCCCTAGAAACTTGTGAAAAACTTGTCCTCTTTGGGGAGCCCTGCCCCTCCTTATATATGTTGAAGGGGTGGGTTTACATGACTAGTCCTAGTAGGACTAGGATTGATCTATTACAAGGAGTCCTAGTCTTGCTTCCTTTATGGAGAATATTCCTTGTGCTTTATTATTAAACCGGCCCACTATTAATATGAACCGGCCTTCTGGGCCTTGGGCCTTGTCATCCATAATCCATACGCCGGGTTACCAGTGAGTAATATTATTTAGGCAGGTTGCTTGTAAACCGTCTGGTGATAACGGATCGCCAGTGAATCACCAAGTGTAAACCGCCAAGTCCGACCGGGTTACAATTCCGGCCGGTTCATACCGCGGGGGTATATCCCCGACATTAGCCCCCAAGTTTAGCTTGGATGTGTCCATGTAAACTTATGCTGCAAAATAAACACAATAGCGAATCTGATAGGTTGTGCTCCGGGTTAAGAATTTCTTGTAATCCGGCATCTGACCATCCTTAAGTCCTTGTCTTTCCTTCTTCTTAGAAAATCCGGGTCAACAGACCAACTTCAGAACCAACTTACTTGCATAAGAATATTGTAAATAAAGAATCCATTTGAATCAGCCTTTAATGCTCTGACTTGACAAAAATATTGGTCTTTGAAATATTCAACTGATATCCAGCCGGCTTGAAGATATAGAGCTTGCCGGTTTATGGTTGCCAAAATTGCCGGGTCACACAATTAATCTGATTTGCCACAACTGTAAATTTGAAGATGTTCCTCCTTTATATGCATATTACCTATAGCCCCCAAGTGCCGGGTCATTATGTAATAATGAGCAGGGACTTTGTATATACTTCATTGAACATAGCCTTGTATAATCTTGAAGAAATCCGGATTGTTCATCCCAATCACTATGAAACTGAATATTCCATATTATGTAGCCCCCAAGTGCCGGGTCATTATGCAATAATGAGCAGGGACTTTGAAAATATGATCATGTAAACTTGAATAGCAACGTATAGCCCCCAAGTGCCGGGTCATTATGCAATAATGAGCAGGGACTTTGTAGATATAATCATTGAAAATAACACTATATAATGCAACTTCCATCGTGAGGTTTGAATCCACGTCCACAAGGTTAAGAGCTTTGTGCTTTACCAACTGAGCAGTGGACCTTTCAATATAATGGATTAATACTTGTGTACCTTGAATTGTTGACAGGAGCGATTGGTAGCCCCCAAGTTCCGGTTTAGCTATATTTAGAAGGTGAACCGGTACTTCCAGATAAAGCAAATGATCTTTCCATTAGCCCCCAAGTGTCAATTAGACAACTTGATTGTGTGCTTGAGACTTTTGTCTTTGAATTGCTGTTGTTTACTGCTTCAACTGCCCATTAGCCCCCAAGTGTCAAGTAGACAACTTGTTTGTGTGCTTGAGACTTGTGTATTTGATGTAATCTCAATTTGAATAATGTAGCCCCCAAGCGCCGGGTTGTAAGCCTGCAGCAACTCGGGACTATTCGTTTGTAGAATAAATCACTTCCATCGTTGAAATAATATCCATTGCGCTTTAAAGCGACTTTGAAAACCTCAATCATAATATTGATAACCATAATAGGAATCCAGCCATATTGGCTATTGAAGAATATAATCCGGTTTGAAGACCGGTTCCAATGATGTTTGATCACAATCGGGCCGGGTTAATAAACACCGGTCATTATTTTGTCTCATACTGCGATCAAGTATGCTTGATATTCTTAATCCGGCAGAACCTTAAAATTTCTTGATGAAGATCTTCATGGATCCAATAACAAACCCGGGCTTGATAATTGACACCGGTTTATTTCTTGAAACTTTGTTCAGAAATTTGTGGCTTGTTGCCTGATAGATGATCCGGGCTATAATGAACACTGGTTTACTCATGCTGGTATTCATGATCCATACTTTCCATTTCATAGATATGTGGTCAACTTGTTTAGCTGTTCCACTCCGGTTTAAAAGGTTATAAAACACAAAAACATCACAAATATACAAGTTTTGCAAATAAGACCATGTAGTCGAGGCTTTTTCAAAGAGCTGCCAGGCTCAAAGCAAGGTTCAGCCAATCAATGGATGTGGGTACCATCCATGGGGCCTAGCCAATCACTGAACATGGAATTATCCAACTTTTCAAAGGGCCGAAAGAACCGTATAAAAATTATTCCGATCACTGGGACGCGGATTGGCCGACACTCCCAGGGGGCCTAGCCAATCACTGAACGTGGAATTATCCAACTTTTCAGAGGGCCAAAAGAATCGTATCTATTATTCCGACCACTGGGACGCGGATTGGCCGACACTCCCAGGGGGCCTCCAGGGTTCCTCCTGAACCGGTGGGTCAATCTAAACCAATCACTGAACGTGGTACTATCCAACTTTTCAGAGGGTCGAAAGAAAAATTATTCCGATCACTGGGACGCGGATTGACCGACACTCCCAGGGGGCCTCCAGGGTTCCTCCTGAACCGGTGGGTCAATCTAAACCAATCACTGAACGTGGACTTGTCCAACTTTTCAGAGGGTTGAAAGAACTATGAAACTAATCCGATCACTGGGAGTGGATGATACCAACTCCCAGAGGGCCTCCAGGGTTCCTCCTGAACCGGTGGGTCAATGTAAACCAATCACTGAATGTGGATGTATCCAACTTTTCAGAGGGTCTCCAGGGTTCCTCCTGAACCGGTGGGTAATTTGTGAAGCCTTTTCTCCTTGAACCGGATATGATCTCATGTTCTTCAGAGAGTTTTTTATTGCTTTTGAGTATATTCTGCAAAATCAGATAGACTGATCAAAGCATCTTATTTTCTTAATGAAAAATGATATATAATAAGAGAAATAATATTGTAGATGGACATCACCTGAATGAATTTGAACCGGTATGTTGGAATAGACCGGATCACAGGGTGGACGGTAAAACGACCGTAGTATTAAAGGCGGCTCAATAAATTAAACTGGCGGTGAGGTTGTAAACCGGTGGAGATGAGCAAGTTGTCCTCCGTATCGTCAACCGGTGCGGATGCGTGAACCGGCCATAGTTGTAAACCGGTGCTTGAATCCGTGGAATAATGACGACCACTTGTGTCGAACAATGTTTGGCGTGCCTCCACCTCCGTAGTATAATACCATTTTATAATGAATAATTTTCCTGCATATAGAATACAGCAGGGCAAGGAATTTTTTCTCGAGGAATTAATATGTATTAAAAATAAATAGGATAGATATCACCTGATTCGTCTGGAGAACAGATGAGCCGGCCGCGTATTGATGTAAATGCAGCAATGGGGGTAGCGACTCGCACATGTATCCGCTGGGCCGGTTTATGAGGACGGGTGCGGTACCGACGTGTTAATGTAGACCGGACCGCAGAAGCGGTGGTATGCGCGCGTCTATTGGCGAAGAAATCATCCACAGTGCTGGAGACCAGCACGCGCGGGCGCGGACAGACGAGCCGGCCGGTGCATTGATGTAAACTGCAACACGCCTGCTCCTGAAGCCGTGACATACCTTGACGGTGACCGGCTACCTCTTTTAATAGTCGCCCTGGGTTCGTTCAGATGACGGATGATCCGTATTTAGCACCGCGAATAATCGTCAATGAAATAATGTGCTAATTGTCCATTGAGAGCACGGCAAGCGCTGCGAGCAGCTTGTGGCAGAGGCAGTGTCGAGTCAACGGTGGAGCCTGATTCCGTGGAGACGTCCACGTTCGAGCCACGACTGGACCTGTTGGCTCCGTGTCTTCTTCTAAGCTGAGGTCTTCTTTTCTTCTTTTGATAAAAAACAAATCAATCATACTAACATCTCCACGTAGTAATACTAGTTGCTTGTTTTCAGGATCCGGTTTGTACTAGTAGCACTTGATTTGTTTAATCCGGACACATGTTGGTGCGGCCATTAGCACGCAATTGGCCCCACGTATGTGTGCTTCCTCCAATTAACACAGACTGTTGTCTCAAGAAAATTAATCCACAATCCGTACAGCAGATTAAGCCGTACGGGCGGTGACTTGCGCACACCTTATTTTTTGTTTTATTCTAGTCGATGGAACTGCAATGGGAGGTCTCCTCTTTTCCTTTAATTTACTCAGGGCTTGAGTAGACAGAATGTATCTCTTCCACGTAGAGCGTAGCAATTGTCCAGACGTGTGCTGCTGCAATTTTTCTCAGGAGTAGTAGCGGCCACGAATATGTAGAAAACAACAGCAACAACTTGCAGCTAGTAGATCGATGCATAGGGCTTAGTTGGAAATCTTCTCTGAACTCTTTAACCGCCGGGCACACCAGGTACGGTATTTGAAAACTCATTAATATTGTGAACTCCCTGGACAAATTCCAACTTGCCTTACAGGGTAGCGCCGTCGTGTTGACCAGAGCATAGACTGTTATGCGTGGATCTTTGAGAGAGCTTGATTCATAGCAGAGAGACGCTGAGTTTCCAAGGGTACAGCAGAGGCGAATCCTCCTTTGGACGGGGGGTGGCTCTGCAATGGTGCGGGACGGCCGGCTCGGCAACTGACGGCCGCTTTATTGGGTGAGAACCAGCTCGGGACCTGACCATGGCAGATGAGTGAGGCTGGTTGGCGACTCGAGGCCGCGGGAACAGCTTGCAGGTGCTGCAGTGTTGAAGCGGCCAAAGCGGCGGAGATAGCCGACGCTCAAGACAAGCTGAGACGGCCGGTGGCTTAGAGATGGACTCCGACGGGAGCGGCGAACCGAGGCGAGGCGGCGCTGCAGCCAGGGACAAGCACAAGGGAGGGTGACTGTTTGGCGGCTTAATAGAGGCGCGACGGGCGGCTTCAGCGGAGAAGCGGCTTGAGGTCCTGGCGGATTGAGTCGGCAGCCTGCACCGACGGTGACTCGGGGCCGGCCTGTAGGCGGAGCGGTATGTGCGTCAGACGGCGGAACACTACCGCGGCGGAGGTGGAGCCAGAGGCGGTCGGGGCGCGGGCGGCCGCCGGCCTCGGCGAAGGTGGCCGCGGCGGCGCGCCAGGAAGCGCGGAAACAGCGGCTGCGGCAGACCCGCGGTTTGCGGCGGCGATGATTTGGTAGGTGAATAGCTGTCGGAGGCGTAGATGCGGGGAGGCTTCTCAATCTGCGGCGGCTGTGGTGAACCAGGGTGGATGGAGGCACTCTGGCAGGCTCGTGGTGAAAACGGCAACCCGTAGTGTGGCGGCTTGAGGAAATTGAGAGACCGGCGCGGCCGACCGCGGGAGACCGGGACGACCCTGCAACGACCGCTCAAGGCCGAGGCCAGCAGAGCTGTCGAAGGCCCGGAAGACCCGGACGGGCGAAGACAAACCGGAGGCGAGCTATACCACAGAGGCGAGGTCGACTCAGATACGGTTTAAAGCTGTGGGGCTCACTCGGAGCCGAAGGGAGGCCGCAGTATTTTAGCAGAGGCGGGCGTGCGGGTGTAGACGACGGTCGGGTCCAGGTCGTGACTTGCTCTGTCTCCGGGTAGGATTTAGACCCTCTTTTTGACTTTTGACTGCAAAGCTGAAGCATGTTGCGGCAGGCTTGAACAAATCCACGAAGACGGCAGCTGTTGTAATAGATCTTAACTCGTTTCCGGATTCGACGGATCGCTAGTTCATGTTCGTCTATCATGCAACATGTAACCCTGAACTTCTTTTGACCTCAGAAAATCTGCACTTCTAGCTTCGTAGTTGACCAGCAAATTTAATTAACCCGGCTGCAGCTCTGTCCCAAAACTATTGCTCCATGCCAGCTCTTCATCTGTCAATTGCGAACTTCTCGGACCCTAAAAACGATCCCTCCAAGAACTCAACACCACCGTGCGCAGGCCCCACGGTGGGCGCCAACTGTCGTGGAATTAACACGTCAGATGTCCGGATTAACGGACTTAGTCGTGAGGCCGCGCATCTATGTAGTAGCTTGAGAGGGGTTGAGCGGAATCGAGAGAAGTAATGCAAGACAAGGATTTAGACAGCTTCGGGCCCCGGGAAACATCATCCGGTAATAGCCCTACGTGTTGTTTGAGGCTAGATCTCATTATGACCCTCATGGTGTCGCCGGTAAACCGGCTCTTGGTCTCTAGCCCTAGAAACTTGTGAAAAACTTGTCCTCTTTGGGGAGCCCTGCCCCTCCTTATATATGTTGAAGGGGCGGGTTTACATGACTAGTCCTAGTAGGACTAGGATTGATCTATTACAAGGAGTCCTAGTCTTGCTTCCTTTATGGAGAATATTCCTTGCGCTTTATTATTAAACCGGCCCACTATTAATATGAACCGGCCTTCTGGGCCTTGGGCCTTGTCATCCATAATCCATACGCCGGGTTACCAGTGAGTAATATTATTTAGGCAGGTTGCTTGTAAACCGTCTGGTGATAACGGATCGCCAGTGAATCACCAAGTGTAAACCGCCAAGTCCGGCCGGGTTACAATTCCGGCCGGTTCATACCGCGGGGGTATATCCCCGACAGGTGTGCTGATAAAGTCATCGTTGTTGTGACTAGTGAAGTCACACAACTTGGTGTTCTCGGTGGAACCCATAGTAGCAAGCAAGCAAGATAACTATTTTTGTGATTTTCGATAAAAAGGAACTAAAGCAAAAATTGAAAGGTAAACTAACAAGACTAAAAAGCAAAGGTAAAAGATAGCATGCAATTCCCCTATCCTGAAGAATGGAGTCCCCGGCAACGGCGCCAGAAAATACTCCTTGATGGGCCTCGAACCCCTTGTTGGTTACCCCAAGTGGAAGGTGTAAGATGCAGTAAGTAGAAGTGTTTTCCCTTAGCAAAGATGCCAAGGATCGAATCCCCAGAGACTCCTAGGTTCAACAAGTAGGTGTCAATTGCTACGGCGCCAGATTAGTAGCAATCAACGTGGACCTGCACACAGATACAAATAACTTTGCTCCCAACGAGTACAGAGAGGTTGTCAATCTCTCCGGCCTTGTAGTTCACAAAGGGCTAAAAGCAATGATAGTAGTGATAGATAGTTTTTGCAATAGTAAGTAAATAGCAAAAAGTAAATAGAGGATGTGATCAATGATGGTAATATGGACCGGAGTCTCATGATGTTTACTAGTGATGTCTCTCTCCCAAAAGACGATAAAACAGCTATGTGAGGTAAACAAATTACAGCTGGGCAATTGACAGGACCACTAACGCAAACCAATGCTGACTACATTGCAAGAAAGGTTGAGGTTCAAAGCATGGGCGGTACGCCAAAGTAAGTAGACCGAAATCCATCAATATCTACTACTAATCATCCACCTTGAGATATCTATCCAGAACATCTCGCTGGTATTAAGTTGCGAGTCCCACCCATAGTGTAAACTCAATGCAACAGAAAACTGCATTAAAAGAACTTTGCGTAAAGTAAACAATCCTTGCACCCGCGGGCACAAGCACCGTTGTTTTCCCCCTTGTGGCAACAGCACATCCCCTAGACTCATGTTTCTGTCACTCAAGCTAGTCATCGAGGGGCATGAACCCACAATCGAGCATAACGTTCCCTCTTGGAGTCACTACCTATTACTCGGCCAAAGCAATAAATAACAACAGAGAACATGCAAGAATTACTTATGAACTAAAATATAAAAGAGGTGAGTCAAATATATTACTCAAGATCAATCTGAACATAATCTCATAATCCATCGGATCCCAGCAAACTCAACATAGCAACAACATAAGGATTACATAGGTGCCTCGATCATGTAGGGCAGCTCACGAGGACTAATTAGTGAAGCACAAGAACGGGAGGAGAACATCACATAGCTATTGGTCATGGACTCATGGTCCAAGGGAGACTACTCACGAGTCATCCGGGAGGTGTCCATGGTGGTGGAGAAGCTCCCGGTGGTGATCCTCCCCTCCGGCAGGGTGCCGGGAAGAGTTCTCCTGGTGCTCCCGATCTTGGAAGCGGCGGCGGCGGCGGAACAGAGATGGGATCGCGAAAAGAGTTCCTCCTCTAAGGGTTTCGGAGGGTCCTTTAAATATATGCCAAAGTAGGGCATCGGGGGAGCCTCGGGGGGCCCAGGCGCCCCCCCGGCGCGGCCCGGGGGGGGGGGGGCCCACAGGGCGCCTGGAGCCCCTGTGGCCCCGCCAGGCTGCCCTTCGGACGCAGTGTTGTTTCCGGAACGCTGATTTTTTATATAATTTTTCTGGATTTTTCTGGGCAGTTCTCGAAATGTGAAAACGTGAAATACAAAAACAGCCGAAAACAGAAACTGGCACTGGGGTGCACTGGATTAGTAAGTTAGTCCAAATATGATCAAAAGTGTATGGAAGTGTATGAATATCATAGCAATATCACCCAAAAGTGGCATGGTGCAAGCAGAAATTATAGATACGTTTTGGACGTATCAGCCCACAGGGTAGGTTGCCCCACCCGATGGACCCCCGGACACCTTTCGGTGGTCCCGGTACAATATCGATGACTCCGAAATCACTCCGGTGACTGAAACAGGACTTCCCATATATAAATCTTCACCTCCGGACCTTTTAGGAACTCCTCGTGACGTCCGGGATCTTATCTGGGACTCCGAACAACATTCCGTAATCACGTACATATTTCCCCTATAACCCTAGTGTCATCGAACCTTAAGTGTGTAGACCCTACGGGTTCGGGAGGCATGTAGACATGACCGAGACATCTCTTCGGTCAATAACCAACAGCGGGATCTGGATACCCATGTTGGCTCACACATGTTCCATGATGATTTCATCGGATGAACCACGATGTCGAGGATTCATACAATCCCGTATACAATTCCCTTCGTCTACTGGTATGATACTTGCCCGAGATTCGATTGTCGGTATCCCTATACCTTGTTCAATCTCGTTACCGGCAAGTCTCTTTACTCGTTATGTAACACATCATCCCGTGATCAACTCCTTAGTGACATTGAGCTCATTACGATGATGTCTTACCGAGTGGGCCCAGAGATACGTCTCCATCACACGGAGTGACAAATCCCAGTCTCGATTTGTGCCAACCCAACAGATACTTTTGGGGATACCCGTAGTGTACCTTTATAGCCACCCAGTTACGTTGTGACGTTTGGCACACCCAAAGCACTCCTACAGTATCCGGGAGTTGCACAATCTCATGGTCTAAGGAAATGGTACTTGACATTAGAAAAGTTTTATCAGACGAACTACACGATCTTGTGCTATGCTTAGGATTGGGTCTTGTCCATCACATCATTCTCCTAATGATGTGATCCCATTATCAACGACATCCAATGTCCATGGTCAGGAAACCGTAACCATCTAATGATCAACGAGCTAGTCAACTAGAGGCTCAGTAGGGACATGTTGTGGTCTATGTATACACACATGTACTTCGATTTCTGGATAATACAATTATAGCATGAACAATAGAAAATTATCATGAACAAGGAAATATAATAATAACCATTTTATTATTGCCTCTAGGGCATATTTCCAACACTCCCAACCCAAGCTCTCGTGCGGATCTGCCGGCCCACACCAGGGCTCTCATCGCCGGCGGTCGACAGTCCTTCCCCGAGCCGCCTCTCCTCCTGCCGCCGTCGGGGTCGTCTTCGGGCAAAGCCCGCGCGGCGCGGTGGATCTCCTTGATTCGATGATTTGTATCGTGGTGGAGGCGCCCGTCCTGGCCTCTTCGGCGGAAATGTTGCAGGGTGTCGACGACCAACGTGGCTCGGCGTGGTTGCGGTGACGAGCGGCATAGACGATAGTGGGTGGCCGCGGCATGGTGCAGGTGGGCCTTATCTGGGCCTAGATGGGTCTGGGCGGGCCGTGACCTACATGTGACTGCCCCTTCTGCATCTCGGTGGCTCCGATGGTGGTACTGGGAGGTGCACCTGGGCTAGTCCCGCGGCATGAGGAAACCTCGGGTAGCGGCCTAGGCATGGTGGTGGCGGCTTACTCCTCCGTAGGAGTTGGTCGACCGACTGGTTGTGGTGGACCTCTTGGTCCCACATCTAGTCTCGGCGGCGAACTGGGAAGGTGTGACTGCCGGTGAAAACCAAGCTTCGACTACGGTCATAGTAGGCGATGGCGGCGTATATGCGCCGTTACCTTGTTGAAGGCATCGCCATTGCAACCACCTTCTACCCACTCGCGCTGCTCCGGGGAAACCGCAGATCCGAGTATCATGGATCAAACGATGGCGGCACTCTCGGTGTCGCTCTCCCTCACCTGGGCATTTTTTGGAGCAGCTGCTGGATGGAGGATGCAATGATTGGAGCGGTGTACATCTACCGCATTGACAACGGTGAGTCTTGACGGCATGGCGCACCGAGGTTCTGGTGATAGGCGTGAGATGATGGTTGGCATTGTGGTGACGTCAACGACAGCCCGACAAGATCGATGTGTCAGTACCTACTATGAAGATGGATCGGTGAAAGACGCTGGTGAAGGCCTCCGTAGCGTGACTGATGACCCACAAGTGTAGGGGATCTATCATAGTACTTTTGATAAGTAAGAGTGTCGAACCCAACAAGGAGCAGAAGGAAATGATAGGCAGTTTTCAGTAACGTATTTTCTGCAAGCACTGAAATTATCGGTAACAGATAGTTTTGTGATAAGGTAATTGGTAACAAGTGACAAATAGTAAAAGTAAATAAGGTGCAGCAAGATGGCCCAATCCTATTTGTAGCAAAGGACAAGCATGGACAAACTCTTATATGAAGGAAAGCGCTCCCGAGGACACATGGGAATTATCGTCAAGCTAGTTTTCATCACGTGCATATGATTCGCGTTCGGTACTTTGATAATTTGGTATGTAGGTGGACGGGTGCTTGGGTGCTTACCTTACTTGTACAAGCATCCCACTTATGATTAACCTCTATTTCAAGCATCCGTAACTACAAAACAAGTATTAAGGTAAACCTAACCATAGCATGAAACATGTGGATCCAATTCAGCCCCTTACGAAGCAACACATAAACTAGGGTTTAAGCTTCTGTCACTCTAGCAACCCATCATCTACTTATTACTTCCCAATGCCTTCCTCTAGGCCCAAACAATGGTGAAGTATCATGTAGTCGACGTTCACATGACACCACTAGAGGAAAGACAACATACATCTCATCAAAATATCGAACGAATACCAAATTCACATGGCTACTTATAGCACGACTTCTCCCATGTCCTCAGGAACAAACATAACTACTCACAAAGCATATTCATGTTCATAATCATAGGAGTATTAATATTCATAATGGATCTGAACATATGATCTTCCACCAAGTAAACCAACTAGCATCAACTACAAGGAGTAATCAACACTACTAGCAACCTAAAGGTACCAATCTGAGGTTTTGATACAAAGATTGGATAGAAGAGATGAACTAGGGTTTGAGAGGAGATGGTGCTGGTGAAGATGTTGATGAAGATAACCCTCCCCAAGATGGGAGAGTTGTTGGTGATGACGGCATTGATGATTTCCCCCTCCTGGAGGGAAGTATCCCCGATAGAACAGCTCCGCCGGAGCCCTAGATTGGTTCCGCCAAGGTTCCTCCTCGAGACGGCGGCGTTTTGTCCCGAAAGCCTCCTTATAGTTTTTTCCAGGTCAAAACACCCCATATAGGAGAAGATGGGCATCGGGGAGTCACCAGGTGGCCCACGAGGCAGGGGGCGCGCCCAGGGGGGCGCCCCCACCCTCGTGGACAGGTGGTGGCCCCCCTGACATATCTCTTTCGCTAGATATCTTTTATATTTTCTGAAACGGTGTTTCATGGAGTTTTGGGGCTTTTTGAGCTGTGCAGAATAGGTCTCCAATGTTTGCTCCTTTTCCAGCCCAGAATTCCAGCTGCCGGCATTCTCCCCCTTCATGCAAACCTTGTAAAATAAGAGAGAAAAGGCATAAGTATTGTGACATAACGTGTAATAACAACTCATAGTGCATTAAATATCAAAATAAAAGCATGATGCAAAATGGACGCATCAACTCCCCAAAGCTTAGACCTCGCTTGTCCTCAAGCGAAAGCCGATATCGAGGGCATCATGATCATTCTTATAACAGCAACACATATATATATTATCATATGACTCTTATGCTAAAGTAACAATCCATTCACAATGTCAAGTATGAATCAGAAACTTCATTGAAAACCAACAAACTATGATCTCAGTCATTGAAGCAATTGCAATTTATCATAACATCGGAAAGAGTCAATATAAGAGCTTTTCAGCAAGTCCACATACTCAACTATCATCTAGTCTTTCACAATTGCTAACACTCACGCAATACTTATGGGTATGGAGTTTTAATTGGACACAGAGAAAGATAGGGGTTTAGAGTGTTGCCTCCCAACCTTTTACCTCAAGGTTAATGTCAATAGTAATAGATCATGATAGCTTACATCCAAGTGGGTATATATGCCAGGATCTTTCCAACACAATGTGCTTGCCAAAGGATAGAATGTAGAAAGGAAAGGTGAAAATCACCTTGACTCTTATAAGGTAAGAATAATAGATACGCCCTTTGCAGAGGGAAGCAGAGGTTGTCATGTGCTTTTATGGTTGGACGTACAAAATCTTAGCGCAGAACATCACTTTATATTGCCACTTGTGATAGGGACCTTTATTATGCAGTCTGTCGATTTTATTACTTCCATATCACAAGATCGTATAAAGCTTATTTTCTCCACACTAATAAATCATACATATTTTAGAGAGTTTGCAACCATGAAAACTTACTTGAAGGATCTTACTCAATCAATAGGTAGGTATGGTGGACTCTCATGGCAAAACTGTTGGGGAACATAGTATTTCAAAAAATTCCTACGATCACGCAAGATCTATCTACTAGAAGCATAGCAACGAGAGGGGAGAGTTTGTCTACGTACCCTCGTAGACTGAAAGCGGAAGCGTCTAGTGACACGGTTGATGTAGTCGAACGTCTTCACGATCCAACCGATCAAGCACCAAACGTACGGCACCTCCGCGTTCAGCTTGATGACGTCCCACGAGCTCTTGATCCAGTTGAGCTTCATGGGAGAGTTTCGTCAGCACGACGGCGTGGTGACGGAGATGATGAAGCTACCGGCGCAGGGCTTCGCCTAAGCACTGCAACGGTATGACCGAGGTGTGTTTCTGTGGAGGGGGGCACCGCACACAGCTAGAACAATGTTTCTTGTGTGTCTTTCGGTGCCCCTGCTCCCGTATATAAATGAGCAAGGGGGAGCTGCGGCCAGGCCTAGGGCGCGCCAAGGGAGTAGGATTCCTACTCCTAGTAGGAATAGGAACCCCCTTTTCCTATTCCTACTAGGAGTAGGAAAGGAAAGGGGAAGAGGAGAAGGAAAGGAGAGGGGGCGCCTCCCCCTCTTTTCCTAGTCCAACTAGGAACCCTAGGGGGTGCGGCCAGCCCTATGGGCTGCCCCTCTCTTTCCCTCATAGGCCCACTATGGCCCATACTCCCTCGAGGGGCGGGGGGGGGGGG
>LR738710.1:131790930-131909297 GCA_902687465.1 Secale cereale
GGGGGTTCCGGTAATCCCCTCCGGCACTCCGGTTATACCCGATAACACCCGGAACACTTCCGATGTCCGAATATAGTCGTCCAATATATTAATCTTTATGCCTCGGATATTCCAAGACTCCTCGTCATGTCCGTGATCTCATCCGGGACTCCGAACTACGTTTGGTACATCAAAACTCATAAACTAATAATACCGATCGTCATCAAACGTTAAGCATGCAGACCCTACGGGTTCGAGAACTATGTAGACATGACCGAGACTCATCTCTGGTCAATAACCAATAGCGGAACCTGGATGCTCATATTGGATGCTACATATTCTACGAAGATCTTTATCGGTCAAACCGCATAACAACATACTTTGTTCCTTTTGTCATCGGTATGTTACTTGCCCGAGATTCGATCGTAAGGATCTCAATACTTATTTCAATCTCGTTACCGGCAAGTCTCTTTACTCGTTCCGTAATACATCATCTCATGACTAACTCATTAGTCATTTTCTTGCAAGGCTTATTATGATGTGCATTACCGAGAGGGCCCAGAGATACCTCTCCGACACTCGGAGTGACAAATCCTATTCTTGATCTATGCCAACACCACGAACACTTTCGGAGACATCTGTAGAGCATCTCCATAATCACCCAGTTACGTTGTGACGTTTGATAGCACACAAGGTGTTCCTCCGGTATACGGGAGTTGCATAATCTCATAGTCATATGAACATGTATAAGTCGTGAAGAAAACAATAGCAGTAAAACTAAACGATCATAGTGCTAAGCTAATGGATGGGTCTTATCCATCACATCATTCTCCTAACGATGTGATCTCGTTGATCAAATGAAAACTCATGTCTATGACTAGGAAACATAACCATCTTTGATCAATGAGCTAGTCTAGTAGAGGCATACTAGGGACATATTGTTTTGTCTATGTATTCACACATGTAATAAGTTTCCGGTTAATACAATTCTAGCATGAATAAAAGACATTTATCATGATATAAGGAAATACAAATAACATCTTTATTATTGCCTCTAGGGCATATTTCCTTTAGTCTCCCACATGAACTAGAGTCGATAATCTAGATTACAAAGTAATGATTCTAACACCCATGGAGTCTTGGTGTTGATCATGTTTTGCCCGTGGAAGAGGCTTAGTCAACCGGTCTGCTACATTCAGATCCGTATGTATCTTGCAAATTTCTATGTCTCCCTCCTTGACTTGATCGCAGATGGAATTGAAGCGTCTTTTGATGTGCTTTGTTCTCTTGTGAAACCTGGATTCCTTGGCCAAGGCTATTGCTCCAGTGTTGTCAGAAAAGATTTTCATTGGACCCGATGCACTAGGTATTACACCTAGATCGGATATGAACTCCTTCATCCAGAATCCTTCATTTGCTGCTTCCGAAGCAGCTATGTATTCCGCTTCACACGTAGATCCTGCCACGACGCTCTGCTCGGAACTACACCAACTGACAGCTCCACCGTTCAATAAAAATACATATCTGGTTTCTGACTTAGAGTCATTCGGATCAGTGTCAAATCTTGAATCGACGTAACCATTTACGACGAGCTCTTTGTCACCTCCATAAATGAGAAACATATCCTTTGTCCTTTTTAGGTACTTCAGGATGTTCTTGACCGCTGTCCAGTGATCCACTCCTGGATTACTTTGGTACCTCCCTGCTAAACTTATAGCAAGGCACACATCAGGTCTGGTACACAGCATTGCATACATGATAGATCCTATGGCTGAGGCATAGGGAATGCCTTTCATTTTCTCTCTATCTTCTGTAGTGGTAGGGCATTGAGTCTTACTCAACTTCACACCTTGTAACATAGGCAAGAACCCTTTCTTTGACTGATCCATTTTGAACTTCTTAAAAACTTTGTCAAGGTACGTGCCTTGTGAAAGTCCAATTAAACGTCTTGATCTATCTCTACAGATCTTGATGCCTAATATGTAAGCAGCTTCACCGAGGTCTTTCATTGAAAAAATCTTATTCAAGTATCCTTTTATGCTATCCAGAAATTCTATATCATTTCCAATCAACAATATGTCATCCACATATAATATCAGAAATGCTACAGAGCTCCCACTCACTTTCTTGTAAATACAAGCTTCTCCAAAAGTATGTATAAAACCATATGCTTTGATCACCTCATCAAAGTGTATATTCCAACTCCGAGATGCCTGCACCAGTCCATAGATGGATCGCTGGAGCTTCCATACTTTGTTAGCACCTTTTGGATCGACAATACCTTCTGGTTGCATCATATACAACTCTTCTTTAAGATATCCATTCAGGAATGCAATTTTAACATCCATTTGCCAGATTTCATAATCATAAAATGTGGCAATTGCTAACATGATTCAGACAGACTTAAGCATCGCTACGGGTGAGAAAGTCTCATTGTAGTCAACTCCTTGAACTTGTCGAAAACCTTTTGCAACAAGTCGAGCTTTGTAAACAGTAACATTACCGTCAGCGTCGGTCTTCCTCTTGAAGATCCATTTATTTTCGATGGCTTGTTGATCATCGTGCAAGTCAACCAATGTCCACACTTTGTTCTCATACATGGATCCCATCTCAGATTTCATGGCCTCAAGCCATTTTGCGGAATCTGGGCTCATCATTGCTTCCTCATAATTCGTAGGTTCATCATGGTCTAGTAACATGACTTCCAGAACTAGGTTACTGTACCACTCTGGCGTGGAACGTACTTTGGTTAATCTACGAAGTTTAGCAGAAACTTGATCCGAAGTTTTATGATCATCATCATTAGCTTCCTCACTAATTAGTGTAGGAATCACTAGAACCAGTTTCTGTGATGTCCTACTTTCCAATTTGGGAGAAGGTACAATTACCTCATCAAGTTCCACTTTCCTCCCACTCACTTCTTTCGAGAGAAACTCCTTTGCTAGAAAGGATCCATTCTTAGCAACGAATATCTTGCCTTCGGATCTGTAATAGAAGGTGTACCCAACAGTCTCCTTTGGGTATCCTATGAAGACACATTTCTCCGACTTGGGTTTGAGCTTATCAGGTTAAGCTTTTTCAAATAAGCATCGCAGCCCCATACTTTAAGAAAGACAACTTTGGTTTCTTGCCAAACCACAGTTCATAAGGTGTCATCTCAACGGATTTAGATGGTGCCCTATTTAACGTGAATGCAGCTGTCTCTAAAGCATAACCCCAAAATGATAGTGGTAAATCAGTAAGAGACATCATGGACCTCACCATATCTAATAAAGTATGGTTACGACGTTCAGATACACCAT
Organism: Secale cereale; assembly: GCA_902687465.1. Classification (NCBI taxonomy): domain Eukaryota; kingdom Viridiplantae; phylum Streptophyta; class Magnoliopsida; order Poales; family Poaceae; genus Secale; species Secale cereale. Next base: position 131,794,212 of record LR738710.1, read on the forward strand.
TACGCTGTGGTGTTCCGGGTGGCGTGAGTTGTGAAACTATTCCACATTGTTTCAAATGAAGACCAAACTCGTAACTCAAATATTCACCTCCACGATCAGATCGTACAAACTTTATTTTTCTTGTTACGATGATTCTCTACTTCACTCTGAAATTCTTTGAACTTTCCAAATGTTTCAAACTTGTGCTTCATCAAGTAGATATACCCATATCTTCTTAAATCATCAGTGAAGGTCAGAAAATAACGATACCCGCCTGAGCTTCAACACTCATTGGTCCACATACATCAGTATGTATGATTTCCAACAAATCTGTTGCTCGCTCCATTGTTCCGGAGAACGGAGTTTTAGTCATCTTTCCCATGAGGCATGGTTCGCAAGAACCAAGTGATTCCAAAAGTCCATCACTATGGAGTTTCTTCATGCGCTTTACACCAATATGACCTAAACGGCAGTGCCAAAAATAAGTTGCACTATCATTATTAACCTTGCATCTTTTGGCTTCAATATTATGAATATGTGTATCACTACGATCGAGATCCAACAACAATAGACCACTCTTCAAGGGTGCATGACTCTAAAAGATATTACTCATATAAATAGAACAACCATTATTCTCAGATTTAAATGAATAACCATCTCGCAATAAACAAGATCCAGATATAATGTTCACGCTTAACGCTGGCACCTGATGGCTTCTCGCCCCTCGTTGGTTACCCCAAGTGGAAGGTTGAGATGTAGCGTAGCGGCAAATTTCCCTTGGCAAAGATACCAAGGATCGAATCCCGTGAGACTCCGAGGGTCGACAAGTAGGTGTCAACGGCACCACTTAGCGGTTGACGGGACCTGCACACAGATACATATAACTTTGCTCCCAACGAGTACAGAGAGGTTGTCAATCCCTCCGGCCTTGTTGTTTACAAAGGATCAAACACAAGAGATAATAATGATAGCTATGACTGCAACTAGGAAATAAAAACAGGAAGTAAATAGAAGGTGTGATCAGCGGTGGTAATATGGACCGGGGTCCCATGATGTTCACTAGTGATGTCTCTCTCCCAAAAGACGATAAAACAGCAAAGCGAGGTAAACAAATTACAGCTGGGCAATTGACAGGATTATGTGCGCAAACCAATGCTAACTATGCTGCAAAGAAAGGTAGAGGCTCAAAAGCATGGGCGGTACGCCAACGCAAGTAGACCGAAATCCATCTGCATCTACTACTAATCATCCACCTTGAGATATCTATCCAGAACATCTTGCTGGTATTAAGTTGCGAATCCCACCCAAAGTGTAAACTCAAAGCAACAGACAACTGCATTAAAAGAACTTTGCGTAAAGTAAACAATCCTTGCACCCGCAAGTACAAGCACCGTTGTTTTCTCCCTTGTGGCAACAGCACATCCCCTAGACTCATGTTTCTGTCACTCAAGCTAGTCATCAGGGGGCATGAACCCACAATCAAGCATAAGGCTCCCTCTTGGAGTTACTACCTACTACTTGGACAAAGCAATAAACAGCAACGGAGAACATGCAAGAATTACTCAAGAACAAAGATATAAAAGAGGTGACTCAAATATATTACTCAAACACAATCTGAACATAGTCTCATAATCCATCAGATCCCAGCAAACTCAGCAAAGCAACAACAGAAAGATTACATATGTGCCTCGATCATGTAGGGCAGCTCACGAGGTCTAAACCATGAAGAGCAAAGAGGGGAGGAGAACATCACATAGCTACTGATCATGGACCCATGGTCCAAGGTGGACTACTCACGACTCATCCGGGAAGCGTCCATGGTGGTGGAGAAGTTCCCGGTGGTGGTTCTCCCCTCCGGCAGGGTGCCGGGAAGAGTTCTCCTGATGCTCACGAACTTGGAAGTGCTGTGGTGGCGGAACAGAGGCGAGATCGCGAAAAAGGGTTCTGTCCTCGAGGGTTTCGGGACGAGAGGGATATATATGCGAAGGGGGGCAGCCAGAGGCGAAGCAAGGGCCCCAGGCGCCCCCTGGCGCGGCTAGGGGTGGGGCCGCGCCAGGTGGCCGCCTGGGCCTCCCCTGGCTCCCCTCTGGCCCATCTTTGGTTCTTCGCGAAGCTTCCTGTACGCTGATTTTTCCTGTATTTTTCCTGGAATTTTTGGAGCACTTTTAATATGGGGGAAACCTGAAATAGAAAAACAGCAGAAAACAGGAACTGGCACTGTGGTGCACTGAGTTAATAGGTTAGTCCAAATATGATCAAAAGTGTATGGAAGTGCATCAATATCATAGCAATATCACACAAAAGAAGCATGGAGCAAGCAGAAATTATAGATACGTTTTGGACGTAACAACATCCCCAAGCTTAATTCCTGCTCGTCCTCGAGTAGGTAAATGATAACAAGCATAATTTCTGTGGTGACATGCTACCAACCATATAAGAACTTTTTAAGTAAAGCAATCAAGGCATGTAATTCAATTCAAGTCATAACAAGCAAGAGTCTATATTAGCATTGTAACAAGCAACATAAGAACATAAAGGTGCAAGAGCTCTCGCTGTCCGTGACTCGAATGTCTCCAAATGGTGTTTGCATGCAAGAAAGGGGATAGAGATATACGAGAGAGTAAAACATAGTTTTTGTATTGTTGAGAACTTAATCTACTAAAGTTTCACACTTGGTCTTCTTTGGAATCTTATCTTGACTCATCCCCGGACCACTAGCCAGGTACAAGTCAAAATGATCCACTCCCTTTCGATATTTTGAGCACTCATGCAATGGATGAGCGTAAGCAAGAAAGTTGACACTTAGGATGGCAAAGAGAGAAAAATGATGAAGGGGGAAGACAAAAAAGGTGTGAAAGGCTCACATCAATGAGGACAATCGTAGGCGAGAGAAAGCCAAATGATAGATATGATGTGAGGAGTAGGGATTGCCATGCAACGGATGCACATATGAGCTAAGGTAAGCTCTCCAATGGAACTAGTGGGGGTGCATCCAACTTGCTCGCTCAACAAGACCTAGAGCTCTTTTGAGGAGGCTCATCATTGGAATATACAAGCCAAGTTCTATAGTGTGAAGGTCCCCACCTAGCTATATGCATCAATGATAATCTCTATGGAGTACAAGGTATAAGATGAAGTACGAGTGTGGATCTCTCAAAAGGAATAGTAGTGTGCCCCCTTCTCTCTTTTTATTTCTTTTTCTCTTTTTTCTATTTTTTTTGTGGCCTCAATGGCTCTTTCTATTTAACTCTCATTTGTCCTCTTTGGGATCTTTTGATTTTGTCCTCTTTGGGATCTTTTCCTCACTTTAGGGGCAACACTCTATGTATTACAAGAAGTATAGAAGATCTTTCACACTTTACAAAAGTACTCAACATAAAGAAAATGAAACTATCATGATGTATGCAAATGTATGCCTCTGCCGGTGTAGCAGGATATGCAATGATACTAGCGCGTCATGTAGCAATGATTAGGGCAAGGCCCAACTAGCATGCGGCTCATCGATCAAGCAAAAATCATGTATGACATGAAGATCAAGTCATGAGAAGATGGATGTTGCATGGCAATGTATCTCGGAAAGGCTATGGAAATGCCTTGATAGGTAGGTATGGTGGCTGTTTTGAGGAAGGATATAATGAGGCTTATGATGACAGAGCGTATCGTGCCAAGGATTTGGATGCACCGGCGAAGTATGCGCCAACTCTCGAGGTGAGAAAGGGCAATGCACGGTACCGAAGAGGCTAGAAAAATATGGCTAGGTGGAAGTGTCAACTTTCGAATACTCACAATAGTCCGAAGAACTCATGCACTTATTATCGGTAACTCTCAATCTAATTAGGAGGTTCACAAAGAGACAAGTACCCCGAGGAGGAGTGTATGGGGGTTTGGTTATCCTTGCGCATCCTCGACTCATGGTACGTGAGTGTACTCTAATATTCGATCCCTCCAAAGATTAGTGATCCATCTAGTAGCTAAAGTTCTCAACTATTTTGTTGGTTTTCAAAAATAAACACAGATTGCCCAAAATACGACATCTATCACTAATAGGCTAAAGCTCTTGACACCAAAAGTTCAGACATTACTCATGGCAATACCTCAAAACTATTGCAAGTTACTACTAAAATTAAATAGCAACCTCAATTACCTACTTTAAGTTAAGACACACAACTTAGTGCGACAGGCAAACTCTCTTTAACAAGATAAACATGAAAACTCAAGAGAGTTCAGCAACCAACTAAACAAAAGCACTTTTAAAAAGAAAAGCATGAAAACTAAGAGCTAAACAAGACAACAGCTATGGAAAGACAAAGAACACACACGGCAAAGATAAGCATGAAAATCCTATGTTGTGTTCTAGGTTGAAATGGAGCGTGTTTCTCTCCCACACAAAGAAAGCTGGGTTCTAACTTGTTATGAACAGCAAGCAAAGCTAAAGAAAACTAAAAAAGGAAACTAAGAGCAAGACGCTCCAAGCATAACACATAACGCATGAAGTGATATATAGTGAAACGAAAGACGAACTGATAATTGTTGATGGAGAAGGGGATGCATGGGGGCATCCCCAAGCTTAGACGCTTGAGTCTTCTTGAATATTTCTTGGGGGTGCACGGGGGCATCCCCAAGCTTGAGCGTTTGACCCTCCTGAATCTTCTTTTATCATCTTCCCTCGCACACTTGAAAACTCCCTTCATACATAACTCATCATAATCTGATTAGCGAGGTTAGTACCCACAATAAAATAGTTTTTCCCTACTGGAAATAAAGATAATATTGAAGAGCTACTGTTTCTCAAGATTGCCAAAAGGTTTTTGCAAAGAAAAAGCAAGCTCAAGGTTTGCAAAACGAAGAAAAGGCAAAACAGGACATAATCTGTGAAAAACAGACCAGGAGGTAGTAAATAATTTTTTCGGGGCACTTCTGTAACTCAAATAAAAAAACTCAGAACAGACGCTCGAAAGCCAATTGTATAGATCACGTTGTCAAAAAAATTCAGATAAAAAAGATGATCTGGTGATTTTATTCGAATTTTTCTGCCCAAGGACAGAATCTGTTTTCGGGACAGCACGTCACAACTTTTGAACTTTCTTGCAATCGGAGGCTAAACTTGGCGCAAAGCTGAAAAGAAAAGATACAATGATGATGCTACTGTAGTAACAAAGATCAAGACACAACAAAAGCAAAATAAAACCTAATTCGTTGTGGGCTGCCTCCCAAAAGCGCTTTCTTTTATGCCTTTAAGCTAGGCATGATGCAAAAAGAGAAGATCAAGTTTTATCAAGAGTAAGAGAATAGCTAGCCCGTGTAACGGACTCAAAAGGCAACTTAATCTTCTTTCTAGGGAAGTGTTCCATCCCTTTCTTGAGAGGGAATTGGAATTTTATATTCCCCTCTTTCATGTCAATGATAGCACCAACGGTGCGAAGAAAAGGACGTCCCAAAATAATTGGACATGAAGGTTCACATTCAATATCCATAATAGTAAAATCAACGGGAACATAATTGTCATTGACAATGATAAGAACATCGTCGATCTTCCCCAAAGGTTTCTTTACAGAAGAATCAACAAGACGAACACCAAAAGAACAAGGATCAAAAGGTTTCAATTCAAACATATCATACATTCTTTTGGGCATAACGGAGGTACTAGCTCCAACATCACATAAAGCATAGCAAGAGAAGTTATTCAACTTAATTTTAATCATAGGATCCCAACTATCTTCTAGCTTTCTAGGTATGGAGGCTTCTACCCTAAGCTTCTCCTCCCTAGCTTTGATAAGAGCATTAGTGATATGCTCTGTGAAGGCAAGGTTAAGTGTGCTAGTGTGGGGGTCTTTAGCCATTCTTTGTAAAAAGGTGACAACTTCTGAGAGACTACAATTATCAAAATCAATTTTATCATTATTGAGCAAAATTGTAGTGTCATCTTCTTTGTTTGAATTGCTCTCTATTATAAGGGTTCGGACGTCTTCCCAAGTTTGGGGAAGTGTGGGAGTAACTTTAAACAGGGGCTCATACTTTTTTCCTGGAAGACCATGCCATGGGCATAACTCTCCATTAAAACTAACATAATCACAAGGTTTATTACTTTTGTAGATCCTGACAGTGGTGATTGGCGTGATGGAAGAACGGGTGTACTCCTCCCACTTAGTGTTTTTGGTGGAACCCATAGCAGCAGCAAGCAAGATAACTATTTTTGTGATTTTTGGTAAGGGACACTAAAGCAAAAACTGAAAGGTAAACTAACAAGACTAAAAAGCAAAGATAAAAGATAGCGTGCAACTCCCCTATCTTGAAGAGTGGAGTCCCCGGCAACGGCGCCAGAAACTTGCTTGATGGCTTCTCGCCCCTCGTTGGTTACCCCAAGTGGAAGGTTGAGATGTAGCGTAGCGGCAAATTTCCCTTGGCAAAGATACCAAGGATCGAATCCCGTGAGACTCCGAGGGTCGAGAAGTAGGTGTCAACGGCACCAGAAACTTAGCGGTTGACGGGACCTGCACACAGATACAGATAACTTTGCTCCCAACGAGTACAGAGAGGTTGTCAATCCCTCCGGCCTTGTTGTTTACAAAGGATCAAACACAAGAGATAATAATGATAGCTATGACTGCAACTAGGAAATAAAAACAGGAAGTAAATAGAAGGTGTGATCAGCGGTGGTAATATGGACCGGGGTCCCATGATGTTCACTAGTGATGTCTCTCTCCCAAAAGACGATAAAACAGCAAAGCGAGGTAAACAAATTACAGCTGGGCAATTGACAGGATTATGTGCGCAAACCAATGCTAACTATGCTACAAAGAAAGGTAGAGGCTCAAAAGCATGGGCGGTACGCCAAGGCAAGTAGACCGAAATCCATCTGCATCTACTACTAATCATCCACCTTGAGATATCTATCCAGAACATCTCGCTGGTATTAAGTTGCGAATCCCACCCAAAGTGTAAACTCAAAGCAACAGACAACTGCATTAAAAGAACTTTTCATAAAGTAAACAATCCTTGCACCCGCAAGTACAAGCACCGTTGTTTTCTCCCTTGTGGCAACATCACATCCCCTAGACTCATGTTTCTGTCACTCAAGCTAGTCATCAGGGGGCATGAACCCACAATCAAGCATAACGCTCCCTCTTGGAGTTACTACCTACTACTTGGCCAAAGCAATAAACAGCAATGGAGAACATGCAAGAATTACTCAAGAACAAAGATATAAAAGAGGTGAATCAAATATATTACTCAAACACAATCTCAACATAGTCTCATAATCCATCAGATCCCAGCAAACTCAGCAAAGCAACATCAGAAAGATTACATATGTGCCTCGATCATGTAGGGCAGCTCACGAGGTCTAAACCATGAAGAGCAAAGAGGGGAGGAGAACATCACATAGCTACTGATCATGGACCCATGGTCCAAGGTGGACTACTCACGACTCATCCGGGAAGCGTCCATGGTGGTGGAGAAGCTCCCAGTGGTGGTTCTCCCCTCTAGCAGGGTGCCGGGAAGAGTTCTCCTGATGCTCCCGATCTTGGAAGCGCTGCGGCGGCGGAACAGAGGCGAGATCGCGAAAAAGGGTTGTGTCCTCGAGGGTTTCGGGATGAGAGGGATATATATGCGAAGGGGGGCAGCCAGAGGCAGAGCAGGGGCCCCAGGCGCCCCCCTGGCGCGGCCAGGGGTGGGGCCGCGCCAGGTGGCCGTCTGGGCCTCCCCTGGCTCCCCTCTGGCCCATCTTTGGTTCTTCGCGAAGCTTCCTGTACGCTGACTTTTCCTGTATTTTTCCTGGAATTTTTGGAGCACCTTTAATATGGGGGAAACCTGAAATAGAAAAACAGCAGCAAACAGGAACTGTCACTGTGGTGCACTGAGTTAATAGGTTAGTCCAAATATGATCAAAAGTGTATGGAAGTGCATCAATATCGTAGCAATATCACACAAAAGAAGCATGGAGCAAGCAGAAATTATAGATACGTTTTGGACGTATCAACATCTCATATGCTCCATGACGTTCAAAATGTCGTTGAAGTCCTGGTTCTAAGCCGTAAAGCATGGCACACTGAACTATCGTGTAGTCATCAGACCACGTCTGCCAGACGTTCAAAGCGTCTACAATAGCGGGAGGGGGCTTGTCACCTAGCGGTTCTTCAAGGACATAATTCTTCGGTGCAGCAATGAGGATAATCCTCAAGTGACGGACCCAGTCCGTGTAATTGCTACCATCATCTTTCAACTTAGCTTTCTCTAGGAATGCATTAAAATTCAAAGGAACGGTAGCACGGGCCATTGATCTACAACAACATAGATATGCAAAAACTATCAGGACTAAGTTCATGAGAAATTAAAGTTCAATTAATCATATTACTAAAGAACTCCCACTTAGATAGACATCCCTCTGGTCATCTAAATGATCACGTGATCCAAATCAACTAAACCATGTCCGATCATCACATCAGATGGAGTAGTTTTCATTGGTGAACATCTTATGTTGATCATATCTACTATATGATTCGCGCTCGACCTTTCGGTCTCCAATGTTCCGAGGCCATATCTGCATATGCTAGGCTCGTCAAGTTTAACCCAAGTATTTTGCGTGTGCAAAACTAGCTTACACCCATTGTATGTGAATGTAGAGCTTATCACACCCGATCATCACGTGGTGTCTCGGCACGACGAACTTTCGCAACGGTGCATACTCAGGGAGAACACTTATACCTTGAAATTTAGTGAGAGATCATCTTATAATGTTACCGCCATACTAATCAAAATAAGAAGCATAATAAGATAAACATCACATGCAATCAAAATATGTGACATGATATGGCCATCATCATCTTGTGCTTTTGATATCCATCTCCAAGGCACCGTCATGATCATCATCGTTACCGGCGCGACACCTTGATCTCCATCGTAGCATCGTTGTCGTCTCGCCAACTATTTCTTCCACGACTATCGCTACCGCTTAGTGATAAAGTACAACAATTACATGGCGACTGTATTTCATACAATAAAGTGACAACCATATGGCTCCTGCTAGTTGCCGATAACTTGACAAAACATGATCATCTCATACAATAACGTATAACTCATCATGTTTTGACCATATCACATCACAACATGCCCTGCAAAAACAAGTTAGACGTCCTCTACTTTGTTGTTGCAAGTTTTACGTGGCTGCTACGGGCTTAGCAAGAACCGTTCTTACCTACGCATACAAAACCACAACGATTTTTCATCAAGTATGTGTTATTTTAACCTTCACAAGGACCGGGCGTAGCCACACTCGATCCAGCTAAAATGAGAGAGACAGACACCCGCCGGTCACCTTTAAGCAACGAGTGCTCATAGCGGTGAATCCAGTCTCGCGTAAGCGTACGCGTAATGTCGGTCCGGGCCACTTCATCTCACAATACCGCTGAACCAAAGTATGACATGCTGGTAAGCAGTATGACTATTATCGCCCACAACTCATTGTGTTCTACTCGTGCATATCATCTACGCATAGACCTGGCTCATGATGCCACTGTTGGGGAACGTAGTATTTCAAAAAAAAAAATCCTATGATCACGCAAGATCTATCTACTAGAAGCATAGCAACGAGAGGGGAGAGTGTGTCTACGTATCCTCATAGACCGAAAGCGGAAGCGTCTAGTGACGTGGTTGATGTAGTCGAACTTCTTCTCGATCCAACCGATCAAGCACCGAACGTACGGCACCTCCGCGTTCAGCACACGTTCAGCTTGATGACGTCCCATGAGATCTTGATCCAGTTGAGCTTCACGGGAGAGTTTCGTCAGCACGGCGGTGTGGTGACAGAGATGATGAAGCTACCGGCGCAGGGCTTCGCCTAAGCACTGCAACGGTATGACCGAGGTGTGTTTCTGTGGAGGGGGGCACCGCACACGGCTAGAACAATGTTTCTTGTTTGTCTTTGGGTGCCCCCTACCCCCATATATAAAGGAGCAAGGGGGGAGGTGCGGCTAATCCTAGGGCGCGCCAAGGGAGTAGGATTCCTACTCCTAGTAGGAATAGGAACCTCCTTTTCCTATTCCTACTAGGAGTAGGAAAGGAAAGGGGAAGAGGAGAAGGAAAGGAGAGGGGGCGCCTCCCCCTCTTTTCCTAGTCCAACTAGGAACCCTAGAGGGGTGCGGCCAGCCCTATGGGCTTCCCCTCTCTTTCCCTCATAGGCCCACTATGGCCCATACTCCCTCGGGGGGGGGGGTCCGGTAACCCCCTCCGGCACTCCGGTTATACCCGATAACACCCGGAACACGTCCGGTGTCTGAATATAGTCGTCCAATATATTAATATTTATGTCTCAGACATTCCGATACTCCTCGTCATGTCCGTGATCTCATCCAGGACTCCGAACTACCTTCGGTAAATCAAAACTCATAAACTAATAATATCGATCATCATCAAACGTTAAGCGTGCGGACCCTACGGGTTCGTGAACTATGTAGACATGACCGAGACTCTTCTCCGGTCAATAACCAATAGCGGAACCTGGATGCTCATATTGGCTGCTACATATTCTACGAAGATCTTTATCGGTCAAACCGCATAACAACATACTTTGTTCCTTTTGTCATCGGTATGTTACTTGCTCGAGATTCGATCGTCGGTATCTCAATACCTAGTTCAATCTTGTTACCGGCAAGTCTCTTTACTCGTTCCGTAATACATCATCTCATGACTAACTCATTAGTCATTTGCTTGCAAGGCTTATTATGATGTGCATTACCGAGAGGGCCAAGAGATACCACTCCGACACTCGGAGTGACAAATCAAATTCTTGATCTATGCCAACACCACGAACACTTTCGGAGACACCTGTAGAGCATCTTTATAATCACCCAGTTACGTTGTGATGCTTGATAGCACACAAGGTGTTCCTCCGGTATACGGGAGTTGCATAATCTCATAGTCATAGGAGCATGTATAAGTGTTGAAGAAAGAAATAACAGTAAAAATAAACGATCATAGTGCTAAGCTAATGGATGGGTCTTGTCTATCACATCATTATCCTAGTGATGTGATATCGTTGATGAAATGACAACTCATGTCTATGGCTAGGAAACATAACCATCTTTGATCGATGAGCTAGTCTAGTAGAGGCATACTAGGGACATACTGTTTTGTCTATGTATTCACACATGTACTAAGTTTCCGATTAATACAATTCTAGCATGAATAAAAGACATTTATCATGATATAAGGAAATACAAATATCATCTTTATTATTGCCTCTAGGGCATATTTCCTTCAAAAACTGGGTTTAAGGATGTATGGAAGCACAAGTAGTATCTCTACTTGGTGCAAGGAGTTTTGGCTAGCATGAGGGGGAAAGGCAAGCTCAACATGTTGGATGATCCATGACAATATACTTTATTTTGGATATAAGAAAACATAACCCATTATGTTGTCTTCCTTGTCCAACATCGACTCTTTAGCATGTCATATTTTAATGAGTGCTCACAATCATAAAAGATGTCCAAAATAGTATATTTGTATGTGAAAACCTCTCTTTCCTTATTACTTCCTATTAATTGCAACGATGACCAAAACTATGTTTGTCAACTCTCAACAACTTTTATTCATCATACTCTTTATATGTGAAGTCCTTACTTTTCATAAGATCAATATGATATCTTTGATACTTTTTGTATTTGCTTTTATTCTCTCATGACCATAGCAAGAGAATCGAGCCCTTGACTCAACACTAATCTTTATTATATATAGCTCACAGACTCGATTACAAAGATGAAGATCAAAAATCAAAAGCTCACAACTAGATCATGCTAAACTTTATTCTACTAGATCAAGATATTACCAAAAGGATCGAACTAAGAAAAATGATAAAGGTAGGAGTGTGATGGTGATACGATACCGGGGCACCTCCCCCAAACTTGGCGGTTGCCAACGGGAGTGCCCATACCCATGTGATTATGTCTCTCTCTTTGGAGGTGTTGATGGAGTTGTTGATGATGTGGGCTTGTCGTCCATCTTCCACGGCATGGGCTCACAGTCGTAGAAGGATGATCAAGTCTCCGGGATCCTCAAATCTGCAGCCAAACTCATCTTCTTGAATCTATATTAATACTCATAGTTTTGGTTTTGCAGGTCATAGATCTGCGCTTGGAGGTGCTCGATTTTCTCTTGGAGCTTGGAGATGGCTTCCCCAACGATCTTGGCGTCCAGCTTGTGGTTGTTGGCGAGCTCCGTGATCATCATATGGTTGGCGTTGAGTCCTTGTTCCACCAAACCTTGGCACTTGAAAACTTGCTGCTCCATTGCTTCGAGTCTTGTCTCCACGCTTTTGGTCCTCCTTGGTCCCTCGACATCGCGGATGTACAGCACCCCCTCACGCACCTCGATGGTTTGAGGGTGTTGAAGCACCTTCGCGAGGTAGGGGTTGATGACCTTCTAGAAGAACTTGTCCTTGGGGGTGCTAGAAGACGTCATGATGATCTAGATCTGTCAGAAACAACAGCTCGAAACGAAAACAGAGGATTTTTGCATGATACGGTGGTCAAAACCTTCGGGAGAATATATAGTGAATTTTTACCGACCGAAAGAAGTAACGTGCAAGAAAACAGAGTCCAGGAGGCACACGAGGTGCCCACGAGGCAGGGGGTGCACCCAGGGGGTAGGGCGCGCCCTCCACCTTCGTGGACGACTCGTGTCCTTTTCGGACTGCCTCTTATTTTTCTATTTTTCTAAATATTCCAAAACGGTGAAAAATTGCCATTAGAACCGTTTTGGAGTCGGTTTACTTACCGTACCACATACATCTTCCTTTTCGGGGTCTGAATCATTCTGGAAAGTGTCCCTTATGTATTCCTCCAGGGTTACGGTTTCAATAACATTGGTTTCAACATTTATAGGATTACCTGAGATATAATGTTTGATTCTTTGACCGTTCACCACCTTCGGATTTGTGCCTTCGAAGTTGTTGATTTTTTATGGCACCAGAACGATAGACCTCCTCGATAACGGAAGGACCTTCCCATTTAAAGAGAAGTTTTCCTGCAAAAAATCTTAAACGAGAGTTGTATAGCAAGACATAATCACCTACGTTAAACTCACGCTTTTGTATCCTTTTATCATGCCATCTTTTAACCTTTTCTTTAAACAGCTTGGCATTCTCATAGGCTTGGGTTCTCCATTCATCTAGTGAGCTAATGTCAAATAACCTCTTCTCACCGGCAAGTTTGAAATCGTAATTGAGCTCTTTAATAGCCCAATATGCCTTATGTTCTAACTCAAGAGGTAAGCGACATGCTTTTCCATAAACAATTTTATATGGAGACAAGTCGATAGGATTTTTTTATGCAGTTCTATAGGCCCATAATGCATCATCAAGTTTCTTGGACCAATTCTTTCTAGACCTATTGACAGTCTTTTGCAAAATTAATTTCAGCTCTCTCTTACTTAGTTCTAGTTGACCACTAGACTGTGGGTGGTAAGGGGATACAATTCTATGATTAACATCATACTTAGCAAGCATTTTACGGAAAGCACCATGAATAAAGTGTGAACCACCATCAGTCATTAAGTATCAAGGGACTCCAAAACTCGAAAAAATAACTTCTTTAAGCATCTTAATAGAGGTGTTGCGATCAGCACTACTAGTTGGAATGGCTTCTACCCACTTAGTAACGTAATCAACAGCAACTAAAATATGTGTATACCCATTAGAGGAAGGAAACTGTCACATATAATCAAAGCCCCAGACATCAAATGGCTCAATAACAAGTTAATAATTCATAGGCATTTCTTGACGTCTACTAATATTACCAATTCTTTGGCATTCATCACAAGATAAGACAAACTTACGGGCCTCCTTGAAGAGAGTAGGCCAATAAAAACCAGATTGCAATACCTTATGTGCAGTTCTATCTCTAGCGCGGTGTCCCCCATAGGCTTCGGAGTGACACTTGCGTAGGATCTGTTCCTGTTCATGCTCAGATACACAACATCTAATAATACCATCTACTCCTTCTTTATAAAGGTGTGGGTCATCCCAGAAGTAATGTCTTAAATCATAGAAGAACTTTTTCTTTTGCCGGTATGTGAAACTAGGTGGTATAACCTTAGCAACAATGTAATTAGCATAATCAAGATACCATGGAGTAGTACGAGAAGCATTTATGACAACTAATTGTTCATCAGGAAAGCTATCATCAATAGGTAGTGGGTCATCAAGAATATTCTCTATCCTAGGCAAGTTGTCTGCAACGGGGTTCTCAGCTCCCTTTCTATCAGTAATATGCAAATCAAATTCTTGTAGCAGGAGAACCCATCTAATAAGTCTAGGTTTAGCATCTTTCTTTTCCATAAGGTATTTAATAACTGCATGATCAGTGTGAATAGTTACTTTAGAATCAACAATATAAGGTCTAAACTTATCACAAGCAAATACGACTGCTAAAAACTCCTTCTCAGTAGTAGCATAATTTCTCTGGGCACTGTCTAGCGTTTTACTAGCATATTGCATAACATTCAATTTCTTATCAACTCTTTGTCCTAGAACAACACCTAGAGCATAATCACTAGCATCGACATAATCTCAAACGGTAAATTCCAGTCAGGAGGCTGGACAATAGGTGCAGAGATCAATGCTTTCTTATGTATTTCAAATGCTTCTACACAATTATCATCAAAGACAAAAGGAACATATTTTTGTAAAAGATTAGTCAGAGGCCTAGAGATTTTGGAGAAGTCCTTAATGAACCTCCTATAAAACCCGACATGACCAAGGAAACTTCTTATACCTTTGATGTCCTTGGGACACGTCATCTTTTCAATAGCATCAACTTTAGCTTTGTCAACTTCAATACCTCTTTCAGAAATTTTATGCCCGAAGACAACGCCTTCATTAACCATAAAGTGGCACTTTTCCCAATTCAAGACAAGATTAGTTTCGTCACATATCTGCAAAACTCGATCATGGTTGCTCAAGCAATCATCAAAAGAAGTTCCATAAACGGAAAAATCATCCATGAAATCCTCAACAATCTTTTCACAAAAATCAGAGAATATAGCCATCATGCATCTTTGAAAGGTAGCAGGTGCATTACCTAAACCAAAAGGCATACGTCTATAAGCAAAGGTACCGAAAGGACAAGTAAAAGTGGTCTTTTCTTGATCCCCTTTTTTTGACAAATTGAAACAGCAGGAGAGCCTCCTACTGATGTTTTTCATAAATTCCATGAGTGCCAACCAAAAGTTAGCACTCAAGAGAGTAATTACATGGGTAACACAAAGAATACAACAGACCTCAAAATAGCCTAAAGGAAAGTGTTAGATGGAAAGAGAGCTACTAAAGTTCTCCAAGAAAGATAGATTCCGAAGGTTGATCATATATCCTAAGATCACCAAGTCTTCTCTAAGTCTTCTTAACCACTCCACGTGTGTGGCTGATATTCCATCAAAGATCTCCTTATTGCATTGTTTCCAAATGTTACGGGCAGCCAGGATGGTCACATCCTTGAAGAGAGGTCCTTGCCACCCAGCTTTAGCTCTCTCATAGTTGTTTTGCAAGTCTAGGTGTCACCCCCAGCTTATGCCCAATGTCTCCCAACATTTCATATCAAATGGACATTCATAAAACAAATGAGCATTCATCTCCAGCACTCCCATGTTGCACATTGGACAGTTGTGATCATCCCCGATATTGAAGTGCCTCCTCAAAAGTAGGTCCCTAGTATTAACTCTATTATTCAGCATCAACCACGCAAAAACCTTATGTCTCATGATACATTTTGTTTTCCATACGGAGGTGATGCATTGTGGAGCCAAGACATTTCTGAACATATAGCTATAAAACTTTTTTGTTTTGTACTTTGTATCCCCCCAGCATAGAATCCATTCATCAGTCCCCATGTGTGTCAAAAACATCCCTGTCATAAATTGTTGCAGATCTTCAAGTTCAGCTCAGGCTTCTAACGACAGAGGAAGCATAAAATTATCCATTGGTCCATCATTGTTGTAGAATTGAGCCAGCGAGATGTCCTCATTGAGGACGAACGAGAAGAGATGTTCATGTGTCTTTGCTAACGGCCTTTCGTTGATCCAGACATCCTTCCACAGCAGATTAGTGTCGCCTGCAGCAGGCACACACGACGTGATTCCTCGATAAATATCCATCAGAGAGAAAACATTGCGCCACCAGAAGGAACCACATGCTGGCCTAGCATGAGGAGGTGTATCATTATAGTGAGCATTCTAGATTAGCATCACCCAAGGGGTATCATGTTTGTGGATAAACTTATGGAGGTACTTGAGCAGTAGTGCTTTGTTTTGAACTTGTAGGTTTAGGATCCCCAGGCCTCCTCTTTTCTTTGGTCTGCAAACCATCTCCCAAGCAGCCAATGAATGAGTTTTCGCGTCTCTGTCGATTTCTTTCCTCCAAAGGCAGTGTCTCCTTGCTCTATCAAAGATCTCAATCAGCTTTAGTGGAAGTTTAAGAACACACATCGCAAAGGACAGTAACGATGAGAGAGCCGAATTAATGAGTTGAACGCGTTCTCCATACGATAGCCAGATAGCAGTTGCCGTCAGTCTTCTTTCTATTCTGTCCACCAAAGGCATCAGCTCTCTGACAGTCGGCCTCGTTGTGCCAAGAGGCAGACCTAGACAGGTGAAAGGCATCGATCCAACTTGACACCCCATATCAGTGGCCAGTTCCAAAGCTTTTTGGGCACTTACATTGGTTGGCATCAATTGTGACTTAGCATAATTAATTTTCAGACCTGTTGCCCGGGCATAGGAGTCCAGAATCTGTTTAACTATCCGCAATTCATGTTGGTCCGCAGGCAGAATGATCAGCGTGTCGTCAGCATATTGGATCACTGGATAATCCTCCGAATCCGGCTGATTGATTGGGAGTGAAACCAAAATCCCTTTTGATGCAGATATTGGAGAGAAACCAAAATAGCCATCTAGAAAGCAAAAATGAGTATGTTTGGATAACCTTTCTAGCATTTGATCAATAAAAGGCAAAGGGTAATGATCTTTCTTAGTGGATTTATTTAATTTACAAAAATCAATTACCATCATATAACATGTAACAATTCTTTGCCGAATCAATTCATCTTTATCATTAGGAGCAACAGTCATACATCCCTTCTTAGGGACACAATGGACGGGACTTGCCCACTAGCTATCAGCAACTGGATAAATTATACCTGCCTCTAGAAGCTTTAGTATTTCCTTCCTTACCACTTCTTTCATCTTAGGATTTAACCGTCGTTGATGATCGATAATCGATTTCGCGTCCTCTTCCAACTTTATCTTGTGTTGGCATAGAGTGGGACTAATGCCCTTAAGATCATATAGAGTATATCCGATAGCAGCACGGTGCTTCTTCAGAGTTTTCAATATTTTTTCTTCTTCCTACTCTGAAAGGTTAGCACTAATAATAACATGATATATCTTCTTTTCATCGAGATAAACATACTTAAGAGTATCAGGTAATGGTTTGAGTTCAAACACGGGATCACCCTTGGGTAGAGGAGGATCCCCTAGGATTTCAACAGGCAAGTTGTTTTTTCAATAAGGGTCCCTGCTTAAAGAATATTTCATCTATTTCCCTTCTCTCATTCATATACATATCATTTTCATGGTCTAGCAGATATTGTTCTAATGGATCGTTAGGAGGTACATCAATAGCAGCAAGACCAATAATTTCATCCTTACTAGGCAATTCTTTAGCATGGGGTTCTCTACGAAATTTAGCAAAGTTAAAGTCATGAGACATGTCCCCTAATCCAACAGTAACAATATCATTTTCGCAGTCTATCTTAGCATTAACAGTGTTCAAGAAGGGTCTACCAAATATAATGGGACAAAAATCATCTTGTGGGGAACTGAGAACAAGAAAATCGGCAGGGTATTTAACCTTCACACACAAGACTTCAACATCTCTAACAATCCCAACTAGGCTAATAGTGTCTCTATTAGCAAGTTTAATAGTAACATAAATACCTTCTAACTCAGAAGGTGCAATATCGTGCATAATTTCTTTATATAAGGAATGAGGCATTACACTCGCACTAGCACCTATGTCACATAAACCATGATAGCAATGATCTCCTATTTTAACAGAAATAACAGGCATGCCTACAACAGGTCTATGTTTATTCCTAGTATCGGGTTTGGCGATTCTAGCAGCTTCCTCTTGGAGGTAAATAACATGTCCATCTAAATTTTCGACCAAGAGATCCTTAACCATAGCAACACTAGGTTCAACTTTAATTTGCTCAGAGGGTGTAGTTGTTCTAGTATTACTCTTACGAACCACAGTTGAAACTTTAGCATGATCCTTTATCCTAACAGGGAAAGGTGGTTTCTCAATATAAGCAGTAGGAACAATAGGATCAACATTATAAGTGATAGTCTTTTCTTCAACTTTAACAGGTTCATCTACTTTTACTTCAATGGGAGGATGGTATTTAAACCACTTATCCTTGGGGAGATCAACATGAATAGCTGATACGAGCATTTTGCATCATGCTTATATGTTGATATTTATTGCATTATGGGCTGTTATTACATGTTTTGTCACAACACTTATGCCTTTTCTCTCTTATTTTACAAGGTTTACATGAAGAGGGAGAATGCCGACAACTGGAATTCTGGGCTGGAAAAGGAGCAAACTCTGGAAACCTATTATGCACAACTCAAAAAGCATCGAAACTTCACAGGACTCCATTTCAGAAAATATAAAAAATATCTAGCAAAAGAAGATCACCAGGGGGGCCATGTGCTGTCCACGAGGGTGGGGGGGGCGCCCCCTCTCTAGGCGCGCACCCTGTCTCGTGGGCCCCCCGATGGCCCCCCGATGCCCATCTTCTCCTATATGAGGTGTTTTGACCTGGAAAAAAATCATAAGGAGGCTTTCGGGACCAGACGCCGCTGTCTCGAGGCAGAACCTTGGCGGAAACCAATCTAGGGCTCCGGCAGAGCTGTTCTGCTGGGGATACTTCCCTCCGGGAGGGGGAAATCGTCACCGCCGTCATCACCAACAACTCTCCAATCTTGGGGAGGGCTATCTTCATCAACATCTTCACCAGCACCATCTCCTCTCAAACCCTAGTTCATCTCTAGTATCCAATCTTTGTACCCCAAACCTCAGACTCGTACCTGTGGGTTGCTAGTAGTGTTGATTACTCCTTGTAGTTGATGCTAGTTGGTTTATTTGGTGGAAGATCATATGTTCAGATCCATTATGCATATTAATACCCCTCTGATCATGAACAATATTATGTCTTGTGGGTAGTTACTTTTGTTCTTGAGGACATGGGAGAAGTCTTGCTATTAGTAGTCATGTGAATTTGGTCTTCGTTTGATATTTTGATGAGATGTATGTTGTCTCTCCTCTAGTGGTGTCATCTGAACGTTGACTACATGACACTTCACCATTATTTGGGCCTAGAGGAAGACATTGGGAAGTAATAAGTAGATGATGGGTTGCTAGAGTGATAGAAGCTTAAACCCTAGTTTATGCGTCTCTTCGTAAGGGGATGATTTGGATCCACTTGTTTCATGCTATGGTTAGGTTTACCTTTATACATCTTTTGTAGTTGCGGATGCTTGCATTAGCGGTTATTCATAAGAGGGAGACTTGTCCAAGTAAGGACAGCACCCAAGCACCGGTTCACCCACATACCAAATTATCCAAGTACCGAACGCGAATCAGATGATCGTGATGAAAACTAGCTTGACGATAATTCACATGTGTCCTCGGGAGCACTTTCCTTTATATAAGAGTTTGTCCAGGCTTGTCCTTTGCTACAAAAAGGATTGGGCCACCTTGCTGCACCTTATTTATTTTTACCTTTTGTTACTTGCTACCAATTACCTTATCACAAAACTATCTGTTACCTACAATTTCAGTGCTTCCAGAAAATACCTTACTGAAAACAGCCTATCATTTCCTTCTGCTCCTCATTGGGTTCGACACTCTTAGTTACCGAAAGGACTACGATAGATCCCCTACACTTGTGGGTCATCAAGACTCTTTTCTGGCGCCGTTGCCGGGGAGTGAAGCACCTTTGGTCAGTGGAATTTGGTAAGGAAAAATTTATATAGTGTGTTGAAATTTATTGTCACTTGTTACTATGGCTCATAATCCTTTGAGGGGCTTGTTCGGGGTATATTCACCCCGGCCAGATGAGCAAAGAGTTGCTCCTCAACCTACTGCACCTACTGAAAATTTTTGCTTTGAAATTCCTTCGGGTATGATAGAGAAACTGCTAGATAATCCTTTTACAGGAGACGGAACACTGCATCCCAATTTACACCTAACCTATGTGGATGAAGTTTGTGAATTATTTAAGCTTGCAGGTATGCCCGAGGATGTTATCAAGAAGAAGTTCTTCCCTTTATCTTTGAAGGGAGATGCATTGACATGATTTAGGCTATGTGATGATATTGGATCATGGAACTATAATCGTCTGAAGTTGGAATTTCATCAGAAGTTCTACCCTATGCACTAGGTTCATCGTGATCGTAATTATATTTATAATTTCTGGCCTCGCGAAGGAGAAAGCATCGCTCAAGCTTGGGGGAGGCTTAAGTCAATGTTATATTCATGCCCCAATCATGAGCTCTCAAGAGAAATGATTATTCAAAAAATTTATGCTCGGCTTTCTCTCAATATTCGCTCCATGCTCGATACTTCTTGTTCTGGCTCTTTTACGATGAAGACTATTGAATTCAAATGGGATTTATTGGAAAGAATTAAATGCAACTCTGAAGATTGGGATCTCGACGAAGGTAAGGAGTCAGGTATGACCCCTAAGTTTTATTGTGTCAAAGCTTTTATGGATACCGATGTTTTCCGTGAGTTTAGCACTAAGTATGGACTTGACTCTAAGATAGTAGCTTCTTTCTGTGAATCATTTGCTACTCATGTTGATCTTCCCAAGGAGAAGTGGTTTAAATACCATCCTCCCATTGAAGTAAAAGTAGTTGAACTTGTTAAAATTGAAGAAAAGACTATCACTTATAATGTTGATCCTATTATTCCTACTGCTTATATTGAGAAACCATCCTTCCCTTTTAAAATAAAGGATCATGCTAAAGCTTCAACTGTAGTTCGTAAGAGTAATACTAGAACACCTACACCCTCTGAGCAAATTAAAGTTGAACCTAGTGTTGCTATGGTTAAAGATCTCTTGGTAGAAGATTTAGATGGACATGTTATTTACCTCCAAGAGGAATCTGCTAGAATAGCCAAACCCGATGCTAGGAATAAATATAGACCTATTGTCATGGAATTGTCACGGCAGATGTCCTAGTGTGAGGACTTAGTCGTGAGGCCAACGCATCTATGTGGTAGCTTGAGAGGGGTTGAGCGGAATCAAGAGACGCAACGCAAGACAAGGATTTAGACAGCTTCGGGCCCCGGGAAGCATCATCCGGTAATAGCCCTACATGCTGTTTGAGGCTAGATCTCATTATGACCCGCATGGAGTCGCCGGTAAACCGGCTCTCCTTTAGTTGTGTCTGCCCCTAAAGAATATGGCGCCTCTAACTTGTCAGAACCTCCCCTCTTTGGGGAGCCCTATCCCTCCTTATATATGTTGAAGGAGCAGGTTACATGACTAGTCCTAGTAGGATTAGGATTACTCTATTACAAGTGGAGTCCTAGTCTTGCTTCCTTTGTAGAGGAATATTCCTTGTGCTTTCCTCACAAACCGGCCCACCATACATGAACCAGTCCTTCCATAAACCGCCTTCTGGGCCACCAGGTCTTGTCGTTCCTCTAGCACGCTCGCCGGGTCACCCATGAGTCGCCAAGTCCGGCCGGGTTATACTTCCGGCCGGTTTACGCCGCGGGGTATATCCCCGACATTAGCCCCCAGTTTAATTTGGATTTATCCATGTTAAACTAATTTGAGACATAAACACAAGAACAAATTTAGCGGCTTGTGCTCCGGGTTAAATATTCTTATAAACCGGCACTTGATCATCCTTAAATCCTTGTCATTTCTTCCTTCTAAAAATCCGAGTAAATATACCAGCTTCATAATCAATTTGCTTGCAGAAGATATTTTGTAAATAAAGAATCCATTTGAATTTGCCTTCAACGCTCTGATTTAACAAAAATATTGATCTTCAAATATTCAACTGATATACAGACGGTTTGAAAATGTAGAACTTGCCGGTTTATGATTGCCAAAATTGTCGGGTTATGAAAACTGACGATCCCGGGTCATGACTATTTATAGACACCGGGTTATGATTGTTGCCACGCCGGGTCACACAATTAATCTTCCTAATTTGCCCGGAACTGAGAATTTGAAGATGTTCCTCCTTTATATGCATATTACCTGTAGCCCCCAAGTCTTAAGAGGAGAACATAATGATAGCTTAAGACTTGTTTCAATATAAATGTTACAACTTTGAAGAAATCCAGATTGTTCATCCCAGTCACTAGTAAAAAACTGAATACTCCATATTATGTAGCCCCCAAGTGCCGGGTTGTCATGCTTGCAGCAACCTGGGACTTGTAATTGCCTTATGCTCATGAAAACTTCAACCAGTGTAGCCCCCAAGGGTCAGGTCATTATGCAATGATGAGCAGGGACTTTGTATGTATGATCATGTAGATTTGAGCAGCAACATGTATCCCCCAAGGGCCGGCTCAGTAAGATAATATTGAGCTGGGACTTTATATATACCTCTTTGAAAACAACACCATATGATGTAACTCCACCATGGGGCTTTGAACCCACGTTCACAAGGTTAAGAGCTTTTGTGCTTTGCCAACTGAGCAGTGGACCCTTCAATATAATGGATCAAAACTTGTTTACCTTGAATTGTTTATAGGAGCAATTGGCAATTGGTAGCCCCCAAGGACCGGCTCATTACGATGTGATGAATCGGGTCTTCAATAAGATGAACAACCAATGACTTTGCATTAGCCCCCAAGTGTCATGGTGCATGCTGGCAGTGACATGAGACTCGCATAATTGTTGTAATCTCAATTTGAATAATGTAGCCCCCAAGTGCCGGGTCGTAAGCCTACATCGACTTGGGACTATTCCTTCAATTATAGAATAAATCATTTCCATTGATAATATGATAGCCATTGCGCTAAAGCGACTTTGAAAACCTTAATCATAATACTGGTTATTGGTAACCATAATAAAAATCCAGCCATGTTGGCTATTTGAAGATTTGAATAATATAACCCGGTTTGAAAACCGGTTCCAGTGATATTTGATCACACTGTTGGTTTTACCAAGCCAGTGTAGTAAGGGTGATAACTCAAACTTTGAGCATTGGTAATTATCATAGATTGCCGGTTTACAAAAAAAAACCAGGCCGGGTTAATAAACACCGGTCATTATTTTATCTGGCGACTTATAGTCAAAAGCCAGGCCGGATTGATAAACATCGATCATTATCTTATCTCATACTGGCGACTTATAGTCCAATGCCAGGCCGGGTTAAAAAACATCGGTCATTATAACTGATCATGTACTGACAACTTGTAGTTGAAAGCCAAGCCGGGTTATTGAACACCAGTTTACTTGATGGTGGTGACTTGTAGTCAATCACTAGGCCAAATCGTTAGATATCGGATGAATATCAACAATCTCATTGAGAAGTAAAAACATGGCAAACAAAGCAAATAAAAACTTGTAGTCGAGGCTTTTTACGAGCTGCCAAGCTCCATATTCGAGGCTTTTCATGGGCTGCAGGGCCACTGAATTAACCATTTCACAAAGCCTGTTAAGATGGACCTCAATCCTTAACCAATCATCAATTTAACATCGACAAGTTCAGGGTCTGTAATAAGATTGACTTGTCAATCGTTCGACGGGTCATACCAGGTTTACCTGGGCGGAGTGACTTACTTAATGCACGCATGTTAATCCGGGGTTTTAGGTGTATACACCAGGCTTCCAAGCCGTGGCTTGATAGCCTACTACAAGGGTTGCATCAACTTGCTGCCGCTATGCAACAGGAGCCCCCAGGTAGCATTGTGAGCTGTGCTCGTCGGGTGCCTATGTTTGAGTTGTGCTATGAAACAAACTCTCTTTGGTCCCTTTAAGTTTTCCTGAAAACTCAAACTTGTGAGAGATTATTCTTCTGAACCGGAAAATCTTAAACCGGATATTGAGAGATTTAAAAGCTTTGTGGGAGACATCTTTCCCTTGAACCGGATCTTAAAGCGAAATCTTCATTTTCAGCCGGAATTTTTCTGACGGCCTTTAAACTCGAACTTGCGAGAAATTAATTCTTTTTGAACCGGAGATTCTTAAACCAGATTTGAGAGCTTCAGTGCTTTGTAGGAGACAGATTTCCCTTGAGCCAGATTGTGAACCCGATATTTGAGAGCTTCAGTAAGACTGATGTCCTTTAAGCCGGATTGTAAATCAGATATTTGAGAGCTTCAGTAAGACGGATGTCCTTTGAATTTTCATCAATATAGCAGTTGCGTCTGGGACCAGGTTATCTTTCCCTCCATCGTCCTGGGGTTCTTAAATTTGCTTAAACTGGCAAGATTTGCTGAATCATGACATCGGAGCCCCCGAGTCTTGAGACTACTCGAGGAGTTGGCTTGAGACTCTCCATATTTGATCATAGCATAAGGTGTCCATCATTATTGTTGACAATGCGATATGAATCCATAGAAAATTAAGGTGACTGTGGCGGGTTATCAATGATCCCGTATGAGCCATGTCAGCAACTCGGCCAATGGTTCCTTCCAACTGGCGATTTGAAGTTAACCAAATTGTAGTGGTGGCGACTTGTGCGCCTGCCCATTGAGCCACCCAGTGCAGACAGCGGTTGATAGTATGTGATAATTTGTCTCCATATTGTTGAAACAAAACCGGGCTACCCAAGCTGTGACTTGCTCATACTCAATAAACAGCTCGTGTAGACAGGTGCGGCTTAGTGTGTTGATGTAGACCGGACCATAGAAACCGCGGCTTGCACATATATT
Source organism: Secale cereale (assembly GCA_902687465.1). Classification (NCBI taxonomy): domain Eukaryota; kingdom Viridiplantae; phylum Streptophyta; class Magnoliopsida; order Poales; family Poaceae; genus Secale; species Secale cereale. Next base: position 131,819,149 of record LR738710.1, read on the forward strand.
CATTGAGCATTATGGTATTGTCAAATGATGGCGCATCATAATAGTGGCACAAGCTATATATCCATGACCCTTTACTCTTGCAGTGAACAATTGTCCTGCATACAAATATATATAAATAAAAGTGATTGTTCTTTCACAAAAAAGAAATATGTGCCAAATATATACTCAGAGGGACATCACCTGATTCGTCCGGACAATAGAAGAGTCAGTTGTGGCATTATAAGCCGGTGCGGACGGGTGAGTCGGCCTGATATGTTAGGCCAGTATTTATCCGCCGCAGAGTTGATGATCAGTTGACCACCATGGTGAAGCGACGCGGTAAACCGTGCGAATGAGCAAGTGAGCTGCATTGTATTGATATATGTCGAACCGCGGAGGCGGACGGAAAAAACAACCGCAACATTAGAGGCAGTATGGACGCGGGCGAGTCGCTACCGCTCTTACGGTGACCAAATGTCATGTATAAATAATATCATAAACCGGAGTCATTGTTCTCTAAATAATAAAAAAATGTATCAATTAAAATTGATTGGATTGATTTCACCTGACATATTTGGCTAGAAATTATCCTCCACAGAGTTAATCATCACTACAGTGAAACTAAAATCAATTACGGCCCAGTCGGCCGTAGGAGCAGACAGATAAGTCGGCCGCAATATTATAGGCCGGTGCGGAACAGGCAAGTTTTCGTCCGCGTTGTAAACCGGTGTGGACGCGTGAACAGGCCGTACGTTCATCAGGTAATGTGACACGGAGGAAAACGTCGTTGTAGAACGTTGCTAGTGCATGCTTTATACCCGCAGTATAACAATAATTATATATATATATATATATATATATATATATCTAAAAACACCAATAGGGCAGTGTAATGGTGCTCAGAGGAATTAAAATGTCCCGATATATAGGAGGGATAACACCTGATTTTCTCGAATAACAGATGGGTCGGCCGGCGCCGACGGGCTAGTTGTCCTCCTCGTTGTAAGTCGGCGCGGTTGCGAAAGACGGACACGATGTTGTAAACCGGCGTGTTCGCGAGAGACGGCCACATCACTGTAAGCCGGCGTGATCGCGAGAGACGGCCACATCGATGTAAGCCGGCGTGGTCGCAAGAGACGGCCACAACGCTGTAAGCCGGTGCGGGAGTACGTTGAGCAACGACGATCACTTGTGCCGAATGATGTTTGACGTGCCTTCGTGGTATAATACCACTTTGTAATGAATAATTCTCCTGCATATAAAATACAGCGGGGCAAAATAATTTTGCTCGGATGAATTAGTACGTGCTTAAAAATAAATATGGTAAATAGCTCCTGGGTTTGTTCGGACGAAGGATGATCTGTATCTAGCACCCATGAATAATCGCCAATGAAACAATGTACATGGTATACGTGCATGAAACAATGTACTAATTGTCCATTGAGAGCACAACAGCACTTGGAAGCGCGGGCGGGTCAGGAATAGCCGCGACAGAGGTGAAGTTTGCAGAGACGACAAAGTGGTCGGGCGGCTTGAAAGCGACGGTTCGGAGGTGAAACGTGGTGGCTTGTGGCCCGACCGATGAAGGCGGCTCGCTGCGGATGTCAGGCGCGATGGCAGCTCGCCGACCGCTCGTAGGCAGACCGCAGCCGAGATGACTTGAAGTCACGATGGCGACTCGGAAGCGGAACCCAGAGCGAAGGTGACTTGGAGTTGATTTGTGGCCATGGAAACGACTCGGAGCCAGCCTTAAGGCAGTAACGGCAACGCTCGGTGGCTCGGACCGAGGCCTAGCGCAGGTGACAGCTTGCGGTTGTATAAGTGGCAATGGATACCAATGGCTTAAAAATGGATCAGAGGCGGGTCATCGAGGACAGCGTCTTCGGAAGCAAATGATAGCAGGGATCAATCTTTGATGCATCCAACGGTGATTTGACCTGTCGATGGTTGCCCTTCACGTGTAGAACAGCGGCTACAGGTAATATGGATTTTTCTTCTCGGGAACTTGGTCCTGTAGTGATAGTAGTAAGGTGGCATCTCAACATATCACGTGGCATGGAGCAGCAGTTTGGCCTGGAACGGCAGCACGGGCGACCGATGACATCCGTCCCGTGGTCGACTGGTTTGAGTCCGAATCAATTTGGACTAGTACTTCCCTCTGGTCTGATGGTTCAATCTCGTCTTCCCATAAAAAGTAATAATGAAAAAACTCTTTCGGTTTTGCCTGCCATCACCGCTGTAGAATTTCCTTGGGACTTTGTACCGACGCATTGGGAATTTTTCTTGATTGAACTTGGCAGATCTTCATGGTACGTGCGGCGGTCGCATAGTGCGTAACCCTAAAATCTCTGTCTCAACCTTACCCGCGCCGTTCCGACCGCTCATTGATGATGCAGATTCTTCTAAACCGGATCCTCTTCCTTCGAAAAATCACGAACTTCTTGATCCCTAGGGGAGATCCCTCCAAGAACTCAACACCACCATGCGCGGGCCCCACGATGGGCGCCAACTATCGTGGAATTGTCATGGTAGATGTCCTAGTGTGAGGACTTAGTCGTGAGGCCAACGCATCTATGTGGTAGCTTGAGAGGGGTTGAGCGGAATCGAGAGACGCAACACAAGACAAGGATTTGGACAGCTTCGGGCCCCGGGAAACATCATCCGGTAATAGCCCTACATGATGTTTGAGGCTAGATCTCATTATGACCCGCATGGAGTCGCCGGTAAACCGGCTCTCCTTTAGTTGTGTCTAGCCCTAAAGAATATGGCGCCTCTAACTTGTCAGAACCTCCCCTCTTTGGAGAGCCCTGCCCCTCCTTATATATGTTGAAGGGGTGGGTTACATGACTAGTCCTAGTAGGATTAGGATTACTATATTACAAGTGGAGTCCTAGTCTTGCTTCCTTTGTAGGAGAATATTCCTTGTGCCTTCCTCATAAACCGGCCCACCATAACATGAACCGGTCCTTCCATAAACAGCCTTCTGGGCCACCGGGTCTTGTCGTTCCTCTGGCCCGCTCGCCGGGTCACCCATGAGTCGCCAAGTCCGGTCGGGTTATACTTCCGTCCGGTTTACGCCGCGGGGTATATCCCCGACACCAATTGTAGGCTTGCCTGTTATCTCTGTTAAATAGGAGATCATTGCTATCATGGTTTATGTGACGTAGGTGCTTGTGCGAGTATTATCCCTCATACCTTATATCAAGAAATTATGCATGATATTGCACCTGTTGAGTTAGAAGGGATTGATGTTACTATTAAACTCGCTAATAGAGACACTATTTCACCAGTTGGGATTGTCAGAGATGTTGAAGTCTTGTGTGGGAAAGTTAAATACCCTGCTGATTTTCTTATTCTTAGTTCCCCACAAGATGAATTGTGTCCCATTATATTTGGTAGACCCTTCTTGAATACTGTTAATGCTAAGGTAGACTACGTGAAAGATATCGTTACTGTTGGTTTAGGCGATATGTCTCATGATTTTAACTTTGCTAAATTCCGTAGACAACCCCTTGATAAAGAATTAGCTAGTAAGGATGAAATTATTCGTCTTGCTTCTATTGTTGTGCCTCCTAATGATCCTTTAGAACAATACTTGCTAGATCATGAAAATGATATGCATATGAATGAGAGAAGGGAAATAGATGAAATATTCTTTAATCAGGGACCCGTATTGAAAAACCTGTTATTATCAGTGCTAATCTTTCAGAGCAGGAAGAAGAAAAATTATTGAAAACTCTGAAGAAGCACCGTGCTGCTATTGGATATACTCTGGATGATCTTAAGGGCATTAGTCCCACTTTATGCCAACACAAGATAAAATTGGAAGAAAACGCTAAACCGGTTATTGATCATCAACGACGGTTAAATCCTAAGATGAAAGAAGTGGTAAGGAAGGAAATTCTAAAGCTTTTAGAGGCAGGTATTATCTATCCAGTTGCTGACAGCCAGTGGGTAAGTCCTATCCATTGTGTCCCTAAGAAGGGAGGTATGACTGTTGTTCCTAATGATAAAGATGAATTAATCCCGCAAAGAATAGTTATAGGTTATATGATGGTAATTGATTTCCGCAAATTAAATAAAGCTACTAAGAAAGATCATTACCCCTTGCCTTTTATTGATCAAATGCTAGAAAGGTTATCCAAACATACTCACTTTTGCTTTCTAGATGGTTATTCTGGTTTCTCTCAAATACTTGTGTCAAAAGGGGATCAAGAAAAGACCACTTTTACTTGTCTTTTTGGTACCTTTGCTTATAGACGTATGCCTTTTGGTTTATGTAATGCACCTGCTACCTTTCAAAGATGCATGATGGCTATATTATCTGATTTTTGTGAAAAGATTGTTGAGGTTTCATCGATGCTTTCTCCGTTTACGGAACTTCTTTTGATGATTGCTTAAGCAACCTTGATCGAGTTTTGCAGAGATGTGAAGACACTAATCTTGTCTTGAATTGGGAGAAGTGCCACTTTATGGTTAATGAAGGCATTGTCTTGGGACATAAAATTTCTGAAAGAGGTATTGAAGTTGACAAGGCTAAAGTTGATGCTATTGAAAAGATGCCGTGCCCCAAGGACATCAAAGGTATACGAAGTTTCCTTGGTCATGCCAGGTTTTATAGGAGGTTCATTAAGGACTTCTCCAAAATCTCCAGGCCTCTGACTAATCTCTTACAAAAAGATATTCCTTTTGTCTTTGATGATGATTGTCTAGAAGCATTTGAAATACTTAACAAAGCATTGATCTCTGCACCTATTGTCCAGCCTCCCGACGGGAATTAACCCTTTGAGATTATGTGTGATGCTAGCGATTATGCTGTAGGTGTTGTTTTAGGGCAAAGAGTTGATAAGATATTAAATGTTATCCAATATGCTAGTAAAACTCTAGATAGTGCCCAGAAAACTTATGCTACTACTGAGAAAGAATTTGTAACAGTTGTATTTACTTGTGATAAGTTTAGACCCTATACCGTTGATTCTAAAGTAACTATTCACACTGATCATGCTGCTATCAAATACCTTATGGAAAAGAAAGATGCTAAACCTAGGCTTATTAGATGGGTTCTCTTGCTGCAAGAGTTTGACTTGCATATTATTGATAGAAAGGGAGCTGAGAACCCCGTTGTAGAGGACTTGTCTAGGCTAGAGAATATACTTGATGACCCACAACCTATTGATGATAGCTTTCCTTATGAACAATTAGCTGTTATAAATACTTCTCGTACTGCTCCATGGTATGCTGATTATGCTAATTATATTGTTGCTAAGTTTATACCTCCTAGCTTCAAATACCAGCAAAAGAAAAAGTTCTTCTATGATTTGAGACATTACTTCTGGGATGACCCACATCTTTATAAAGAAGGAGTAGATGGTATTATTAGACGTTGTGTACCTGAGCATGAACAGGAATAGATCCTACGCAAGTGCCACTCCGAAGCTTATGAAGGACACCATGCGGGAGATAGAACTACACATAAGGTATTGCAATCCGGTTTTTATTGGCCTACTCTCTTCAACGATGCCCGTGTTGGGGAACGTAGTATTTTAAAATTTTCCTACGATCACGCAAGATCTATCTACCAGATGCATAGCAACGAGAGGGAAGAGTGTGTCTACGTACCCTCGTAGACCGGAAGCGGAAGCGTCAAGTGACGCGGTTGATGTAGTCGAACTTCTTCGCGATTCAACCGATCAAGCACCGAACGTACGGCACCTCCGCGTTCAACACACGTTCAGCTTGATGACGTCCCACGAGCTCTTGATCCAGTTGAGCTTCACGGGAGAGTTTCGTCAGCACGACGGCGTGGTGACGGATATGATGTATTCACCGGCGTAGGGCTTCGCCTAAGCACCGCGACGGTATGACCGAGGTGTGTTTCTGTGGAGGGGGGCACCGCACACGGCTGGAACAATTCAACTTGTGTGTCTTTGGGTGCCCCCCTGCCCCCGTATATAAAGGAGCAAGGGGGAGGCCGGCCGGCCCTTGTTTGGTGCGGCTAGGGGTGCAATCCTACTAGGAATAGGATTGCAATCCTATTCCTAGTAGGAACCACCAAAGAAGGAAGAGAGGGAATAGGAAAAGAAGAAGAGGTGGCGCCCCCCAACTCCTAGTCCAACTAGGAACCCTAGGTGGGGCGCCGGCTAGCCCTATGGGCTGCCTCTCTCTTTTCCATAAGGCCCACTATGGACCATCCCCCTTCGTAGGGGGTTCCGGTAACCCCCTCCGGCAATCCCGTTAAATCCGAAACTTTTCCGGTATACTTCCGGTGTCCGAATATAGTCGTCCAATATATCAATATTTATGTCTCGGACATTCCGAGACTCCTCGTCATGTCCGTGATCTCATCCGGAACTCCGAACTACATTCGGTACATCAATACTCATAAACTCATAATACCGATCGTCATCAAACGTTAAGCGTGCGGACCCTACGGGTTCGAGAACTATGTAGACATGACCGAGACTCATCTCCGGTCAATAACCAATAGCGGAACCTGGATGTTCATATTGGCTCCTACATATTCTACGAAGATCTTTTATCGGTCAGAACCGCATAACAACATACGTTGTTCCTTTTGTCAACGGTATGTTACTTGCCCGAGATTCGATTGTCGGTATCTCTATACCTAGTTCAATCTCGTTACCGGCAAGTCACTTTACTCGTTCCATAACACATCATCTCGTGACTAACTCATTAGTCTTTTGCTTGCAAGGCTTGTTGTGATGTGTGTTACCGAGAGGGCCCAGAGATACCTCTCCGACACTCGGAGTGACAAATCCTAATCTTGATCTATGCCAACACCACGAATACTTTCGGAGACACCTGTAGAGCATCTTTATGATCACCCAGTTACGTTGTGACGTTTGATAGCACACAAGGTGTTCCTACGGTATTCGGGAGTTGCATAATCTCATAGTCATAGGAACATGTATAAGTCATGAAGAAAGCAATAGCAGAAAAAACTAAACGATCATAGTGCTATGCTAATGGATGGGTCTTGTCCATCACATCATTCTCCTAATGATGTGATCCCGTTGATCAAATGACAACTCATGTCTATGGTTAGTAAACATAACCATCTTTGATCAATGAGCTAGTCTAGTAGAGGCATACTAGGGACATACTGTTTTGTCTATGTATCCACACATGTACTAAGTTTCCGGTTAATACAATTCTAGCATGAATAAAAGACATTTATCATGATATAAGGAAATACAAATAACATCTTTATTATTGCCTCTAGGGCATATTTCCTTCAGTCTCCCACTTGAACTAGAGTCAATAATCTAGATTACAAAGTGATGATCCTCACACCCATGGAGTCCTGGTGCTGATCAAGTTTTGCCCGTGGAAGAGGCTTAGTCAACGGGTCTGCAACATTCAGATCCGTATGTATTTTGCAAATCTCTATGTCTCCCTCCTTGACTAGATCGCGGATGGAATTGAAGCGTCTTTTGATGTGCTTTGTTCTCTTGTGAAACCTGGATTCCTTCGCCAAGGCTATTGCTCCAGTGTTGTCACAAAAGATTTTCATTGGACCCGATGCACTAGGTATTACACCTAGATCGGATATGAACTCCTTCATCCAGACTCCTTCATTTGCTGCTTCTGAAGCAGCTATGTATTCCGCTTCACATGTAGATCCCGCCACGACGCTTTGCTTGGAACTGCACCAACTGACAGCTCCACCGTTCAATAAAAATACATATCCGGTTTGTGACTTAGAGTCATCCGGATCAGTGTCAAAGCTAGAATCGACGTAACCGTTTACGACGAGCTCTTTGTCACCTCCATACACGAGAAACATATCCTTTGTCCTTTTCAGATACTTTAGGATGTTCTTGACCGCTGTCCAGTGATCCACTCCTGGATTACTTTGGTACCTCCCTGCTAGACTTATAGCAAGGCACACATCAGGTCTGGTACACAGCATTGCATACATGATAGATCCTATGGCTGAGGCATAGGGAATGACTTTCATTTTCTCTCTATCTTCTGCAGTGGTCGGGCATTGAGTCTTACTCAACTTCATACCTTGTAATACAGGCAAGAACCCTTTCTTTGACTGATCCATTTTGAACTTCTTCAAAATCTTATCAAGGTATGTGCTTTGTGAAAGTCCAATTAAGCGTCTTGATCTGTCTCTATAGATCTTGATGCCTAATATATAAGCAGCTTCACCGAGGTCTTTCATTGAAAAACTTTTATTCAAGTATCCTTTTATGCTATCCAGAAATTCTATATCATTTCCAATCAACAATATGTCATCTACATATAATATTAGAAATGCTACAGAGCTCCCACTCACTTTCTTGTAAATACAGGCTTCTCCAAATGTCTGTATAAAACCATATGCTTTGATCACCTCATCAAAGCGTATATTCCAACTCCGAGATGCTTGCACCAGTCCATAGATGGATCGCTGGAGTTTGCATACTTTGTTAGCACCTTTTGGATCGACAAAACCTTCTGGTTGCATCATATACAACTCTTCTTTGAGATATCCATTCAGGAATGCAGTTTTGACATCCATTTGCCAGATTTCATAATCATAAAATGCGGCAATTGCTAACATGATTCGGACAGACTTAAGCATCGCTATAGGTGAGAAAGTCTCATCGTAGTCAACTCCTTGAACTTGTCGAAAACCTTTCGCAACAAGTCGAGCTTTGTAAACAGTAACATTACCGTCTGCGTCGATCTTCTTCTTGAAGATCCATTTATTTTCGATGGCCTGCCGATCATCGGGCAAGTCAACCAAAGTCCATACTTTGTTCTCATACATGGATCCCATCTCAGATTTCATGGCTTCAAGCCATTTTGCGGAATCTGGGCTCATCATCGCTTCCTCATAGTTCGTAGGTTCATCATGGTCTAGTAACATGATTTCCAGAACTGGGTTGCCGTACCACTCTGGTGCGGAACGTACTCTGGTTGATCTACGACGTTCAGCAGAAATTTGATCCGAAGTTTCATGATCATCATCATTAACTTCCTCACTGATTGGTGTAGGAATCACTGGAACAATTTTCTATGATGTACTACTTTTCAATCCGGGAGAAGGTACAATTACCTCATCAAGTTCTACTTTCCTCCCACTCACTTCTTTCGAGAGAAACTCTTTCTCTAGAAAGGATCCATTCTTAGCAACGAATATCTTTCCTTCGGATCTGTGATAGAAGGTGTACCCAACAGTCTCTTTTGGGTATCCTATGAAGACACATTTCTCCGACTTGGGTTCGAGCTTATCAGGTTGAAGCTTTTTCACATAAGCATCGCAGCCCCAAACTTTAAGAAACGACAACTTTGGTTTCTTGCCAAACCATAGTTCATAAGGTGTCGTATCAACGGATTTAGATGGTGCCCTATTTAACGTGAATGCAGCTGTCTCTAAAGCATAACCCCAAAACGATAGTGGTAAATCGGTAAGAGACATCATAGATCGTACCATATCCAATAAAGTACGGTTACGACGTTCAGACACACCATTACGATGTGGTGTTCCGGGTGGCATGAGTTGTGAAACTATTCCACATTGTTTCAAATGAAGACCAAACTCGTAACTCAAATATTCTCCTCCACGATCAGATTGTAGAAACTTTATTTTCTTGTTACGATGATTCTCTACTTCACTCTGAAATTCTTTGAACTTTTCAAATGTTTCAGACTTGTGCTTCATTAAGTAGATATACCCATATCTGCTTAAATCATCAGTGAAGGTCAGAAAATAACAATACCCGCCGCGAGCTTCAACACTCATTGGCCCACATACATCAGTATGTATGATTTCGAACAAATCTGTTGCTCGCTCTATAGTTCCGGAGAACGGAGTTTTAGTCATCTTGCCCATGAGGCATGGTTCGCAAGCACCAAGTGATTCATAATCAAGTGATTCCAAAAGTCCATCATTATGGAGTTTCTTCATGCGTTTTACACAATATGACCTAAACGGCAGTGCCACAAATAAGTTGCACTATCATTATTAACCTTGCATCTTTTGGTTTCAATATTATGAATATGTGTATCACTACAATCAAGATCCAATAAGAATAGACCACTCTTCAAGGGTGCATGACCATAAAAGATATTATTCATAAAAATAGAACAACCATTATTCTCTGATTTGAATGAATAACCGTCTCGCAACAAACAAGATCCAGATATAATGTTCATGCTTAACGCTGGCACCAAATAACAATTATTTAGGTCTAATACTAATCCCGAAGGTAGATGTAGAGGTAGCGTGCCGACGGCGATTAAATCGACTTTGGAACCATTTCCCACGCGCATCGTCACCTCGTCCTTAGCTAATCTTCGTTTAATCCGTAGTCCCTGTTTCGAGTTACAAATATTAGCAACCGAACCGGTATCAAATACCCAGGTACTACTACGAGCATTAGTAAGGTACACATAAATAACATGTATATCACATATACCTTTGTTTACCTTGCCATCCTTCTTATCCGCCAAATACTTGGGGCAGTTCCGCTTCCAGTGTCCAGTCCCCTTGCAGTAGAAGCACTCAGTTTCAGGCTTGGTTCCAGACTTGAGTTTTTCTGCGAGAGCAGCAACAATCTTGCTATTCTCCTTGAAAATCCCTTCCTTGCCCTTTTTCTTGAAACTAGTGGTATTGTTAACCATCAACACTTGATGCTCCTTTTTGATTTCTACCTCCGCAGCTGTGAGCATAGCGAAGAGCTCGGGAATTGTCTTTTGCATCCCTTGCATATTACAGTTCATCACGAAGCCATTATAGCTTGGTGGCAGTGATTGAAGAATTCTATCAATAACACTATTCTCATCAACTTGGCAACCAAGTTGAGTCATATGATTGTAGTGCCCATACATTGTGAGCAAGTGTTTACTGATAGAACTATTCTCCTCCATCTTGCAGCTGTAGAACTTATTGGAAATCTTATATTTCTCAATCCGGGCATTTGCTTGAAATATTAACTTCAACTCCTGGAACATCTCATATGGTCCATGACGTTCAAAACGTCGTTGAAGTCCCGGTTCTAAGCCGTAAAGCATGGCACACTGAACTATCGTGTAGTCATCAGACCGCGACTGCCAGACGTTCAAAGCGTCTACATTAGCGGGAGGGGGCTTGTCACCTAGCGGTGCTTCAAGGACATAATTCTTCTGTGCAGCAATGAGGATAATCCTCAGGTTACGGACCCAGTCCGTGTAATTGCTACCATCATCTTTCAACTTAGCTTTCTCTAGGAATGCATTAAAATTCAAAGGAACGGTAGCACGGGCTATTGATCTACAACAACATAGATATGCAAAAACTATCAGGACTAAGTTCATGATAAATTAAAGTTCAATTTAATCATATTAATTTAAAGAACTCCCACTTAGATAGACATCCCTCCGGTCATCTAAATGATCACGTGATCCAAATCAACTAAACCATGTCCGATCATCACGTGAGATGGAGTAGTTTCAATGGTGAACATCTTATGTTGATCATATCTACTATATGATTCACGCTCGACCTTTCGGTCTCCAGTGCTCCGAGGCCATATCTGCATATGCTAGGCTCGTCAAGTTTAACCCGAGTATTCTGCATGTGCAAAACTGGCTTACACCCGTTGTATTTGAACGTAGATCTTATCACACCCGATCATCACGTGGTGTCTCGGCACGACGAACTTTCGCAACGGTGCATACTCAGGGAGAACACTTATACCTTGAAATTTAGTAAGGGATCATCTTATAATGCTACCGTCGTTCTAAGCAAAATAAGAAGCATAATAAGATAAACATCACATGCAATCAAAATATGTGACATGATATGGCCATCATCATCTTGTGCTTTTGATCTCCATCTCCAAAGCACCTTCATGATCACCTTCGTCACCGGCGTGACACCTTGATCTCCATCGTAGCATCGTTGTCGTCTCGCCAACTATTGCTTCTACGACTATCGCTACCGCTTAGTGATAAAGTAAAGCAATTACATGGCGATTGCATTTCATACAATAAAGCGACAACCATATGGCTCCTGCCAGTTGCCGATAACATTACAAAACATGATCATCTCATACAAAACCATATATCTCATCATGTCTTGACCATATCACATCACAACATGCCCTGCAAAAACAAGTTAGACGTCCTCTACTTTGTTGTTGCAAGTTTTACGTGGCTGCTACGGGCTTAGCAAGAACCGTTCTTACCTACGCATACAAAACCACAACGATGTTTCGTCAAGTATGTGCTGTTTTAACCTTCACAAGGACCGGGCGTAGCCACACTTGATTCAGCTAAAGTGAGAGAGACAGACACCCGCCAGTCCCCTTTAAGCAACGAGTGCTCGTAACGGTGAAACCAGTCTCGCGTAAGCGTACGCGTAATGTCGGTCCGGGCCGCTTCATCTCACAATACCGCCGAAGCAAAGTATGACATGCTGGTAAGCAGTATGACTAGTATCGCCCACAACTCATTGTGTTCTACTCGTGCATATCATCTACGCATAGACCTGGCTCATGATGCCACTGTTGCGGAACGTAGTATTTTAAAATTTTCCTACGATCACGCAAGATCTATCTACCAGATGCATAGCAACGAGAGGGAAGAGTGTGTCTACGTACCCTCGTAGACCGGAAGCGGAAGCGTCAAGTGACGCGGTTGATGTAGTCGAACTTCTTCGCGATTCAACCGATCAAGCACCGAACGTACGGCACCTCCGCGTTCAGCACACGTTCAGCTTGATGACGTCCCACGAGCTCTTGATCCAGTTGAGCTTCACGGGAGAGTTTCGTCAGCACGACGGCGTGGTGACGGATATGATGTATTCACCGGCGCAGGGCTTCGCCTAAGCACCGCGACGGTATGACCGAGGTGTGTTTCTGTGGAGGGGGGCACCGCACACGGCTGGAACAATTCAACTTGTGTGTCTTTGGGTGCCCCCCTGCCCCCGTATATAAAGGATCAAGGGGGGAGGCCGGCCGGCCCTTGTTTGGTGCGGCTAGGGGTGCAATCCTACTAGGAATAGGATTGCAATCCTATTCCTAGTAGGAACCACCAAAGAAGGAAGAGAGGGAATAGGAAAAGAAGAAGAGGTGGCGCCCCCCAACTCCTAGTCCAACTAGGAACCCTAAGTGGGGCGCCGGCCAGCCCTATGGGCTGCCTCTCTCTTTTCCATAAGGCCCACTATGGACCATCCCCCTTCGTAGGGGGTTCCGGTAACCCCCTCCGGCAATCCCGTTAAATCCGAAACTTTTCCGGTATACTTCCGGTGTCCGAATATAGTCGTCCAATATATCAATCTTTATGTCTCGGACATTCCGAGACTCCTCGTCATGTCTGTGATCTCATCCGGGACTCCGAACTACATTCGGTACATCAATACTCATAAACTCATAATACCGATCGTCATCAAACGTTAAGCGTGCGGACCCTACGGGTTCGAGAACTATGTAGACATGACCGAGACTCATCTCCGGTCAATAACCAATAGCGGAACCTGGATGTTCATATTGGCTCCTACATATTCTACGAAGATCTTTTATCGGTCAGAACCGCATAACAACATACGTTGTTCCTTTTGTCAACGGTATGTTACTTGCCCGAGATTCGATCGTCGGTATCTCTATACCTAGTTCAATCTCGTTACCGGCAAGTCTCTTTACTCGTTCCATAACACATCATCTCGTGACTACCTCATTAGTCTTTTGCTTGCAAGGCTTATTGTGATGTGTGTTACCGAGAGGGCCCAGAGATACCTCTCCGACACTCGGAGTGACAAATCCTAATCTTGATCTATGCCAACACCACGAATACTTTCGGAGACACCTGTAGAGCATCTTTATGATCACCCAGTTACGTTGTGACGTTTGATAGAACACAAGGTGTTCCTACGGTATTCGGGAGTTGCATAATCTCATAGTCATAGGAACATGTATAAGTCATGAAGAAAGCAATAGCAGAAAAAACTAAACGATCATAGTGCTATGCTAACGGATGGGTCTTGTCCATCACATCATTCTCCTAATGATGTGATCCCGTTGATCAAATGACAACTCATGTCTATGGTTAGGAAACATAACCATCTTTGATCAATGAGCTAGTCTAGTAGAGGCATACTAGGGACATACTGTTTTGTCTATGTATCCACACATGTACTAAGTTTCCGGTTAATACAATTCTAGCATGAATAAAAGACATTTATCATGATATAAGGAAATACAAATAACATCTTTATTATTGCCTCTAGGGCATATTTCCTTCAGCCCGTAAGTTTGTCTTATCTTGTGATGAATGTCAAAGAATTGGTAATATTAGTAGACGTCAAGAAATGCCTATGAATTATTCACTTGTTATTGAACTATTTGATGTTTGGGGCTTTGATTATATGGGACCATTTCCTGCCTCTAATGGGTACACACATATTCTAGTTGCTGTTGATTACGTTACTAAGTGGGAAGAAGCTATTCCAACTAGTAGTGTTGATCACAACACCTCTATTAAGATGCTTAAAGAAGTTATCTTCCCAAGGTTTGGAGTCCCTAGATACTTAATGACTGATGGTGGTTCACACTTTATTCATGGTGTTTTCCGTAAAATGCTTGCAAAGTATGATGTCAACCATAGAATTGCATCCCCTTATCACCCACAGACTAGTGGTCAAGTAGAACTAAGTAATAGAGAGTTGAAATTAATTTTGCAAAAGACAGTTAATAGGTCTAGGAAGAATTGGTCCAAGAAACTTGATGATGCATTGTGGGCCTATAGAACTGCATACAAAAATCCTATGGGTATGTCTCCATATAAGATGGTTTATGGAAAGGCTTGTTACTTACCTCTTGAGCTAGAACATAAGGCATATTGGGCTATTAAAGAGCTCAATTATGATTTCAAACTTGCCGGTGAAAAGAGGTTATTTGACATTAGCTCTCTTGATGAATGGAGAACCCATGACTATGAGAATGCCAAGTTGTTTAAAGAAAAAGTTAAAAGATGGCATGACAAAAGGATACAAAAGTGTGAGTTTAATGTAGGTGATTATGTCTTGCTATACAACTCTCGTTTAAGATTTTTTGTAGGAAAACTTCTCTCTAAGTGGGAAGGACCTTATGTTATCGAGGAGGTCTATCGTTCCGGTGCCATAAAAATCAACAACTTCGAAGGCACAAATCCGAAGGTGGTGAACGGTCAAAGAATCAAACATTATATCTCAGGTAACCCTATAAATGTTGAAACCAATATTATTGAAACCGTAACCCCGGAGGAATACATAAGGGACACTTTCCAGAACGATTCAGCCTCCAAAAAGGAAGAGGTATGTGGTACGGTAGGTAAACTGACTCCAAAACAGTTCTAAAGGCAATTTTTCTCCGTTTTGGAATATTTATAAAAAATAGAAAAATAAGTAGCAGTCTAGAAGAGACACGAGCCGTCCACGAGGGTGGAGGGCGCGCCCCCCTTCCCTGGGTGCGCCCCCCTGCCTCGTGGGCACCTCGTGTGCCTCCCAGACTACGATTTCTTGTATGTTACTCCTTTTGGTCGGTAAATATTCATTATATATACTCCCGAAGGTTTTGACCTCTGTAGCATGCAAACATCCTCTGTTTTTGTTTCGAGCTGCTGCTTTTGACAGATCTAGATCATCATGGCGCCCTCCAACATCCCCAAGGACAAGTTCTTTGAGAAGGTCATCAACCCTTACCTTGCGGAGGTGCTGCATCACCCTCAAACCATGGAGTTGCATGAGGGGGTGCTGCACATCCGTGATGTTGAGGGGCCAAGGAGGACCGGAAGCGTGGAGACGAGACTCGAAGCAATGGAGCAGCAAGTTTTCAAGTGCCAAGGTATGGTGGAATGAGGTCTCAACGCCAACCACATGATGACGGAGCTCGCCAACAACCTCAAGCTGGACTCAAGGTTCTTCGGGGAAGCTATCTCCAATCTTCAAGAGAAAATCGAACACCTCCAAGCCCAGATCTATGACCTGCAAAACCAAAACTGTGAGTATGAATATAGATTCAAAAAGATGAGTTTGGCTGCAGATTTGAGTATCCCGGAGACTAGATCATCCTTCTACGATGGTGAACCCATGTCTTGGAAGGTGGACAACAAGCCTACATCATCAACAACTCCTACATCACCACCCCCGAAGAAGGAGACTTAATCCTATGGGTATGGGCACTCCCCTTGGCAACTGCCAAGCTTGGGGGAGTGCCCCGGTATCGTATCACCATCACTCCTACCTTCACCTTTTTCTTTGTTCGATCCTTTTAGTACTATCTTGATCTAATAGAATAAAGTTAGCATGATCTAGTTGTGAGTTTTTGCTTTATGATCTTTACCCTTTGTAATCGAGTCCGTGAGCTATATAATAAAGATTAGTGTTGAGTCAAGGGCTTGATTTCCTCACTTTGGTCATGATAAAAAGAAAGAAAATATAAAAAGTAGCAAAGAGATCATATTGATCTTATGGGAAGTAATGACTTGACATATAAAGAGTATGATGAATAAAAGTTTTGGTGAGTTGACAAACATAGTTTTGGTCATCATTGCAATTAATAGGAAGTAATAAAAGAAGAGAGGCTTCACATACAAATACACTATCTTGGACATATTTTATGATTGTGAGCACTCATTAAAATATGACATGCTAAAGAGTTGATGTTGGACAAGGAAGACAACATAATGGGTTATGTTTTCTTATATCTAAAATAAAGTATATTGTCACGGATCATCCAACATGTTGAGCTTGCCTTTCCCCCTCATGCTAGCCAAAACTCCTTGCACCAAGTAGAGGTACTACTTGTGCTTCCATACATCCTTATACCCAGTTTTGCCATGAGAGTCCACCATATATACCTATGGATTGACAAAGATCCTTCCAAGTAAGTTGTCATGTTGCAAACTCGCTAAAATATGTATGATTTATTAGTGTGAAGCAAATAAGCTTTATACGATCTTGTGATATGGAAGTAATAAAAGCGACGGACTGCATAATAAAGGTCCTTATCACAAGTGGCAATATAAAGTGACATTCTTCGGTGCTAAGACTTTGTGCATCTAACCCTAAAAACACATGACAACCTCTGCTTCCCTCTGCGAAGGGCCTATCTATTATTCTTCCTTAATAGTCAAGGTGGAAATCACCTTTCCTTTTTACATTTTATCCTTTGGCAAGCACATTGTGTTGGAATGATCCTGATATATATACCAACTTGGATGTAAGTTATCATGGTCTATTACTGTTGACATTACCCTTGAGGTAAAAGGTTGGGAGGCAATACCATAAGCCCCTATCTTTCTCTGTGTCTGATTAAAACTCCATAACCATAAGTATTGCGTGAGTGTGAGCAATTGCGAAAGACTATATGATAGTTGAGTATGAAGGCTTGCTGAAAAGCTCTTATTTTGACTCTTTCCGATGATACGATAAATTGCAATTGCTTCAATGACCGAGATCAAAGTTTGTTAGTTTTCAATGAAGTTTATGATTCATGCTCGATATTGTGAATGAATTGTTACTTTAGCATAAGAATCATATGACAATATATATGTTGCTGTTATGAGAATGATCATG
The DNA here is from genome assembly GCA_902687465.1 of Secale cereale. Classification (NCBI taxonomy): domain Eukaryota; kingdom Viridiplantae; phylum Streptophyta; class Magnoliopsida; order Poales; family Poaceae; genus Secale; species Secale cereale. The sequence continues at coordinate 131,836,679 of LR738710.1, forward strand.
ATGCCCTCATGTCCGTATTTTATTTTTATCGACACCTATATCTCTAAACATGTGGACATATTTTTTGATATCGGCTTGCGCTTGAGGACAAGCGAGGTCTAAGCTTGGGGGAGTTGATACGTCCATTTAGCATCATGCTTATCTGTTGATATTTATTGCATTATGGGCTGTTATTACATGTTTTGTCACAATACTTATGCATTTTCTCTCTTATTTTACAAGGTTTACATGAAGAGGGAGAATGTCGGCAACTGGAATTCCGGGCTGGAAAAGGAGCAAATTCTGGAAACCTATTCTGCACAACTCAAAAAGCCCCGAAACTTCACAGGACTCCATTTCAGAAAATATAAGAAATATCTGGCGAAAGCCACCTCTCTGGGCGCACCCCCTGTCTCGTGGGCCCCCGATGCCCCCCCGATGCCCATCTTCACCTATATGAGGTGTTTTTACCTGGAAACAATCATAAGGAGGCTTTCGGGACCAGACGCCGCCGTCTTGAGGCGGAACCTTGGAGGAAACCAATCTAGGGCTCCGGCAGAGCTGTTCTGCTGGGGATACTTCCCTCCGGGAGGGGGAAATCATCACCGCCGTCATCACCAACAACTCTCCCATCTTGGGGAGGGCTATCTTCATCAACATCTTCACCAGCACCATCTCCTCTCAAACCCAAGTTCATCTCTTGTATCCAATCTTTGTACCCAAACCTCAGATTGGTACCTGTGGGTTGCTAGTAGTGTTGATTACTCCTTGTAGTTGATGCTAGTTGGTTTATTTGGTGGAATATCATATGTTCAGATCCATTATGCATATTAATACCCCTCTGATCATGAACACTATTATGTCTTGTGAGTAGTTACTTTTGTTCCTGAGGACATGGGAGAAGTCTTGCTATTAGTAGTCATGTGAATTTGGTCTTCGTTTGATATTTTGATGAGATGTATGTTGTCTCTCCTCCAGTGGTGTCAAGTGAACATCGACTACATGACACTTCACCATTATTTGGGCCTAGAAGAAGGCATTGGGAAGTAATAAGTAGATGATGGGTTGCTAGAGTGACAGAAGCTTAAACCCTAGTTTATGCGTTGCTTCGTAAGGGGCTGATTTGGATCCACTTGTTTCATGCTATGGTTAGGTTTACCTTAATACTTCTTTTGTAGTTGCGGATGCTTGCATTAGAGGTTAATAATAAGTGGGAGGCTTGTCCAACTAAGGACAGCACCCAAGCACCGGTTCACCCACATACCAAATTATCAAAGTACCGAACGCGAATCAGATGATCGTGATGAAAACTAGCTTGACGATAATTCCATGTGTCCTCGGGAGCGCTTTCCTTTACAGAAGAGTTTGTCCAGGCTTGTCCTTTGCTACAAAAAGGATTGGGCCACCTTGCTGCACCTTATTTATTTTTATCTTTTGTTACTTGCTACCAATTACCTTATCACAAAACTATATGTTACCTATAATTTCAGTGCTTGCAAAAAATACCTTACTGAAAACTGCCTATCATTTCCTTCTGCTCCTCGTTGGGTTCGACACTCTTACTTATCGAAAGGACTACGATAGATCCCCTACACTTGTGGGTCATCAATAGTGAATGATTCACAGAAAGAAGCTACTATCTCAGAGTCAAGTCCATATTTAGTGCTAAATTCACGGAAAACATCGGTATCCATAAAAGATTTAACACAATCAAACTTAGGGGTTATACCTGACTCCTTACCCTCGTCGAGGTCCCAATCTTCAGAGTTGCGTTTAATTCTTTCCAATAAATCCCATTTGAATTCAATAGTCTTCATCATAAAAGAACCAGTACAAGAAGTATCGAGCATGGAGCGATTATTGAGAGAAAGCCCAGCATAAATTTTTTGAATGATCATTTCTCTTGAGAGCTCATGATTGGGGCATGAATATAACATTGACTTAAGCCTCCCCAAGATTGAGCGATACTTTCTCCTTCGTGAGGCAAAAAATTATATATATAATTACTATCACGATGAACCTGATGCATAGGATAGAACTTATGATGAAATTCCAACTTCAATCGATTATAGTTCCATGATCCAATATCATCACATAGCCTAAAACATGTCAATGCAACTCCCTTCAAAGATAAAGGGAAGACCGTCTTCTTGATAACATCCTCGGGCATACTTGCAAGCTTAAATAATCCACAAACTTCATCCACATAGATTAAGTGCAAATCGAGATGCAGTGTTCCATCTCCTGTAAAGGGATTAGCTAGCAGTTTCTCTATCATACCCGAAGGAATTTCAAAGCAAACATTTTCAGTACGTTCAGTAGGTTGAGGAGCAACTCTTTGCTCTACTGGTCGGGGTGAAGATACCCCGAACAAGCCCCTCAAAGGATTATGAGCCATAGTAACAAGTGACAGTGAATTTCAGCACACTATATAAATTTTTCCTTACCAAAGGCGCTTCACTCCCAGGCAACAGCGCCAGAAAAGAGTCTTGATGACCCACAAGTGTAGGGGATCTATCGTGGTCCTTTCGATAAGTAAGAGTGTCGAACCCAATGAGGAGAAGTAGGAAATGTTAGGCAGTTTTCAGTAAGGTATTTTCTGCAAGCACTGAAATTATCGGTAACAGATAGTTTTGTGATAAGGTAATTGGTAACAAGTGATAAATAGTAAAAGTAAATAAGGTGCAGCAAGATGGCCCAATCCTTTTTGTAGCAAAGGACAAGCCTGGACAAACTCTTATATGAAGGAAAGCGCTCACGAGGACACATGGGAATTATCATCAAGCTAGTTTTCATCACGTTCATATGATTCGCGTTCGGTACTTTGATAATTTGGTATGTGGGTGGACCGGTGCTTGGGTGCTGCCCTCACTTGGACAAGCATCCCACTTATGATTAACCTCTATTGCAAGCATCCGCAACTACAAAAAAGTATTAAGGTAAACCTAACCATAGCATGAAACATGTGGATCCAAATCAGCCCCTTATGAAGCAACGCATAAACTAGGGTTTAAGCTTGTGTCACTCTAGCAACCCATCATCTACTTATTACTTCCCAATGCCTTCCTCTAGGCCCAAACAATGGTGACGTGTCATGTAGGCGACGTTCACATGACACCACTAGAGGAAAGACAACATACATCTCATCAAAATATCGAACGAATACCAAATTCACATGGCTACTTATAGCAAGAATTCTCCCATGTCCTCAGGAATAAACATAACTACTCACAAAGCATATTCATGTTCATAATCATAGGAGTATTAATATGCATAATGGATCTGAACATATGATCTTCCACCAAGTAAACCAACTAGCATCAACTACAAGGAGTAATCAACACTACTAGCAACCTACAGGTACCAATCTGAGGTTTTGATACAAAGATTGGTTACAAGAGATGCACTAGGGTTTGAGAGGAGATGGTGCTGGTGAAGATGTTGATGAAGATAACCCTCCCCAAGATGGAAGAGTTGTTGGTGATGACGGCGATGACGATTTCCCCCTCCCGGAGGGAAGTATCCCCGGCAGAACATCTCCGCTGGAGCCCTAGTTTGGTTCCGCCAAGGTTCCACCTCGAGACGGCATCATTTTGTCCTGAAAGCCTCCTTATAATTTTTCCAGGTCAAAACACCCCATATAGGAGAATATGGGCATCGGGGAGTCACCAGGTGGCCGACGAGGCAGGGGGCGCACCCAGGGGGCGCCCCCACCCTCGTGGACTGGTGGTGGCCCCCCTGACATATCTCTTTCGCCAGATATTTTTTATATTTTCTAAAACGGTGTTTCGTGGAGTTTCGGGGCTTTTTGAGTTGTGCGGAATAGGTCTCCAATGTTTGCTCCTTTTCCAGCCCAGAATTTCAGCTGCCGACATTCTCCCCCTTCATGTAAACCTTGTAAAATAAGAGAGAAAAGGCATAAGTATTGTGACATAATGTGTAATAACAGCCCATGGTGCATTAAATATCAACATAAAAGCATGATCCAAAATGGACGTATTAGTGACATATCGTGTGTGCCCTAGACCTAGCATTGCTAGCGCCTCCGGTTTTAGATGTTATGTTTTGATGCGAGGACTGTTTGGTATTTGGCTCAGACTTTTGCTACTCTTTGATGGTAGCTTCAGACTTACTAATGTATTACTTTGTAAGGGTATTGTGAATTATTAATAAAAATAAATGTATACATTATCCAGATGCATAAGGCGGGGGTCATCCTCCTTTCAGAAAAAGATACGGGTTATATTTGCAAAAGAAATGATGAAATAATAAATAACTTTTTTGTTAGACTTAAGTTTAGGGGATGGGTTAGATGCCACCCTCCTAGTTTTATTAGGAGTAGGTTGCAGGGAGTTTGAGTCTTGAGGATGGGTTATATGTGACGACTGATGAACCCTAGAGGGATCGATCACATCGGGTGTCGGGGAAACTGATCCACGAGCACCTATGGGACCAGCGGACCGAGCCCCTTTCGGTTCGGCGGGGGGCGGAGATCGCAAGAAGAGCGGTTCGAGGCGAAACACACGAGCAGTTTACCCAGGTTCGGGCCGCACGGATGCGTAAAACCCTACTCCTGCTTTGTGGTTTGTATTGAGTTCTTGCTCGGGAGCGCTAGGTGCTACAGTACACACCAGCAGCTAACGAGACCGAGCGTGAGTGTTCTCTTCCTGTCCGTCCTCCCCCTCTACGTTGCGCATGGGCCTCCTTTTATATGCTCAAGGGGTCACCGATAGGTGGCAACATAGACAAGGGTAAAAATGGAAAGGTGTTGCGGTTGGTACAACTACCTGTACAGTGTATCATACCTAACTCTGACGGCAGGGGACAAAGGCATTAAATGCCCATCTGCGTCGCCCAAACAGTGCAAAAAGGGGCCGTCAGGGACGCCACCGCTCGCCACGATGGCAATCTTGTCAGCACCGCTTGCCACCGCGCACCGCTGGCTGCACAGCCTCCCGCCACGTACGCCTGGAAAGGTCCTAGAGCGACACGTTGGTGGATGTGCTGGAGCGTGGGTACAGAGTGGCAGCTTGCCGCGGTCGTTGTCTTGTCGCGTCCGGGAGCTCGTCGCTCACCGGGCCTTGCCGGGACGTGTGGCGCGTCGCGGCAAGTTCCTTGAGATGCCTTGGTTGGCCTTCCCAGCAAGCTCCTTTTGCCGGGGTCTTGTGCCTTGAGTGGCCTTCCCGGCAAGCTCCTCTTGCCGGGGCCTTGTCTCCTTGGCTTGAATACTTTGTTCTTGAATGGCTCCAAAGGAACCACGGTGGACCTTGGCGGTCAACCGGCAAGCCTTGCCGCGGGATGCTGCGACTGCCCGTGCACAAGTTCGGGATACTAGGGTACCCCTACTCTAGTACACCGACATCGGGGGAGGAGAAGGGGAATCAGGTTAGGTAAGGAGAGCAGAGAGATAGAAGAACACAGGGGAGAAAGGTTACAGACTGGTTTATGTAGCTCACACACACAGGCCACAGGCGGCCCAATAAAACCCAACGTGCCTCGGTCCAAGTTACCTTCACCTAGGCTGCTCTACTCACCTCTCATGTGTCCACCGATACACCTGTATCAGGTGTGACAATTGCCACTCCATGAGCTGCAGCGTCTTCGGTCCAGCATGGTGTCGTCGGGTAGTGATGGCGCATCACATTGAAATATTCCCAGGTTGCAGACTCCGTAGAGAGTGATGACCACTGAACGCGTACCTGGACCATGAGGATGTTACCTTTCTTGACCATGCGGCGATCCAAGGTGGCGATCGGTTGGAGTGGAGCCACGGTGAGGTCCGGTGTGCGGGGCAGCTCAGAGAAAACCGGCGAGTAATCTGCTGTGAAGGGCTTCAGCTGTGACACATGGAAAACGGGATGGATACACTGCCCTTTGGCAGCTGGAGCTTGTAAGCCATGGTGCCAATGCGTTGTAGAACAATGAAGGGGCCGAAGAACTTGTACGCGAGCTTGGGGCAAGGGCGATTGGACACCGTTGACTGCACGTAGGGTTGTAGCTTGAGGAGAACTTGATCTCCCTCGCTGAAGGAGCGCTCAGTCCGGTTCTTGTCTGCTTTCTGCTTGAACCTGTTCTGGGCACGTGCTAGCTGCGCGTGAAGTCCCTTAGTGTTGAGCCTAGTCCAGCTCATCACCAGCCTCTGTTGGTAAGTTGGCGGCGAACGTCGGTAGACCCCCAAGGTTGGACTCCTTCCCATACAATGCTTGGAGAGGGGAAGTGTTTAGTGAGGAGTGGTAAGTAGTGTTGTGCCAGAATTCTGCCGTCGGCATCCACTTGCGCCACTTGGAGGGTGTGTCGTGGACGCCGCAGCGCAAGTACATCTCGAGAGACTGGTTCACGCGCTCGCACTGGCCGTCGGTCTGCGGATGGTACGCCAGCAGCGGCGAGGATGGAACACCACATGTTCCTGGTGTAGATGCTATCTCGATCGGAGATGATGGAATGGGGAACTCCGTGCAGCTTGATGATGTTGTCCTAGAAAGCACGGGCGACCGTTGCCGCCGTGAAGGGATGACGAAGGGGCACGAAGTCTGCGTACTTGGTGAAGCGATCGACGACGACCATAATGACTTCGTAGCCCTCGGATGCCGCAAATCCTCGATGAAATCCATGGTGAGGTCCTGCCGGGGCTCCGTGGGCACGTGAAGTGGTTGCAGGAGACCTGGCGTCTTGATGTGTTCATGCTTGGCGTGTTGGCAGATGGCGCACTAGTGCACGAACTCATCGACCGCCTGTTTGAGTCCACGCCAGGCGAAATGTTTCTTGAGGCGCTGGTAGGTGGCCGTCACGCCGAAGTGGCCCCCCACTGCACATGCATGGAAGGCGTGAATCAGCTTGGTTTGAAGAGCGGAGTTGGCGCCAATCCAAAGCTTGTCATGGAGGCGGATGACACCCTACCGGAGCTCGTAGCCTTGATCGTCGAGGCTGGAGATGGCCAAGCGTTGGAGATGATCTTGTGCATCTGCATCTGTCTCGTAGGAGTTGGCCACCTCTTGTAGCCACTGAGGTTGGCATGTGGATAGGGCGTCAATGGCAAACCGATGGCCGACGCGCGAGAGGGCATCGACAACGCTGTTCTCGACGCCGCGTCGGTACTTGAAGGAGAATTGGAGGTCAACTAGCTTGGACATGGCCTTGCCCTGGAGATAGGTATCTGATGTCTACTACGCAACCTTCTTCTTGTAGACGTTGTTGGGCCTCCAAGTGCAGAGGGTTGTAGGACAGTAGCAAATTTCCCTCAAATCGGTGACCTAAGGTTTATCAATCCGTGGGAGGCGTAGGATGAAGATGGTCTCTCTCAAGCAACCCTGCAACCAAGTAACAAAGAGTCTCTTGTGTCCCCAACACAACCAATGGTAAATTGTATAGGTGCACTAGTTCGGCGAAGAGATGGTGATACAAGTGCAATATGGATGGTAGATATAGGTTTTTGTAATCTGAAAATATAAAAACAGCAAGGTAACTAAAGATAAAAGTGAGCATAAACGGTGTTACAATGATAGGAAACAAGGACTAGGGTTCATACTTTCACTAGTGCAAGTTCTCTCAACAATAATAACATAACCGGATCATATAATTATCCCTCAACATGCAACAAAGAGTCACTCCAAAGTCACTAATAACGGAGAACAAACGAAGAGATTATGGTAGGGTACAAAACCACCTCAAAGTTATTCTTTCTGATTGATCTATTCAAGAGTCCATAGTAAAATAACACGAAGCTATTCTTTCCGTTCGATCTGTCATAGAGTTCGTACTAGAATAACACCTTAAGATACAAATCAACCAAAACTCTAATGTCACCTAGATACTCCATTGTCACCTCAAGTATCCATGGGCATGATTATACGATATGCATCACACAATCTCAAATTCATCTATTCAACCAACACAAAGTACTTCAAAGAGTACCCCAAAGTTTCTACCGGAGAGTCAAGATGAAAACGTGTGCCAACCCCTATGCATAGATTCCCAAGGTCACGGAACCCGCAAGTTGATCGCCAAAACATACATCAAGTGAATCAATAGAATGCCCCATTGTCACCACATGTATCCCACGCAAGACATACATCAAGTGTTCTCAAATCCTTAAAGACTCAATCCGATAAGTTAACTTCAAATGGAAAACTCAATCCATTACAAGAGAGTAGAGGGGGAGAAACATCATAAGATCCAACTATAATAGCAAAACTCGCGATACATCAAGATTGTGCTATCTCAAGAACACGAGAGAGAGAGAGAGAGAGAGAGAGAGATCAAACACATAGCTACTGGTACATACCCTCAGCCCCGAGGGTGAACTACTCCTCCCTCGTCATGGAGAGCACCGGGATGATGAAGATGGACACCGGTGAAGGTTCCCCCCTCTGGCAGGGTGCCAGAACGGGTCTAGATTGGTTTTTGGTGGCAACAGAGGCTTTCGGCGGCAGAACTCCCGATCTAGGTTATTTTCCAGAGGTTTCTGTATTTATAACATTTTTTGGCGTAGGGCACAAGTCACGGGGGGTCTCTAGGCTGTCCACGAGATAGGGGGGCTTCTTTTGGTCCAGAAAAAATCATCAAAAATTGGCACATCAATTGGACTCCGTTTGATATTCCTTTTCTGTGTAACCCTAAAACAGGAGAAAAACAGAAAGTGGCACTGGGCTCTGGGTTAATAGGCTAGTCCCAAAAATCATATAAAAGTGTATAACAAAGCCCATTAAACATCCAAAACATCATAAATAATAGCATGGAACAATAAAAAATTATAGATACGTTGGAGACGTATCAAGCATCCACAAGCTTAATTCATGCTCGTCCTCGAGTAGGTAAATGATAAAAACAGAATTTTTGATGTGGAATGCTAACCAACATAGTTCTCAATGTAGTTCTCTTTATTGTGGCACGAATGTTTAGATCTGAAAGATTCAAGACAAAAGTCTATTTTGACATAAGAAATAATAATACTTCAAGCATACTAACAAAGCAATCATGTCTTCTCAAAATACTATGGCTAAAGAAAGTTATCCCTACAAAATCATATAGTCTGGCTATGCTCCCTCTTCATCACACAAAATAATCATATCATGCACAACCCCGGTTTCAGCCAAGCACTTGTTTTCATACTCTATTCTTTCAAACCTTTCAACTTTCACGCAATACATGAGCATGAGCCATGGATGTAGCACTATGGGTGGAATAGAGTGGTGGTTGTGGAGAAGACAAAAAGGGGGAGATAGTCTCACATCGACTAGGCGTATCAACGGGCTATGGAGATACCCATCAATAGATATTAATGTGAGTGAGTAGGGATTGCCATGCAACAGATGCACTAGAGCTAAAAATGTATGAAAGCTCAACAAAAGAAACTAAGTGGGTGTGCATCCAACTTGCTTGCTCACGAAGACCTAGGGCATTTGAGGAAGCCCACCGTTGGAATATACAAGCCAAGTTCTATAATGAAAACTCCCACTAGTATATGAAAGTGACTAAACATGAGACTCTCTATCATCAAGAACATGGTGCTACTTTGAAGCACAAGTGTGGAAAAATATAGTAGCAATTGTCCCTTTTTTCTTTTTTTTTCTTTTTTTTTCTTTTTTTGGGCCTTTCTTTTTCTTGGCCTTTCCTTTTTTTCCTTTTTTGTCTTTGGGACAATGCTCTAATAATGATGATCATCACACTTATATTGATTTACAACTCGATATTACAACTCGATACTAGAACAAAGTACGACTCTATATGAATGCCTCCGACAGTGTACCTGGATGTGCAATGAATCAAGAGTGACATGTATGAAAAATTATGCATGGTGGCTTTGCCACAAATACGATGTCAACTACATGATCATGCATGGCAATATGACAATATGAAGCATGTCATATGAACGGAACGGTGGAAAGTTGCATGGCAATATATCTCGGAATGGCTATGTAAATGCCATGATAGGTAGGTATGGTGGCTGTTTTGAGGAAGGTATATGGTGGCTGTTTTGAGGTAGGTATATGGTGGCTATTTTGAGGAAGGTATATAGTGGGTGTATGGTACCGGCGAAAGTTGCGCGGTACAAGAGAGGCTAGCAATGGTGGAAGGCTGAGAGTGCGTATAATCCATGGACTCAATATTAGTCATAAAGAACTCATATACTTATTGCAAAAATTTATGAGTCATCAAAACAAAGCAATCAACGCATGCTCCTAGGGGGGAGGTTGGTAGGAGTTAACCATCGCGTGCCCCCGACCTCCACACAAAGGATGACACTCTACAAATACCTCATGCTCTAACTTCGTCACATGGCGGTTCACCATACGTGCATGCTACGGGAATCACAAACTCTAACACAAGTATTTATAAATTTCATAATAACTCCACTAGCATGACTCTAATATCACTGTCCTCATATCTCAAAACAATCATCAAGTATCAAACTTCTCATCATATTCAATGCACTTTGTATGAAAGTTTTTACTACATTCATCTTGGATGCCTATCATATTAGGTCTATTTTTTATAACCCGAGGACATTACCATGCTGTTCTAATAGACTCTCAAATTAATATAAGTGAAGCATGAGAGTTCATCTATATCTTCAAAAAAAAAACCACCATCGTGCTCTAAAAGATATAAGTGAAGCACTAGAGCAAATGACTAACTACTCCAAAAGATATAAGTGAAGATCAATGACTAGTTGAATAATAATGTAACTATGTGAAGACCCTCTAACATTTAAGAATTTCAGATCTTGGATATTATTCAAACAGCAAGCAAAACAAAATAAAATAAATGATGCTCCAAGCAAAACACATATCATGTGGTGAATAAAAATATAGTATCGAGTAAAGTTACCGATAGGCGAAGACGAAAGAGGGGATGCCTTCCCGGTGCATCCCCAAGCTTAGGCTTTTGGTTGTCCTTAAATTTTACCTTGGGGTGCCTTGGGAATCCCCAAGCTTAGGCTCTTGCCACTCCTTATTCCATAGTCCATCAAATCTTTACCCAAAACTTGAAAACTTCACAACACAAAACTCAACAGAAAACTTGTAAGCTCCGTTAGTATAAGAAAATAAAACCACCACTTAGGTACTGTTATGAACTCATTCTAAATTCATATTGGCGTAATATCTACTGTATTCCAACTTCTCTATGGTTCATACCCTCCGATACTACTCATAGATTCATCAAAATAAGCAAACAACACATAGAAAACAGAATCTGTCAAAAACAGAACAGTCTGTAGCAATCTGTAACTTTCGAATACTTCTGTAACTCTAAAAATTCTCAAATACATTGGTAGACCTGAGGAATTTGTCTATTAATCATCTGCAAAAAGAATCAACTTAAAAGCACTCTCCAGTAAAAAATTGTAGCTAATCTCATGAGCGCTAAAGTTTCTGTTTTTTACAGCATGATCGCATAAACTTCACACAAGTCTTCCCAAAAGTTCTACTTGGCACAAACACTAATTAAAACACAAAACCACATCTAAACAGAAGCTAGATGCAATATTTATTCCTAAACAGAAGAAAAAGGCAAAGAACAAAAATAAAGTTGGGTTGCCTCCCAACAAGCGCTATCGTTTACCGCCCCTAGCTAGGCACGATAATTTCAATGATGCTCGCATAAAAGATAAGAATTGGAACATAAAGGGAGCATCATGAAGAATATGACTAGCACATTTAAGTCTAACCCACTTCCTATGCATAGCGATTTTGTGAGCAAACAACTTATGGGAACAATAATCAACTATCATAGGAAAGCAAAACAAGCATAGCTTGAACACTTTAAGCACATAGAGAGGAAATTTAATATTATTGCAATATGTAGAAGCATATGATCCTCTCTCATAATAATTTTCAGTAGCATCATGAATGAATTCAACCATATAACCAGCAGATAAAGCATTCTTTTCATGATCTACAAGCATAGAAAATTTACTACTCCCATCTTAAGCAAAATTCTTCTCATTCATAGTAGTGGGAGGAGAAAACTCAACAAAATAACTATCATGTGAAGCATAATCCAATTGAAAATTAGAATCATGATGACAAGTTTCATGGTTATCTTTATTCTTTATAGCACACATGTCATCACCATAATCATCATAAATAGGAGGCATGCTTTCATCATAATAAATTTGCTCATCAAAACTTGGGGGATTAAACATATCATCTTCATCAAACATAGCATCCCCAAGCTTGTGGCTTTGCATATCATTAGCATCATGGGTATTCAAAGAATTCATACTAACAACATTGCAATCATGCTCATCATGCACATATTTTATGCCATGCATTCTATGTAATTCTTGTTCTAGTACTTGAGAACAATTTTCATTCCCATCATTTTCACGAAAGATATTAAAAAGATGTAGCATATGAGATAGCCTTAATTCCATTTTTGTAGTTTTCTTTTATAAACTAAACTAGTGATAAAACAAGAAACTAATATATTCGATTGCAAGATCTAAAGATATACCTTCAAGCACTAACCTCCCCGGCAATGGCACCAGAAAAGAGCTTGATGTCTACTACGCAACCTTCTTCTTGTAGACGTTGTTGGGCCTACAAGTGCAGAGGTTTGTAGGATAGTAGCAAATTTCCCTCAAGTGGATGACCTAAGGTTTATCAACCCGTGGGAGGCGTAGGATGAAGATGGTCTCTCTCAAGCAACCCTGCAACCAAGTAACAAAGAGTCTCTTGTGTCCCCAACACACCCAATGGTAAATTGTATAGGTGCACTAGTTCGGCGAAGAGATGGTGATAAAAGTGCAATATGGATGGTAGATATAGGTTTTTGTAATCTGAAAATATAAAAACAGCAAGGTAACTAAAGATAAAAGTGAGCATAAACGGTTTTGCAATGATAGGAAACAAGGTCTAGGGTTCATACTTTCACTAGTGCAAGTTCTCTCAACAATAATAACATAACAGGATCATATAACTATCCCTCAACATGCAACAAAGAGTCACTCCAAAGTCACTAATAGCGGAGAACAAACGAAGAGATTATGGTAGGGCACAAAACCACCTAAAAGTTATTCTTTCTGATCGATCTATTCAAGAGTCCGTAGTAAAATAAGACGAAGCTATTCTTTCCATTTGATCTATCATAGAGTTAGTACTAGAATAACACCTTAAGATACAAATAAATCAAAACCCTAATGTCACCTAGATACTCCATTGTCACCTCAAGTATCCGTGGGCATGATTATACATGCATCACACAATCTCAGATTCATCTATTCAACCAACACAAAGTACTTCAAATAGTGCCCCAAAGTTTCTACCGGAGAGTTAAGATGAAAACGTGTACCAACCCCTATGCATATATTCCCAAGGTCACGGAACTCGCAAGTTGATCACCAAAACATACATCAAGTGAATCAATAGAATACCCCATTGTCACCACATGTATCCCACGCAAGACATACATCAAGTGTTCTCAAATCCTTAAAGACTCATTCCAATAAGATAACTTCAAAGGGAAAACTCAATCCATTACAAGAGAGTAGAGGAGGAGAAACATCATAAGATCCAACTATAATAGCAAAGCTCGCGATACATCAAGATCGTGCCATCTCAAGAACATGAGAGAGAGAGAGAGAGATCAAACACATAGCTACTGGTACATACCCTCAACCCCCCAGGGTGAACTACTCCTCCCTCGTCATGGAGAGCATCGGGATGATGAAGATGGCCACCGGTGAGGGTTCCCCCCTCCGGCAGGGTGCCAGAACGCGTCTAGATTGGTTTTCGGTGGCAACAGAGGCTTTCGACGGCGGAACTCCCGATCTAGGTTATTTTCCGGAGGTTTTTGTATTTATAGGATTTTTTGGCGTAGGGCACAAGTCAGGGGGGTCTCCGGGCTGTCCACGAGATACGGGGGCTTCTTTTGGTCCAGAAAAATCATCAAAAATTGGCACGTCAATTGGACTCCATTTGATATTCCTTTTGTGTAAAACCCTAAAACAGGACAAAAACAAAAACTGGCACTGGGCTCTGGGTTAATAGGTTAGTCCCAAAAATCATATAGAAGTGTATAACAAAGCCCATTAAACATACAAAACATCATAAATAGTAGCATGGAACAATCAAAAATTATAGATACGTTGGAGACGTATCAGTATCCAGCTGTTGCTTGCCCAGGGTACACAAACTCTTGTGGTCGGTGACGATGGTAAATGGAGCACGCTGGAGGTATGAGCGCCATTTGTCGACGGCCATGATCACGGCGAGGAACTCATTCTCATAAATGGAGAGGGGTTGATCCTGTACCCCCAAGGCCTTGCTGAGATAGGTGCTACTTCTCGAGCTTGCGTTGTATTCCCCCGAAGAGGAAAGGGTGATGCAGCACAGTAGCGTAAGTATTTCCCTCAGTTTTTGAGAACCAAGGTATAATTCCAGTAGGAGACCACGCGCGAGTCCCTATCACCTGCACAAACAGATAAGAACTTCGTAGCCAATGCGATAAGGGGTTGTCAATCCTGTTACGGTCACTTACGAAAGTGAGATCTAATAGATACGATAGTTTGATATTTTTGGTATTTTTTGATATAAGAGCAGAAAGTAAAAACAGAAAAGTAAAGTAGATTGTAGATTGATATGTTAAAAATAGACCCAGGGGCCATAGGTCTCACTAGTGGCTTCTCTCATGATAGCATATTTCTACGGTGGGTGAACGAATTACTGTCGAGCAATTGATAGAAAAGCGAATAATTATGAGAATATCTAGGCATGATCATTATATATAGGCATCACGTCCGTGACAATTAGACCTAAATGATTCTGCATCTACTACTATTACTCCACACATCGACCGCTATCCAGCATGCATCTAGAGTATTAAGTTCATAAGAACAGAGTAACGCCTTAAGCAAGATGACATGATGTAGAGGGATAAACTCGAGCAATATGATATAAACCCCATCTTTTTATCCTCGATGGAAACAATACAATACGTGCCTTGCTGCCCCCACTGTCACTGGGAAAGGACACCGCAAGATTGAACCCAAAGCCAAGCACTTCTCCCATTGCAAGAACTATAGATCTAGTAGGCCAAACCAAACCAATAATTCGAAGAGACTTGCAAAGATATTATAATCATACATAAAATAATTCAGAAAAGAACCAAATATTTCTCATAGATAGTCGTGATCATAAACCCACAATTCATCGGATCTCGACAAACACACCGCAAAAAGAGATTACATCGAATAGATCTCCTCGAAGACCAAGGAGAACTTGGTATTGAGATCCAAAGAGAGAGAAGAAGCCATCTAGGTACTAACTATGGACCCGAAGGTCTGTGGTAAACTACTCACAACTCATGGTGAGGCGATGCTGTTGATGTAGAAGCACTCCGTGGTAGATCACCCCTCCGGCGGAGCTCCGGAACAGGCCCCAAGATGGATCTCATGAGAACAGAAGGTTGCGGCGGTGGAATTACGGTTTTCTCTCCTCTTCTGATGTTTTCGGGGTACATGGGTATATATAGGAGGAAGGAGGGCATCGGGGGACCAACGTGGGGCCCACGAGGCAGGGGGCGTGCCCAGTAGGGTGGGCGCGCCCCCCACCCTTGTGGACGCCACGTGTGCCCTATTCCGTGGTTCTCAAGTCTTCCGCGAAGATATCGCTCCAAAAATATCTCTCCCGAAGGTTTCATTCCGTTTGGACTCCGTTTGATATTCCTTTTCTGTAAAACCCTGAAATAGGCAAAAAATCAGCAATCTGGACTGGGCCTTTGGGTTAATAGGTTAGTCCCAAAAATAATATAAAAGTGTATAACAAAGCTCATTAAACATCGAAAACATCATAAATAATAGCATGGAACAATACAAAATTATATATACGTTGGAGACGTATCGAGCATCCCCAATCTTAATTCCTGCTCGTCTTCGAGTAGGTAAATGATAAAAATAGAATTTTTGATGTGGAATGCTAACCAAAATAATTTTCAATGTAATTCTTTTTATTGTGGCATGAATGTTCAGATCTGAAAGATTCGAGACAAAAGTCTATATTGACATAAGAAATAATAATACTTCAAGCATACTAACAAGGCAATCATGTCTTCTCAAAATACCATGGCTAAAGAAAGTTATCCCTACAAAATCATATAGTCTGGCTATGCTCCCTCTTCATCACACAAAATATTCATATCATGCACAACCCCGGTTTCAGCCAAGCACTTGTTTTCATATTCTATTCTTTCAAACCTTTCAACTTTCACACAATACATGAGCGTGAGCCATGGATGTAGCACTATGGGTGGAATAGAGTGGTGGTTGTGGAGAATACAAAAAGGAGGAAGATAGTCTCACATCGACTAGGCGTATCAACGGGCTATGGAGATGCCCATCAATAGACATCAATGTGAGTGAGTAGGGATTGCCGTGCAACGGATGCACTAGAGCTAAAAATGTATGAAAGCTCAACAAAAAAAACTAAGTGGGTGTGCATCCAACTTGCTTGCTCATGAAGACCTAGGGCATTTGAGGAAGCCCATCGTTGGAATATACAAGCCAGGTTCTATTATGAAAATTCCCAATAGTATATGAAAGTGACTAAACATGAGACTCTCTATCATGAAGAACATGATGCTACTTTGAAGCACAAGGGTGGAAAAGGATAGTAGCATTATCCCTTCTCTCTTTTCTCTCTCTTTTTTTGGAGGGGCTTTCTCTTTTTTATTTATTTAGCCCCTCTCTATATATATTGTTTTGGGCCATCTCCTTTTTTTATTTGGCCTTTCCTCACATGGGACAATGCTCTAATAATGATGATCATCACACTTTTATTGATTTACAACTCGATATTACAACTCGATACTAGAACAAAGTATGACTCTATATGAATGCCTCTGGCGGTGTACCGGGATGTGCAATGAATCAAGAGTGACATGTATGAAAAATTATGCATGGTGGCTTTGCCACAAATACGATGTCAACTACATGATCATGCATGGCAATATGACAATATGAAGCGTGTCATATGAATGGAACGGTGCAAAGTTCCATGGCAATATATCTTGGAATGGCTATGGAAATGCCATGATTGGTAGGTATGGTGGCTGTTTTGAGGAAGGTATATGGTGGGTGTATGGTACCGGCGAAAGTTGTGCGGTACAAGAGAGGCTAGCAATGGTGGAAGGGTGAGAGTGCGTATAATCCATGGACTCAAGATTAGTCATAAAGAACTCATATACTTATTGCAAAATTTTACGAGTCATCAAAACAAAGCAATCAACGCATTCTCCTAGGGAGGAGGTTGGTAGGAGTTAATTATCGCGCTCCCCCGACTTCCACACAAAGGATGACACTCTACAAATACCTCATGCTCTAACTTCGTTACATAGCGGTTCACCACATGTGCATGCTACGGGAATCACGAACTTTAACACAAGTATTTCTCAACTTCATAATAACTTCGCTAGGATGACTCTAATATCACTATCCTCATATCACAAAACAATTATCAAGTATCAAACTTCTCATCATATTCAATGCACTTTGTATGAAAGTTTTTACTACATTCATCTTGGATGCCTACCATGTTAAGGCTAGTTTTATAGCCAAAGCACATTACCATGCTGTTCTAATAGACTCTCAAAAGGATATAAGTGAAGCATGAGAGATCAACAATTTCTACAAAATAAAATTACCACCGTGCTCTAAAAGATATAAGTGAAGCACTAGAGCAAAAACTATTTAGCTCAAAAGATATAAGTGAAGCACATAGAGTGTTCTAACAATTCCTAGGCCATTTTTATCTCTCTCAAAAAGGTGTGTCCAGCAAGGATAATTGTGGCAAACTAACAAGCAAAGACTCAAATAATACATGACGCTCCAAGTAAAACACATATCAAGTGGTGAATAAAACTATATTCCCGATTATAGTTACCGATAGATGAAGACGAAAGAGGGGATGCCTTCCCGGCGCATCCCCAAGCTTAGGCTTTTGGTTGTCCTTGAATTTTACCTTGGGGTGCCTTGGGCATCCCCAAGCTTAGGCTCTTTCCACTCTTTGTTCCATAGTCCATCAAAGCAATACTCAAAACTTTAAAACTTTACAACACAAAACATAGACAAAAATCTCATGAGCTCCGTTAGTATAAGAAAACAAACCACCACTCAAAGGTACTGTAATGAACTCATTATTTGTTTATATTGGTGTTAAACCTACTGTATTCCAACTTCTCTATGATTCATATCCTCCAATACTACTCATAGATTCATCAAAACAAGCAAACAACACACGAAAAACAGAATCTGTCAACAACAGAACAGTCTGTAGTAATCTGTAACTTTCGCATACTTCTGTAAGTCCAAAAAATTGAAATAAATTGGTAAACGTGGGGAATTTGTCTATTAATCATCTGAAAAAGAATCAACTAAATAGCACTCTCCAGTAAAATCTGGTGACTATTCTACTGAGCGCTAATGTTTCTGTTTTTTACAGCAAGATCATGTAAACTTCACACAAGTCTTCCCAAAGGTTCTACTTGGCACAAACACTAATTAAAAGACAAAACCACATCTAAACAGAAGCTAGATGCAATATTTATTCCTAAACAGAGGCAAAAACAAAAAATATAAAATTGGGTTGCCTCCCAACAAGCGCTATCGTTTAACGCCCCTAGCTAGGCACGATACAAGGATAGATCTAGGTATTACCATAATGATAAGATATATCGTGAAAACTCATCTCATATTCCCTTTGTTCAGCAGAAAGTTTTCTTTGTGGCAAGCAAAAGTAATCAAAAGGGCTAAATTTTAATGGGACAAAAGTCCCCCACATCAAGGTCAGGAGGTATAGGTTCCTCTTTTGGCCCTTTATAATGTACAACCAATTCATCATTATAGGCATTCTTTCGCTCAAGGGAAAACCTAACCCATTGTTTTGAATAGCAAAATTATCATTCAACTTAGAAATTCTATCAACCAAGACATCGGTAGGAACCTTTTTTCTAAGGTTTTCATTAAAAGCAACATGATCAGGAGATCACAACCGCATTATGTCTTCTTGATTAAATAAGATAGCCTCTATGGGAGGTCGACCAACATCTACCCCGTAATGAGCAAAGATTTCTTTGGCCTCTTTCATGATAAATCTGAATTCTTGAGCCAAAAAGATAGTAGCGGCACGCTTAACAGAAGAATGCTCAATATTGGAAAATTCCAGAAAGATTCTCTGAATACAGGTATGCATATGGATAAATTGCCTTTCAATTTCAACTACAAGCATAGATATTACTACTGCCAACCCGAAACTTCTATGAAGAATAGAACCACCCAAAGTAGGCAAAGCACCGGCACAAGTAAAGAAGCCTTGAAGAACTCCTTTTCCAATGATATTACTACTGCCAACCCGAAACTTCTTAATATGTAAAGTGGTAGTTTCATCCGGAGGGTCAACATAGACGTTGCCCTCAACATTACTACCCTTCTCGATAAAATCTTCCCACATCTCAGACATGAGGGCAAGCGAACGGTAAACACATGACAAAAGAAGGGCAAATAAAACGGCAAGGGTGAACTAGGGGAGAGGAAAACGGGAGGCAAATAAATGTAATGCGAAGGATAAGGTTTGTGATAGGTACTTGGTATATGACTTTTGCGTAAGCCTCCCCGGCAATGGCGCCAGAAATTCGTCTTGCTACTTCTCGAGCTTGCGTTGTATTCCCTCGAAGAGGAAAGGGTGATGCATGACAGTAACGTAAGTATTTCCCTTAGTTTTTGAGAACCAAGGTATCAATCCAGTAGGAGACCACGCACGAGTCCCTCGCACCTGCACAAACAAATAAGAACTTTGCAGCCAACGCAATAAGGGGCTGTCAATCCCTTTACGGTCACTTACGAAAGTGAGATCTAATAGATATGATAGTTTGATATTTTTGGTATTTTTGGATATAAGAACAGAAAGTAAAAATAGAAAAGATAAGTATATTGTAGATTGATAGGTTGAGAATAGACCCGGGGGCCATAGGTTTCACTAGTGGCTTCTCTCATGATAGCATATTTCTACGGTGGGTGAACAAATTACTGTCGAGCAATTGATAGAAAAGTGAATAATTATGAGAATATCTAGGCATGATCATTATATATAGGCATCACGTCCATAAAAAGTAGACTGAAACGATTCTGCATCTACTACTATTACTCCACACATCGACCGCTATCCAGCATGCATCTAGAGTATTAAGTTCATAAGAACAGAGTAACACCTTAAGCAAGATGACATGATGTAGAGGGATAAACTCAAGCAATATGATATAAACCCCATCTTTTTATCCTCGATGGCAACAATACAATACGTGCCTTGCTACCCCTACTGTCACTGGGAAAGGACACCGCACTATTGAACCCAAAGCCAAGCACTTCTCCCATTGCAAGAACTATAGATCTAGTAGGTCAAACCAAACCAATAATTCGAAGCGACTTGCAAGGATATTATAATCATACATAAAAGAATTCAAAAAAGAACCAAATATTTCTCATAGATAATCTTGATTATAAACCCACAATTCATCGGATCTCGACAAACACACCGCATTACATCAAATAGATCTTCTCGAAGACCGAGGAGAACTTGGTATTGAGATCCAAAGAGAGAGAAGAAGCCATCTAGGTACTAACTATGGACCCGAAGGTCTGTGGTAAAGTACTCACAACTCATGGTGAGGCGATGGTGTTGATGTAGAAGCACTCCATGGTAGATCCCCCCTCTGGTGGAGCTCCAGAACAGGACCCAAGATGGGATCTCACTCGAACAGAAGGTTGCGGCGGTGGAATTAGGGTTTTCTCTCCTCTTATGATGTTTTCGGGGTACATGGGTATATATAGGAGGAAGGAGGGCATCGGGGGACCAACGTGTGACGCCTGAAGACCGACGTCCCAGAAGATTCCAGAAGATTCCAGATGTTCCGGGTTCCCCGTGTGTTTCTTTTGTGCTTGTGTTATTTATTTTTGCATTGCATCATGTCATCATGCCATCATGTCTTTTCTTTTGCATCTCAACCAAATAAATTGTGTGGACCTTCGGTCCATTTAAATCGAGGGAAGGATGTCTTCTTTTTATAACATATCCTCCTGATATTATGGAGCTATTATAAATAATTATTCCAATTGTTTGGAATTCACCCAACACACTTGCATATTCCCCCATGCCTCTTTAATTCAAGTTTCACTGTCAAAACCCTCCCTATATTCTTTTCCCGTTTATCGAGGTTCTTCCAAAACCCTCCAATAATTTTATTAAATTCCTTACATTTTTGCGAGTCCGGGAAAATTGACCTCTTGTGCAAATTCTTGCCTAAGCTTCCCTTTCTTTTCTTCTCTCCTTTCTTTCATTCTCTGTTTTTTTCCTTTTCACTCTTAAAATAGGAGAGGCTCCCAGCCACTGGCCTCCTTGGGCCCAAGGCCATTCCTCCCTAGGCCGGCCCATTTCCTTCCCCTACCAGCCTCCTGGCCCGATCTCCCGTATCCCTAGCGCAGCACCCGATCGCTCCCCCTCTTTTCCCCCTCGCGCCGCCAGTTCTTTCCCTACGACCCCGTGCCCTCCTCTCGTCCCGCAGCACCGAGCCCCGATGGCCTCCCCTTCCATCGACCGACGTCCCTCCGTGCCTGCGTCCTTCCCCTCAGGCCGCCGCGCCTCTTTCTTCCTCGGCCAGGCCGCGACCTTGCGCCGTCCGTCCTCCAGGGCGCCGCCCCCTGCTGCCCCAATTTCGTGCGCCGGAGGGCCGCAGCGACCGCGCCTCGTCGTCCGTGCCAGGAGCCCCAGGCCGCCGCTCCAGTCAAGCTCCGTACTGAGTTCCGGCTCCTCCACGCGCCAAGGCCGCGCCTCCTCGGCCAGGCAGCGCCTGACGCCTGAGCGCCCCGGCCTCCCTTCTCGCGCCGGCGAGCCAAGGCGGTCCCAGCACATCTCCCGCTCGCCAGGCTCTCGCAGCCACCCCTGCCTCATGCGCCGCAGCGCGCCTCCGTCTCCAGGGCTCCAGCGCACCCGTCTCCAGCCCCGCCGCGCCGTGTCCAGCCTCCAGCGTCGCTCCTCCCCTCCGCGCAAAAGGCAGCAGCCCCGCGACCACCGCAGCGCCTCCTCTTCGTCCTCGCCTGTGTCCTCTGCTACTGCCTCGTCTCCTCGCCGTGGCTTGCCCTGTGGTTGTTTTTTTTGTGTTGCCCTATGATGTTGTCTTGACAGAGAACCGTGTACGACTACACGGCGAAGCACCAAGTACCTCTCGGATTCGTCAAGTTCATCTTCGAACGTTTGAAGCGCCAAGTACCCCTCCGATGACAAGTACAACTATGAACAGGAACAACTACACGATGAATCGCCAAGTACCACTACTTCCACTACCGTCGCCCCGGAGACGATGGATGCGCCAAGTACATCTACGAACTCGACGCCCGAACGTCTACCGTCGCCCCGTGTACCACTACTTCCCTCTACGGAACGACTACTCGTTGGCGACCTCGTGAACGGCTACTTCCTCTCCGAACGTGAACGACTTCTTCCTCTACGCTCTCGAACCGCCCCGTGCACGTTTGTTCCGAAGGTATAACCGCCGAGCCGATGACCCCGTGAGTTGTTTGCTCGTGTTGTATGAAATGTTTTCCCTTGTGTGCTCCGTGCTCGTTTCATCTTTTGTCGTGCTCCTCGGTTGCCTCGTCGCCGACTCGTGGGAACCCGGCAACGGGATCACCCCACCTTCCATCTTGTTTCGCTCGCCCACGCCACCTTTCCTTTTGCACCGTTCTCTCAACGAGTTACCGAAACCGAGATGATGTGTTGCATCATTTTCGGATCGTTGCCGTGGCACCCTTTTCTTCCACCACGGTGACAATACTTCATATCTTCTTCATGTCAACCTTTAAATAAAATTGCATAAAACTTGATCATGTCATCCGCATCATTTAACAACATTATAATGTGTAAATTGTTGTTGCTTTAAATTACTAAACATGCTCATGAGGATTTTCCGGATATGTTGTTGTTATTTTTCGGCCTCATTTAAAATGTCTTAATAGTGAAGTTTATTATGCTTCACCTCTTGCCATGTTAAAAACATTAATCTTGTCTTGTAAATAAACGAGAGTCAACTAAATAATTAAATGTGGTGTTTCGTCAATATGCAACTTGTTGCATATTGAGCTCCACTTAACTTGTAGTTTTGTTTGTGCTCTTTGCCATGTCATGCATAATTAAACCGGACATGCATCATAAATGGATGTGCATCATATGCCATGTTTATGCTTGTGTGTTTACCGTGTTGTTTGCTTCTTTCCGGTTGCTTCTCTTGTTAGCTTCGGTTTCATTCCGGAGTTGTGAGGATTCGCTCGACTATGTTGCTCCGTCTACTTCATGGACCCGTTCTTCTCCCTTGTGGAATCCCAGGCAAGATGATCATACCCTTGGATACCTTTACTACCATTGCCATGCTTAGTTGTCTCGATGCTATCGTTACATGTCGCGCTACCCATCTTTTATGTCAGCCTCTCCTTGTTGCCATGAAACCTCTAACTTTGAAACCTTCCTAGCAAAACCACTGTTTGGCTATGTTACCCGCTTGCTCCGCCCCTCTTATAGCGTTGTTAGTTGCAGGTGAAGATGAAGTTCGTTCCAGGAGGGAACTTGTTGTTGTTATATCACAATATCTATAATTATTATTAACACACCTATATACTGGGCATGGGTGGAAGGCTTGGCCTTTTGCTCAGTGTTTTGTTCCACTCATGCCACCTTAGGCGCCGATAAACCGGCATTATGTTCCTTGATTTTGCGTTCCTTACACGATGGGTGGATGGGGACCCCTTGACAGTTCGACTTTGAATAAAACTCCTCCAGCAAGGCCCAACATTGGTTTTAATTTGCTCATAATAACAACTTAATTAATTAATTAAATTTGCATAGGGAGTTAGCGCTACCCGAGGATTCTTTTCTACATAGCAGGGGGGCCAGTGCTGATGGTGTTGGTCCCAAACGGGGGTCCTGCAGGGCCACCACGGGGAAACTCGAGGATTGGCTCCTGTAGCATCACCCATCCGGTCGTGGCCTGAGACGAGATACGCGCGGATACTATCAGGGTGTCGACACACCAGGAGGTCTTGCTGGACTTGTTTTACCATTGTCGAAATGTCTTGTGCTACCGGGATGCCGAGCCTGATCGGTTTTCCCTAAGATAAGGAGTGATAATATTATATTTATCACTTCAGCTAATCGTGAGAGCTTGTGATGGGCTAAGTTGGAACACCCCTGCAGGGTAATGATCTTTCGAAAGCCGTGCCCGCGGTTATGTGGCAGATTGGAATTTGTTAATGTCCGGTTGTAGAAAACTTGACAGATGATCCGAAGTAAAACACACCACCGCGTGAGTAACCGTGACTGACTCTTTTCCCTTTGAGAAGAGAACACGGTGGGGTTATGTTTGACTCGTATGTAGTTCAGGATCTTTAGCGATCACTCCTTTTGTGACCGTTTGCGTAGATGCTCATCTTATTCTGGTACTCGTAAGTTAGCCACCATATTTTGCTTAGCCGCTGCTGCAACCTCACCACTTTACCTCTTCCTACCCATAAAGCTTTGCTAGTCTTGATACCCATGGTTACGGGATTGCTGAGTCCTCGTGGCTCACAGATACTACAACACCAGATGCAGGTTCAGCCAAGAAAGATGCAGGAGCTGGTTCAAGTACTTCACTGGGAGCTCGATGAAGAGAGTGGTCGTATGCTTGTGACGTTTCGACGATCAGTAGTAGTTTCTACTAGGATTCGATCCTGACCTGTGGCTTTATGTTTTTTGGTATCTTGTCTTTTGGATCTTACCCTTAGATGGGCTGTGATGTTTTGAATGATGTTTTGGCTTATGTAATGTATTGTGTGAAGTGGCGAGTGTAAGCCAACTATCTCCTTTTGCAATTTAATCCCTCTTTTACATGAGTCGTGCAAAGATACCAAACTTGAGATCATTCTAGGATGGGCTTATACCTTTAAGTCGTGCCTCGACACGTAGGAGGTATAGTCCCATCCTGGGCATTACAAGTTGGTATCAGAGCCTTCTCCGACGTAGAAGCCCCCACTGATTGATCGAATCGTTGACGGTTGAGTCTAGACACACACTGAAAATGTTTTGAGTCCTATATTTATATCGGAGAGTAGGATTTCTTTTGCTCCTCTTCTCTTTTTACTCTGGTGAGGACTCCTGACGATTACTCTTGCCTCTTCTACTTTCAAAAATAGCACCAATTTTTTTTAGGATCTCGCGAGTATTGTTTGGATTGTTTCGATGTCTTTGTGACGAGAACATTGTTCTCGATGCCTCCTGTCATTAGGGGTTGTGGCAGTGTCCCGGGGAGTTGAGCTCCGAGGTGTTGTCGTCACAAATCCATCGCGGCAGTACTAGAATATTTAAGACGGCCGACATCGAAAACTCTCCTATGCGGTTAGTGGCAAGATAACCCCGACATCACCCAGTACTGCGGAGGTAGTTCGGGAGTATTGCCATAGCTTGTATAGTAGATGCGTTTCGAAGGTCCGAGGTAAACGGTTTCCGGAGATAACTGGTTATGTGTTGAAGGATGGATACAGCTGGATGTAGGATTAGAGTTGAGTGCGCGGTGCTTCCCCTGTATCCCCAACACCTGATTGCATAACTGGAAACTTTCGGAAATTAATAGGTGGGTTCATCTAATAGTTCTAGGCATTCTTCCAACGAGTGCATGATATGAAGTTTGGGGTTCTACATTGAGTGAAGTGGTTTTATGACCGATGTTCCGATCGGGAGTTGCATCTTAAAGGGTCCTTGGCTATGCTGATCCGGGGATTGCAAAATCCTTTCGTAACGCGTTCATAATCTTACAACACAAAGATGTCGAACGAAGCTTCTATCTTGTATTTGTTCTATCTGTTCCTTGTTCCTTTTTTTATTTACTTTTTGTTCTCCAAGTGGCTTCTCGACAAGTTGATGTACCTACGGAATTCATTCGTTCAATTCTCTGTTCGGATAGATATGTTGCAACATAATCTTCTTCATAAACATATCTATCCTTTGTTTTGATTTGGTTCTGGTATTCGAGTTGCTTCGATGTCAAGTGTTGATTCCATACCTTTTTAACCGGTGTTCTCATATTTCTATGGGAGTGCTAATTCTTCTCGACCATCGAGATTTTCATGTTAATCCTTTTTCAACCGGTGTGCCTTCTCTTCAAGTTATTCCATACGGACGCCGTTGAGAAATCCGACGATTTGTCTGTTTCAATCATCTCAAGTTGTCTTTGTTTTACCCACCCTCCCACCCTTCTTTTTCTCGGAGCAAGAAATTCTAAATGAAGTATCCATTTTATTCATGTGATGTTTCTTCATTCTTTTCCTTCAACGTTCTTATCCGGTGTTTTCTCAGGAAGATGCTCAAGCGCTTCAAGTTCATCATTTTTTTGTTCTCATATTCTTCTCCGGTGGATGTAATTCAAGATTTCGGTGTTGATCTTATCCTTTTCCTCTTTTCACAATGCTTTTTTATTCCGGTGCACCAATTAATCATTCTCCTCTTGCTGTTCTTATCCGGAGTGCTGAAGATTCATGATTCCATTCTTTATCCGTTCAAATTATTTTGTTGAGGATTGTCATCTTACTCAAGCCATTTAATTCAACCGGTGCAATATCTCTTAAGCAATCTTTTTCAATGGTGATTTCTTTGAGTGGGCCCTAACCCACAGGTCTTTTCCCAGGATCTTACCTGACTCTTCTATTTTTCCGGAGTTATACTCAAATACTTTTCAAATGTGACGTAAGAATGATTTCCATCAGTCATATGCCTTCTCCAAGCTTGTTTTCAATTATTTCCATCTTTAGCTCCACCTTCCATCTTTTTATTCTTCCGGAGTATCTCAAAATTCTTCATGACATTTCTCGTCTTCATTCTCAACATTTGGAGACCGGAGAAGTGTTTCTCTTAATTCTTGGCCCGTCTTCTTGGAGATTCGTGGTTTAGCTTCATGCCATCCTCATTATTGTTCCGATTGTGAGGAATTCTTTTATACCCTTCCGAAGCTTTTCATGTATTCTTTTCCTTGTGATCCTCCGAAGGCCATCATTTCAGAATATTTCTTCGTTCTCTGTTTGCAACTTCGTCCTCCAAATATTCTTCAGTATGTCTCTTCGTTCGTCTCCCTATTCTTCCCGGTGATTCATTCTTTTATATTCACTCAATTTCAATTCCTTACGTTGGATTATTATCTTTCATCACCCGGTTTCAATTCTTATGGTGGTTCTTTCAAGATTACCCTTCCGTTGTTATCGTTTTAATTCATTTGTTCTTTTCACAATTCTACCGGTGGTTCGTTGAATATTGACCCAAGCTTGTGCGAGATCTCTCTTAATCCTTTCCAACGAGAATAAGTAGTATGCCAAATCCATTGCTTGTCGTCAATTTAAATTGATGAAGGATATGCATAACATAATTCTTATTCTTATTTCATTCAAGTGGATTAATTCCTTTGTTTAGAGTTTATTCATGACGAATAAATTCTAGGTTTCAAGTTGTTCATCTTGTTTTCTGGAGTTCCAAGTTATTTCAATTATATCATTTCAAAGCTGCATCTAATTCATCACAGGCCTTGAATCTTATTGTTTTCATCTTTCACTTCTCATGCTTTCATTACCGGAGTTCTCATGGTGGTTCATCATGTTTTAATTCATCCTCGAAGTCTTCATCAAGATTCTTGTTGGAGCTCAAGCATTCTTCATCATGCATTCCAATTGCAATCCTTTCTACCTTATCTTTTTAGGTGGTGTTATGTCATTTTTGACAATTCCTTCATGTTTCATGATTCACGAGTTATCAAGAATGAGATATTTAAACCCATCATTTCCTTTGTTCAGGAGATCTTTCCAACCATTCAATTTATTCATTGGAGTTATCTTGGGTTATAATTAACCTAAAAGCTTTCCTTGAGAATTGTTGCTATTATGGTGCTTATTAATGACCCAAGTTCTTCATTTATCATTCCGGTGAAATAAGTTTATCGTCTCCTTGTTGATCTCAATCCAAGCAATTCGTTTCTGTTAGTGGCTGGTTGTCACCTCTTAATTGTGAGATGTTTTCCATAAGCCCACAACGAGCGTATTCTTTTCGTTGTTGGTTTTTTCCAACAACTCCGTTCAACCCTTCTTTGTAAGGAGGATTTCCTAATTCATTCGTGCGAGAAGTTGTCATTTTTCTTCTCCATTCATTTCTTTCGTTGATTTATATGCTATTCTTTCATTCCGGAGGCTTTGTGATATTGCTCTCTTCGAACCATCATCTTGTCATATCGAGATCATGTTCTTTCCTTTGCTTGTCCATTTAACAGGAGTGTTGTGTCCTCCATTCTAATTCTCTCATCTTATCAAGTTTTGCCTATCTTTTCAACCGGAGTGCTGTCTGAATCTTTCTTACCCCTTGTGCCATTCTTTTAATTGTTCCGGAGGCTGTGTGTTGTTATTTTCATCAAGTATCACTCCATCTCCTTAAGTTCTTGTTAATTCCTTCCTTTTCAGACGGAGTGATGTCCAAATTATGTCATTCTTATTCCTTGGCTACACCGTTGCAGTTTCATATTCTTTTGGTTCGTAAGCTCTTGCTTCATGTCTTCTAACCTACAAGGTTCTCATAATGCTCCTTGTTCCTCCTTTTACCAGAGTGCTCTTAACTTCGTTCATCTCTGTTGTATTCTTCTTTCATTTTGTTCAACCTCTAAAGGTTCTTTGGTTTCACTCGTCTATCAAAGAAGCAACTTTGTTTTACCTCTTCCTCTTCCGTTTTTATCCGGTGCTATTTCTAGGATCTCGGGTCGAGATCCTCTGTTAGTGTGGGAGAGTTGTGACGCCCCAAGACCGACGTCCCAGAAGATTCCAGAAGATTCCGGATGTTCCGGGTTCCCACGTGTGTTTCTTTTGTGCTTGTGTTATTTATTTTTGCATTGCATCATGTCATCATGCCATCATGTCTTTTCTTTTGCATCTCAACCAAATAAATTGTGTGGACCTTCGGTCCATTTAAATCGAGGGAAGGATGTCTTCTCTTTATAACATATCCTCCTGATATTATGGAGCTATTATAAATAATTATTCCAATTGTTTGGAATTCACCCAACACACTTGCATATTCCCCCATGCCTCTTTAATTCAAGTTTCACCGTCAAAACCCTCCCTATATTCTTTTCCCGTTTATCGAGGTTCTTCCAAAACCCTCCAACAATTTTATTAAATTCCTTACATTTTTGCGAATCCGGGAAAATTGACCTCTTGTGCAAATTCTTGCCTAAGCTTCCCTTTCTTTTCTTCTCTCCTTTCTTTCATTCTCTGCTTTTTTTTTCCTTTTCACTCTTAAAATAGGAGAGGCTCCCAGCCACTGGCCTCCTTGGGCCCAAGGCCATTCCTCCCTAGGCCGGCCGATTTCCTTCCCCTACCAGCCTCCTGGCCCGATTTCCCGTAACCCTAGCGCAGCACCCGATCGCTCCCCCTCTTTTCCCCCTCGCGCCGCCAGTTCTTTCCCTTCGACCCCGTGCCCTCCTCTCGTCCCGCAGCACCGAGCCCCGATGGCCTCTCCTTCCATCGCCCGACGTCCCTCCGTGCTTGCGTCCTTCCCCTCAGGCCGCCGCGCCTCTTTCTTCCTCGGCCAGGCCGCGACCTCGCGCCGTCCGTCCTCCAGGGCGCCGCCCCCTGCTGCCCCAATTCCGCGCGCCGGAGGGCCGCAGCGACCGCGCCTCGTCGTCCGCGCCAGCAGCCCCAGGCCGCCGCTCCAGTCAAGCTCCGCACCGATTTCCGGCTCCTCCACGCGCCAAGGCCGCGCCTCCTCGGCCAGGCAGCGCCTGACGCCCGAGCGCCCCGGCCTCCGTTCTCGCGCCGGCGAGCCAAGGCGGTCCCAGCACATCTCCCGCTCGCCAGGCTCTCGCAGCCGCCCCTGCCTCATGCGCCGCAGCGCGCCTCCGTCTCCAGGGCTCCAGCGCGCCCGTCTCCAGCCCCGCCGCGCCGTGTCCAGCCTCCAGCGCCGTTCCTCCCCTCCGCGCAAAAGGCAGCAGCCCCGCGACCACCGCAGCGCCTCCTCTTCATCCTCGCCTGTGTCCTCTGCTACTGCCTCGTCTCCTCGCCGTGGCTTGCCCTGTGGTTGTTTTTTTGTGTTGCCCTATGATGTTGTCTTGACAGAGAACCGTGTACGACTACATGGCGAAGCACCAAGTACCTCTCGGATTCGTCAAGTTCATCTTCGAACGTTTGAAGCGCCAAGTACCCCTCCGATGACAAGTACAACTAGGAACGGGAACAACTACATGATGAATCGCCAAGTACCACTACTCCCACTACCATCACCCCGGAGACGATGGATGCGCCAAGTACATCTACGAACTCGACGCCCGAACGTCTACTGTCGCCCCGTGTACCACTACTTCCCTCTACGGAACGACTACTCGTTGGCGACCTCGTGAACGGCTACTTCCTCTCCGAACGTGAACGACTTCTTCCTCTACGCTCTCGAACCGCCCCGTGAACGTTTGTTCCGAAGGTATAACCGCCGAGCCGATGACCCCGTGAGTTGTTTGCTCGTGTTGTATGAAATGTTTTCCCTTGTGTGCTCCGTGCCCGTTTCATCTTTTGTCGTGCTCCTCGGTTGCCTCGTCACCGACTCGTGGGAACCCGGCAACGGGATCACCCCACCTTCCATCTTGTTTCGCTCGCCCACACCACCTTTCCTTTTGCATCGGTCTCTCAACGAGTTACCGGAACCGAGATGATGCGTTGCATCATTTTCGGATCGTTGCCGTGGCACCCTTTTCTTCCACCACGGTGACAATACTTCATATCTTCTTTATGTCAACCTTTAAATAAAATTGCATAAAACTTGATCATGTCATCCGCATCATTTAACAACATTATAATGTGTAAATTGTTGTTGCTTTAAATTACTAAACATGCTCATGAGGATTTTCCGGATATGTTGTTGTTATTTTCCGGCCTCATTTAAAATGTCTTAATAGTGAAGTTTTATTATGCTTCACCTCTTGCCATGTTAAAAACATTAATCTTGTCTTGTAAATAAACGAGAGTCAACTAAATAATTAAATGTGGTGTTTCGTCAATATGCAACTCATTGCATATTGAGCTCCACTTAACTTGTAGTTTTGTTTGTGCTCTTTGCCATGTCATGCATAATTAAACCGTACATGCATCATACTTGGATGTGCATCGTATGCCATGTTTATGCTTGTGTGTTTACCGTGTTGTTTGCTTCTTTCCGGTTGCTTCTCTTGTTAGCTTCGGTTTCGTTCCGGAGTTGTGAGGATTCGCTCGACTATGTTGCTCCGTCTACTTCATGGACCCGTTCTTCTCCCTTGTGGAATCCCAGGCAAGATGATCATACCCTTGGATACCTTTACTACCATTGCCATGCTTAGTTGTCTCGATGCTATCGTTACATGTCGCGCTACCCATCTTTTATGTCAGCCTCTCCTTGTTGCCATGAAACCTCTAACTTTGAAACCTTCCTAGCAAAACCACTGTTTGGCTATGTTACCCGCTTGCTCCGCCCCTCTTATAGCGTTGTTAGTTGCAGGTGAAGATGAAGTTCGTTCCAGGAGGGAACTTGCTGTTGTTATATCACAATATCTATAATTATTATTAACACACCTATATACTGGGCATGGGTGGAAGGCTTGGCCTTTTGCTCGGTGTTTTGTTCCACTCATGCCACCTTAGGCGCCGATAAACCGTCATTATGTTCCTTGATTTTGCGTTCCTTACACGATGGGTGGATGGGGACCCCTTGACAGTTTGACTTTGAATAAAACTCCTCCAGCAAGGCCCAACATTGGTTTTAATTTGCCCATAATAACAACTTAATTAATTAATTAAATTTGCATAGGGAGTTAGCGCTACCCGAGGATTCTTTTCTACTTAGCAGGGGGGGCCAGTGCTGATGGTGTTGGTCCCAAACGGGGGTCCTGCAGGGCCACCACGGGGAAACTCGAGGATTGGCTCCTGTAGCATCACCCATCCGGTCGTGGCCTGAGACGAGATACGCGCGGCTACTATCAGGGTGTCGACACACCGGGAGGTCTTGCTGGACTTGTTTTACCATTGTCGAAATGTCTTGTGCTACCGGGATGCCGAGCCTGATCGGTTTTCCCTAAGATAAGGAGTGATGATATTATATTTATCACTTTAGCTAATCGTGAGAGCTTGTGATGGGCTAAGTTGGAACACCCCTGCAGGGTTATGATCTTTCGAAAGCCGTGCCCGTGGTTATGTAGCAGATTGGAATTTGTTAATGTCCGGTTGTTGAAAACTTGACACATGATCTGAAGTAAAACACACCACCGCGTGAGTAACCGTGACTGTCTCTTTTCACTTTGAGAAGAGAACATGGTGGGGTTATGTTTGACTCGTATGTAGTTCAGGATCTTTAGCGATCACTACTTTTGCGACCGTTTGCGTAGATGCTCATCTTATTCTGGTACTCGTAAGTTAGCCACCATATTTTGCTTAGCCGCTGCTGCAACCTCACCACTTTACCTCTTCCTACCCATAAAGCTTTGCTAGTCTTGATACCCATGGTTATGGGAATGCTGAGTCCTCATGGCTCATAGATACTACAACACCAGATGCAGGTTCAGCCGAGAAAGATGCAGGAGCTGGTTCAAGTACTTCACTGGGAGCTCGATGAAGAGAGTGGCCGTATGCTTGTGACGTTTTGACGATCAGTAGTGGTTTCTACTAGGATTCGATCCTGACCTGTGGCTTTATGTTGTTTGGTATCTTGTCTTTTGGATCTTACCCTTAGATGGGATGTGATGTTTTGAATGATGTTTTGGCTTATGTAATGTATTGTGTGAAGTGGCGAGTGTAAGCCAACTATCTCCTTTTGGAATTTAATCCCTCTTTTACATGAGTCGTGCAAAGATACCAAACTTGAGATCATTCTAGGATGGGCTTATACCTTTAAGTCGTGCCTCGACACGTAGGAGGTATAGCCCCATCCTGGGCATTACACAACGTGGGGCCTACGAGGCAGGGGGCGTGCCATATAGGGGGGCGTGCCCCCCACCCTCGTGGACACCACGTGTGTCCTATTCCGTGGTTCTCAAGTCTCCCGTGAAGATATCGCTCCGAAAATATCTCTCCCGAAGGTTTCATTCCGTTTGGACTCCGTTTGATATTCCTTTTCTGTATAACCCTGAAATAGGCAAAAAAATAGCAATCTAGACTGGGCCTTTGGGTTAATAGGTTAGTCCCAAAAATAATATAATATGTATAACAAAGCCCATTAAACATCCAAAACATCTTAAATAATAGCATCGAACAATAAAAAAATTATAGATACGTTGGAGACGTATCAATAGGCCACGGGGTTGCCATCATGTACCAGCACCGCTCCAACACTGGGGTCACACGCGTCTGTCTCAACGGAGAAGGGGCGTGTGCAATCCAGCAAGGCGAGGATCGGGGTGTTGACCATGGCGTCCTTGAGAGTATCAAATGCCAGTTGAGTCTACTCGGTCCAGGCGAAGCCTTTCTTGGTGAGTAGCTGAGTCAGTGGCTTGGCGATGATTCCGTAATGGGGCACAAACTTGCGGTAGTACCCTGTAAGCCCGAGGAAGCCCTGCAATTATGTTGCATTCATTGGTGTAGGCCAATCACGCATTGCGCTCGTCTTGCTTGGATCAGTAGCCACCCCTTGTTTGGTGATCACATGGCCCGGGTAATCGATTCGGGGCTGGGCGAACGAGCACTTTGACAGTTTTGCATATAGTTGATGTTGCTGGAGGATGCCGAGGACAGTCCGAAGATGCTCCACGTGTTCCTATAGGGAGCAGCTGAACACGAGTATGTCATCAAGAAATGAAATGACAAACTTACGGTTCGGTCCAGAGAGGACTGAGTTCATGTTGGTGGCCCGTTGGTGATTCTGAATGGCATGACTCGGAACTGAAAGTGTCCATGATGTGTTTTGAAGGTTGTTTTCTCCTCATCACTTTCCCTCATGCGAATTTGGTGATATCCAGCTCTCAGGTCAATCTTGGAAAATAATGTCGCGCCCGCGAGTTCATCCAAAAGTGCATCGATGCAGGCAAGGGAAGTTTGTTTTTGATTGTGACCGTGTTGAGGTGGCGGTAATCGACGCAGAACCGCCATGTACCATCCTTCTTCTTCAGCAAGAGCACATGAGCCGTGAATGGACTCATGATATGGGTGATCAACCCGATGCGCAACATTTCTGCCACCTGCCTTTCAATTTCATCCTTTTGCAATGGAGAATAACGGTAGGGCCGATAGTTGACTGGTTTGGCTCCTGGTTCAAGGTTGATGGCATGATCATATTGTCTGTGAGGAGGAAGTGTTGTCGGTTCTTCTAATACGTCACTGAACTCTGTCAGAATTGGTTGTATAACAGGAGGAATGGGGTCTTCTGGACAGTGTGAGGACAAGGTCTGCATGTCCACCAGAACAACTCCCAAAATCTCATTTGCTTCATGCATCTGCCACAACTGTGACGCATCCAAGGTGATGGCTTCTCGCCCCTCGTTGGTTACCCCAACTGGAAGGTTTGAGATGCAGTGTAGCGGAAGTTTTCCCTTGGCAAAGATACCAAGGATCGATTTCCCTGAGACTCCCAGTTTCAACAAGAAGGTGTCAACTGCTAACGGCGCCAGATATTAGCAATCAACGTGGACCTGCGCACAGATACAAATAACTTTGCTCCCAACGAGTACAGAGAGGTTGTCAATCCCTCCGGCCTTGTAGTTTACAAAGGATCAAACGCAAGTGATAATAGTGATAGGTAATGCTGCAAATAGTAAGTAAAAAGCGGAAAGTAAATAGCGGGTGTGATCAATGAAGGTAATATGGACCGGGGTCCCATGATGTTCACTAGTGATGTCTCTCTCCCAAAAGACGATAAAACAGCTATGTGAGGTAAACGAATTACAGCTGGGCAATTGACAGAATTATGTGCGCAAACCAATGCTAACTATGTTACAAGAAAGGTAGAGGTTCAAAGCATGGGCGGTACGCCAAGGCAAGTAGACCGAAATCCATCTGCATCTACTACTAATCATCCACCTTGAGATATCTATCCAGAACATCTCGCTGGTATTAAGTTGCGAGTCCCACCCATAGTGTAAACTCAAAGCAACAGACAACTGCATTAAAAGAACTTTGCGTAAAGTAAACAATCCTTGCACCCGCGGGCACAAGCACCGTTGTTTTCCCCCTTGTGGCAACAGCACATCCCCTAGACTCATGTTTCTGTCACTCAAGCTAGTCATCGAGGGGCATGAACCCACAATCAAGCATAACGTTCCCTCTTGGAGTCACTACCTACTACTTGGCCAAAGCAATAAATAACAACGGAGAACATGCAAGAATTACTTACGAACATAAATATAAAAGAGGTAGATCAAATATATTACTCAAACACAATCTGAACATAATCTCACAATCCATCGGATCCCAGCAAAATCATCATAACAACAGCATAAGGATCACATATGTGCCTCGATCATGTAGGGCAGCTCACGAGGACTAATTAGTGAAGCACAAGAACGGGAGGAGAACATCACATAGCTACTGGTCATGGACCCATGGTCCCAGGGAGACTACTCACAACTCATCCGGGAGGCGTCCATTGTGGTGGAGAGGCTCCCGGTGGTGATCCTCCCCTCCGGCAGGGTGCCGGGAAGAGTTCTCCTGGTGCTCCTGATCTTGGAAGCGCGACGGCAGCGGAACAGAGATGAGATCACGAAAAAGGGTTCCTGTCTCGAGGGTTTCGGAACACGATATAAATATATGCCAAAGGGGGGCATCAGCGGAGGCCCCGGGGGCCCAGGGCCCCCCCGGCGCGGCCAGGGGGGCCGCGCCACCAGGGCGCCTGGAGCCCTGGTGGCCCCCCTCCGGCTGTACTTTGGCTGCTGGGAAGCTTCTGGAACGCTGATTTTTTATATAATTTTTCCGGGATTTTTCTGGCAGTCCTCGTAATGGGAAAACCTGAAATACAAAAACAGCAGAAAACAGAAACTGGCACTGGGGTGCACTAAGTTAATAGGTTAGTCCAAATATGATCAAAAGTGTATGGAAGTGTATAAATATCATAGCAATATCACCCAAAAGAGGCATGGAGCAAGCAGAAATTATAGATACGTTTTGGACGTATCAACATCCCCAAGATTAATTCCTGCTCGTCCTCGAGTAGGTAAATGATAACAAGAATAATTTCTGTGGTGACATGCTATTAACCGTATAGGACTTTTCATAGTCATATGACAAAAGCTTACTGAGACAATGAATCTGTAGTAATTAAGTTGCCTCATGAGAAAATCACAAAGAACTGAAAGTTTTACAACATGATACTGAAACATCAAATAGATTTGTAATGAACATGGTGTGCAAATATGATAAAGTGATATCTCGCTTGCCCCCCTTTAGTGAAGCAAAACATAAATGCAGGGGCACCTCCAAGGTTTAAGTGTTGACTAGATACAATGATTTCAAAATAAACGATATCATAATCATGCAAAAGACAATGCTACTTTGGGACAATGCACATTACACTCAGAATGACAATCATGCTCTCAGTAGTTGGTGCTTTAAAAGAAGGTGGAGACTCTCGAACCGTGGCTTTTGTTGGCAAGGTTGAAAACCCGTAGTCGGAAACAAAGACAAAGCATGTACCAGAGCTCTTGGTTTTAAAAACAGAGGTAATAATAATTTTTTTTCTTAGATCATGCATGTTTCGTCAACAAATCCTAGCAGATAACTCAATCACTTCTTGAGATAGACAAGTTTCGAGGAACGGCTCCCAAATGAGGACGATCACATCCTCTTAATCTCCTTTGTTTATCACTGCCAAAGCTTTCTGGTTTCTCATGAACAAAGCGTGAAGGAGGGTTTGTTTGTTATATTAATTCTGAGCCGGGCGCACTCAATGCCAGTTCCTTCTCGTGTTATGGGTTTGCACATTATACATGCAATCCCGGGGTGAAGCTTGTCCAACTTAAAAAGATCATGAATTAACTACTACTTCCTCATGGACTTAAAACAGAGGCACAAAATAGGAATGCATTTTTTATTTTCTTTTTGAATAATTTCGAGATGGTACATGATAGTCTTCGTTAGGAATGGCAGGTAAATACCATGTAGGAAGGTATGGTGGACTCATATGGCATAACTGGTTTAAAAGAATTTGGATGCACAAGCAGTCAGTCCGCTTAGTACAGGTGGAGGTTAGCAAAAGACTGGGAGCGACCAACTAAGAGAGCAACGACGGTCATAATCATGCAGAGCGACAAAGCAACATTGAATCAGGCATGGTAGTTATATCGCTACTCGGAAACAAAAGATCATCAAGGCTTAACAAACTTTCTTTACAGTCTTAAATATGCGTGAGCATACGCCAAGTCAATCAAAATAAATTCTTGAAGGAAGATATTACTAAACCATACCACATCATAGGCAAACAAATCATGTTGGTACTCCAATAACACATTGGAAACCCCCCAGCTATTTGAGACTAACCATAAGAAAACATGAACTACTAAGCACCATTATGCACGTAGCATCTTTATCATAGACATACCAACCATGCAACAGAAGCAAACTCTCTTAATAAGATAATCATGATAAATAAAGAGAGTTCAAGCAACCAACTAAACAAAAGCTCTTTAAAAAGATAAGCATGAAAACTAAAAGCTAAGCATGATAGTAGCTATTGAAAGACAAAGAACACACACAGCAAAGATAGACATGAAAATTCTATGTTATGTTCTAGGTAGAAGTGGAGCGTGTTTCTCTCCCACATAAAGAAAGCTGAGTTCCGACTCGTTATGAAAAGCTAAAGAAAACTAAAAAGAAAAACTAAAAGCAAGACGCTCCAAGCATAGCACATAACACATGAAGTGATAAAAATATAGTGGAACGAAAGACGAACTGATAATGTTGATGGAGAAGGGGATGCACGGGGGCATCCCCAAGCTTAGACGCTTGAGTCTCCTTGAATATTTCTTGGGGGTGCATGGGGGCATCCCCAAGCTTGAGCGCTTGACACTCGTGAATCTTTTTATCATCTTCCCTCGCACACTTGAAAACTCCCTTCATACATAACTCATCATAATCTGATTAGCGAGGTTAGTACCCATAATAAAATAATTGTTGCTTGCTGGAAATAAGGATATTCTTGAATGTCTACTGTTTCTCATGATTGCCAAAAGGCTTTTGCAAAGAAAAAGCAAGCTCTAGGTTTGCAAAATGAAGGAAAGGCACAACAGGACAGAATCTGTGAAAAACAGAACAGCAGGTAGTAAATGATTTTTTCGGGGCACTTCTGCAACTCTAATCAAAAACCTCAAAACAGATGCACGAAAGACAATTATATAGAGCATGCTGTCGAAAAAATTCAGACCAAAAAGATGATCTGGCGATTTTATACGAATTTTTCTATCCAAGGACAGAATCTGTTTCCTGGACAGCACGTCACAACTTTTGAACTTTCTTGCAATCAGAGGCTACACTTGGCACAAAATTGAAAAGCAAAGATACAATGATGATGCTACTGTAGTAACAACATCAAGACACAACAAAAGCGAAAATAAATTTTTTATTCATGTGGGCTGCCTCCCAAAAGCGCTTTCTTTTATGCCTTTAAGCTAGGCATAATGCAAAGAGATCAAGTTTTATCAAGAGTAAAAGAATAGCTAGCCCGTATAACGGACTCAAAAGGTAACTTAATCTTCTTTCGAGGGAAGTGTTCCATCCCTTTCTTGAGAGGAAACTAGAATTTTATATTCCCCTCTTTCATGTCAATGATAGCACCAACGGTGCGTAGAAAAGGACGTCCCAAAATAATTGGACACGAAGGTTCACATTCAATGTCCATAATAGTAAAATCAACGGGAACATAATTGTCATTGACAATGATAAGAACATCGTCGATCCTCCCCAAAGGTTTCTTTATGGAAGAATCAACGAGACGAACACCAAAAGAAGAAGAATCAAAAGGTTTCAATTTAAGCATATCATATATTCTTTTGGGCATAACAGAGGTACTAGCACCAACATAACATAAAACATAGCAAGAGAAGTTATTCAACTTAATTTTAATCATAGGATCCCAACCATCTTCTAGCTTTCTAGGTATGGAGGCTTCTACTCTAAGTTTCTCCTCCCTAGCTTTGATGAGAGCATTAGTGATATGCTCTGTGAAGGCAAGGTTAAGCGTGCTAGTGCGGGGATCTCTAGACATCTTGTGAAGGAAATCAATAACTTCGGTAAGAGTGCAATTATCAAAATCAAGGTCACTACTATCAAGTAAGGTGGTAGTGGTGTCCTTTAGGTTCACTTGTTTGGTAGTTTCTGTAGTCATAGCATCACCATTAATAGGTCCAATGGGACCAGGAGTGCATTGGGTGCTAAGAGTTTGGATATCCTCAACAACTTGGATAGTAGCAACAGTGTGGTGGGTAGGAAGGCTCTTAATTCTATCTTCTTCCTCCCTTTCTCTAGCCCATCTCTCTTTAAGTTTAGCCATCATCCTAATGTTTTCATTAATTTGCACTTGAATAGCATTCATAGGAGTGACCTTCCTCTCCTCAAGAGGAGAAGTTCTAATTTTAAGCAATTCTACCTCATTGGCTAAATTGTCTACCTTCAAAGAGAGATCATCTAGTTTGTTTAGTTTTTCTCCTACACTCTTATTAAAGGCTTTTTGGGTAGTGATGAAATCTTTTAGCATAATCGCTAGTTCAGTAGTGGAGTTCTTGGTGCTAGGATAAGCATTGTTGTTCCCATAAGAATTAGAGGGGAACGGTCTAGGATTGCTACCAAAATTACTCCTATAAGCATTGTTGTTAAAATTGTTTCTAGAGATAAAGTTCACCTCTACTTGTTCTTGAGCAATCAAAGAATTTAAAGGAACATCACGAGGATCAACAGAAGATTGCTTCGAAAGTAGAGACATGATCAAGTCAACTTTTTCATTTAGGGAGGAAATCTCCTCGACAGAGTTTACCTTCCTACCTGTTGGAGCGCGTTCGGTGTGCCATTGGGAATAATTGGTCATCATCTCATCGAGAAGCTTTGTGGCAGCACCAAGTGTAGTTGACATCCGTGGCCGAATCTAACAAGTTCCGCGAGGTAAAGTTCAAGCCTGCATAAAAAGTTTGGATAACCATCCAAGTAGTCAAACCGTGAGTAGGGCAGTTCTTGATAAAAGATTTCATACGTTCCCAAGCTTGGGCAACGTGTTCATTATCCAATTGTTTAAAATTCATTATGTTACTTCTTAGTTGGATAATTTTAGCAGGTGGATAGTATTTTCCAATAAAAGCATCTTTGCACTTGTCCCATGAATCTATGCTATTTCTAGGCAAAAACTAAAACCAAATTTTAGCTCATCCTCTCAAGGAGAAATGAAAAAGCTTAAGCTTAACAATATTACCATCTATTTCTTGGTACTTTTGCATATCACAGAGTTCAACAAAATTGTTTAGGTGTAAAGCAGCATCATCTCCAGCACCGGAGAATTGATCTTTCATAACTAGATTCAGTAAAGCAGGTTTAATTTCATACGAAGGTGCTGAAGTGGCAGGTGTAGTGATAGGTGTGCAGATAAAGTCATCGTTGTTGTGACTAGTGAAGTCACACAACTTGGTGTTCTCGGTGGAACCCATAGTAGCAAGCAAGCAAGATAACTATTTTTGTGATTTTCGATAAAAGATACTAAAGCAAAAAAACTGAAAGGTAAACTAACAAGACTAAAACCAAAGGTAAAAGATAGTGTGCAACTCCCCTATCCTGAAGAGTGGAGTCCCCGGCAACGGCGCCAGAAAACTTTGCTTGATGGCTTCTCGCCCCTCGTTGGTTACCCCAAGTGGAAGGTTTGAGATGCAGTGTAGCGGAAGTTTTCCCTTGGCAAAGATACCAAGGATCGATTTCCCTGAGACTCCCAGTTTCAACAAGAAGGTGTCAGCTGCTAACGGCGCCAGATATTAGCAATCAACGTGGACCTGCACACAGATACAAATAACTTTGCTCCCAACGAGTACAGAGAGGTTGTCAATCCCTCCGGCCGTGTACTTTACAAAGGATCAAACGCATGTGATAATAGTGATAGGTAATGCTGCAAATAGTAAGTAAAAAGCGGAAAGTAAATAGCGGGTGTGATCAATGATGGTAATATGGACCGGGGTCCCATGATGTTCACTAGTGATGTCTCTCTCCCAAAAGACGATAAAACAGCTATGTGAGGTAAACGAATTACAGCTGGGCAATTGACAGAATTATGTGTGCAAACCAATGTTAACTATGTTACAAGAAAGGTAGAGGTTCAAAGCATGGGCGGTATGCCAAGGCAAGTAGACCGAAATCCATCTGCATCTACTACTAATCATCCACCTTGAGATATCTATCCAGAACATCTCGCTGGTATTAAGTTGCGAGTCCCACCCATAGTGTAAACTCAGAGCAACAGACAACTGCATTAAAAGAACTTTGCGTAAAGTAAACAATCCTTGCACCCGCGGGCACAAGCACCGTTGTTTTCCCCCTTGTGGCAACAGCACATCCCCTAGACTCATGTTTCTGTCACTCAAGCTAGTCATCGAGGGGCATGAACCCACAATCAAGCATAACGTTCCCTCTTGGAGTCACTACCTACTACTTGGCCAAAGCAATAAATAACAACGGAGAACATGCAAGAATTACTTATGAACATAAATATAAAAGAGGTAGATCAAATATATTACTCAAACACAATCTGAACATAATCTCACAATCCATCGGATCCCAGCAAACTCATCATAGCAACAGCATAAGGATTACATATGTGCCTCGATCATGTAGGGCAGCTCACGAGGACTAATTAGTGAAGCACAAGAACGGGAGGAGAACATCACATAGCTACTGGTCATGGACCCATGGTCCAAGGGAGACTACTCACAACTCATCCGGGAGGCGTCCATGGTGGTGGAGAGGCTCCCAGTGGTGATCCTCCCCTCCGGCAGGGTGCCGGGAAGAGTTCTCCTGGTGCTCCCGATCTTGGAAGCACGGCGGCGGCGGAACAGAGATGAGATCGCGAAAAAGGGTTCCCGTCTCGAAGGTTTCGGGACACGATATAAATATATGCCAAAGGGGGGCATCAGCGGAGGCCCAGGGGGCCCAGGCGCCCCCCCCCCAGCGCGACCAGGGGGGCCGCGCCACCAGGGCGCCTGGAGCCCTGGTGGCCCCCCTCCGGCTGTACTTTGGCTGCTCAGAAGCTTCTGGAACGCTGATTTTTTATATAATTTTTTCAGGATTTTTCTGGCAGTTCTCGAAATGGGAAAACCTGAAATACAAAAACAGCAGAAAACAGAAACTGGCACTGGGGTGCACTAAGTTAATAGGTTAGTCCAAATATGATCAAAAGTGTATGGAAGTGTATAAATATCATAGCAATATCACCCAAAAGAGGCATGGAGCAAGCAGAAATTATAGATACGTTTTGGACGTATCACAAGGCTGTGATGGTTGGTGTCTCATTTGATCGGACGCTAGTGAGATGGACGGCTGCCACTTCGTTGACAAACTGCATCGTTTTCAGTTTCCAGTCGCACTGCATCGGGCTATGCTGAGCAAGCCAATCCACTCCCAAAACTGCGTCGTAGACTCCAAGTTGCAGAACTCGCATGTCTGTAGTGAACTTGTGTGTAACGCCCCGGACACACCCGCCGGTGGTCGTTACTCCTGGCGTGATCTAGACTGGACCCACATATCAATACTAGTCTTTTCTGCGCACTTTGTCCTCACTCATGCGCACCCGGGAGCAACTTCCCGGTTGGTCACTGTCGTGGAATTAGCACGGCAGATGTCCGGTTTAGCGGAATTGATGATGGAACCATCGCACGGGTTAGCTTGAAGGGGTTAAAAGCACACAAAGGACACAGAGGGTTTATACTTGTTCGGCCCCTTCGATGAAGGTAAAAGCCTACGTCTAGTTTGGTTTGGTATTGCTTGGGCGTCGATGAACAGGGAGCGGATTGCTTGCCTGTGCCTCGACGGTTGTTTCTTGCCTCTCCCTGAACCGTTGCCGGGTCGTCCCTTTATATAGAGGTGACGCCTGGTCCGGTTTACAGAGTCCCGAGGCCGGCTCATACTTGTGTCCGCCTCGGTCTCTGCTCTTTCTTCCTTATCTCTCAAGTTACATCATCGGGCGGTTTACAAACCATAACTCTATACACGGGCCCTAATATCTTATGGGCCGTAGCCTTTACTAAAAATTACAACCATACAAACATATTATAACAAGCCGGTTTACACTAGCCGGTTCATACCTGCTAGTAATATCCCTGACATTAGGCCCCAGAATGATTTGAACTTGTTCACATCAATCTTCTCAGTCTTGCATAATTTTCTTCTGTGTCTTCTCATTTTTTTTGTAAACCGGCCCTGACGTCATCCTCAAGAATCATTGAATCTGACCGTGACATCACTTCCGCATTTAACGCCGTGAGCTGTACTGTAGCTTTTGTTTAAGGGTTATCCCGAAAATCGAGGAGTCAGAGGATCTTTATCCGATCCGTTGCCTCCTCAAATCCCGCACCTGTCGCTTCGGATCTGTCTTTCTTCTTATAAATACCGCTGTCCCCATTCATTATCTTCTTCTAGCATCTTCTTCCTCCTCCGTCGCCCGACTCCATCGTCGCCCGAGCTCGAACCGCCGTCGTCAACCGCCGAATCCAAGTCCTTGCCGGCCGCTGCATCAACCTGAGCTTGACCAGAGAACCTCCGCTGCTGATTCCTACTGTTCCAGGTATGTCTTTCCTCCTCATTATAGATCCGC
Source organism: Secale cereale (assembly GCA_902687465.1). Lineage (NCBI taxonomy): Eukaryota > Viridiplantae > Streptophyta > Magnoliopsida > Poales > Poaceae > Secale > Secale cereale. The sequence goes on from LR738710.1 coordinate 131,880,469, forward strand.
AACTTCTAGGGTTCTTCCTCGTGCCTCCGCCATTAGAGCCTCAATGGAAGCTTCACCTTGTTCAACTTAAGTAAATAGTTTTCAGTGACCTTTACTTTTAGATCTTGCCCTTTAAACTTTGCCTCTACTCCGCTGTATATGCTTCAGATCTTCGTCATTTATACACAACCTGTAGATTCATCCGCTCCATATATCACCCTTGTAGTTCTTCCCGTATATCCTTGCATTTATTTTTAATTTTCTTGCATGCTCAGATCTGTTCTGCTTTAATTGTCTGTGAAAACCTGTTTCTTCTCCTTTGTAGATCTGTTAAGTATACTCCGGTTTAAACTGTCATGCGCAAACTCTGTAAATAATTTTAAAAACATACGTGACGGTTTAGCTCTTTTTCTATCGCTGTCATGAACCGGTAATAGCATAGCTCCCTGTTATTGCCAGGTTATCTGTATCATTAGTCCCTTGTCTAAACCGTTGCGTGATCTTCATATATATCTTCCGGTTTATGCTGCTGTACTTAAATAATCCGGTCTTTGCACTTTATCTTTTTAGCGCGTACTCTTCTGCTGTCATGGCCAAACAATTTGTGTTCCTTCCATTATTACGGAAGAAGACTTGGCCAATGCCGCTGCCGTTGGTACTTTAGGCCCTCAATCCGTTTTAAAGTGGCGGGCTCTAGGAAATGAATGCCCTCCTACTCCCAGAGAGGGGGAGGTTATTGTTTTCTTCGACCACATAGCTCGAGGCTTCACACCTCCCGGTTCAAAATTCTTCCGAGATGTGCTTGCCGCCTTCCAACTCCATCCTCAGGACATTGGTCCCAACTCTGTTTCCAATATCTATGACTTCCAAGTTTTCTCAGAGGTATACCTGCAAGAAGAGCCGTCTGTTGACCTGTTCCGGGATTTCTTTCACCTGAACCGGTGTACTGAGTTCACCAGCGGACCGCATCAGGAACTTGGCGGGGTTAGTATCCAGAAAAGAAGAGATGCAGTCTTTCCCCATGCCGCTCTCCACACGCACCCAAAGGAGTGGAACAAGTCTTGGTTTTACTGTATTGACACTTCTCCTGAAGGGGAGAACCCACTGTCGGGTTATCGCGAGCACCGTCTTCCGGAGGATCACCCTTTGCCACAGCGACTTAGCTCTGCCGAACGGCCCCGGTTTGCTTCTCAGCTTGCCAGACTGAAAGCTTTTATGGCCAACGGTTTAATTGGAACCGATTTTATGCGTTGTTGGCTCTCTTGGAGTATTCTTCCCTTGAGTTCGCGACCACATTTCATGTGCAAGTATTCTGGTAAACCGGACGACCCTCTACGGTTCACCAAGGATAAACTTTCTGAATCAGAGGTCATTGAATCGGTTAAGAAGATGCTCAACGTCTCCTTAGAGGATTGCAGCAAAATCGGATTGGCTCCGTATTACAAGAAAAACAAGCTGCCTGCAGTAAGCCTCGCTTTCTTATATATATACTTTTTTAATCCGTTTATATAAACCGTCTTCTAACTGTCTCTTTTCTGCCCGAATAGGCCGATGATCCTTTCTGGAAAAGAAAGCCTCAGGAGAAACCCAGAAAACAAACCCGTCGGAAAACCTTTGCTAGTAAGAAGAGAAAAGCGGCTGGTGGCTCTAGTTCTCACGCTGAGGATGACGATCCGGACTCTGAGGTATGTATTGATCCGGCTTTAACTTATTTGCTTTTAATCATATCTGTATCTAATGATAACTTTTCACAGGAGTTGGCGGAAGGAGATAAACCGGCCGCTGTTGAGGTAACTATCCTTTCTTCCGATTCAGAACCACTTCCACAAAAAAGTCGTCGGACAGTCCGGAAGTATCAGTTTTCTCACCCTTATGCTCAATTGGATCCTAATTTTCTTTTGAAGAAACAACAACATGAAGCCCTTCGTCGGACTACTCGCCATAGTGGTCTTGCCGTGGAGTCATCCGGAATATCTCTTACACCGGCTCGGAGGCGCCGCTCTGAGGTTATACTCTCTCCAACCCTCCTTCATCCCAAGGCCGGGCTTATACGCAAACCTCTTAAACCGTCTGATCCTGATTATCAGGAGACTCCACTGTCCTCTTCCGGTGAATCAACTACAACGCAACTTCCACCCCTGAAAACTGTCCCAGGGTAAGTCTTTTAAATTTATCTGGTTTATGATTGCACTCTGTCTTATAGTTCTAACTTGTTTCTCCAACTTCCTTCAGCAAGCCGAAGCCTAGTAAAAAACCAAAGGCCAACCAACCAACTGCTGAGACTGTTATCGATGATCTGGCGGCTGAACCGGACTCAACTGTTCCTCCAGAAAGCGAACCTACAATTCCAGTTGAGGATCCTACTCCTACTGATCACACTACTATGCCTGAGAATCCCAATGCTGAAGATGCTCATGAACCGGCAAGTCCTGTCCGGGCCAATCCTCCTCAGACCAATCCGGCTCCACCCAGTCCGGTTCACACTGCAACTCCACCACCAACTACAGCTTCTCCGGATGTGGAGATAACTCATACGGCTTATACCGCTCCCGCTGAACCCACTGTTTTAGCCAAACATACGGCTAAAGCGGAGAAGGTGTATAAAGAAAAGGGTAAGTGGAGTACCGAACTATCTGGCCTTGCTGACATGAGTGCCCAGGAGCTCTATTCCGGGTACTTAAACCGGCTCCACACTGGTCGAGATTATGAAGCGGGCCTGATTAACATGATGAAGGACAAGTATGAGGTAATCCCTTGCATCTTCTTTTAACTTTCAATGTATTTCTGTCCATATGTATCAGCCCCCAAGTTCCGGTTTAGCTGTGTTTAAAAGGTGAACCGGTACTTCCTGATGAATCGAATGATCTTGCATTAGCCCCCAAGTGCCAGGGGCATAACCCGGTTTATGTGCCTGGGACTTGCTTTACTTTTCCTTTGATACTTCAATTAGCCATTAGTCCCCAAGTGTCAAGTAGATAACTTGATTGTATGCTTGATACTTTGTCTTTGAATCGCTGCTGTTTAACACTTCAGTTGCCCATTAGCCCCCAAGTGTCAAGTAGACAACTTGTTTGTGTGCTTGAGACTTTGTTTTTGATTTATGTCCGCTTATTACTTGATCATCCTTGCAGGCTGATTTAAACCGGAATGCTGACGAAATCAATGAACTCCGGAGCCGACTTGCTGAAACGGAGGCTGCTGCTTCTAAAGCCAAGAAAGATCTGAAGCTGAGTTTGAAAACTGCTGAACAGCTGAAGAAATTCTTTGAAGAAGAGCGGACCGCCTTTGAGGTTCAAAAGAAAGAGCTGGAGAAAAGGGCCCAAGATGCTGAGGAAGCGCTTAATCCGGTTACTGAAGAGTTAACCGGTTTAAAGCGGCAAATTGAGTTAATGACTTCTGCAATCTTCGGTAAGTATACAATCTGTATTCCTGTTTTCATCCTTGTAATCTTCCAGCCGTGCCGGTCTAACTGTCATACTCATATGCAGGGCGCCGTGTCACCCATCTTGGGGATGACTTACGGAAAAAACTTAAGGCATGTTACACTTTGGTCGAGCAGCTGTATTCCGGCGCTCAGAGGATCATAAGTGCAACATCATTCAATAAACCGGCCCCCACTACCATCCAAGGCACGTTGGAAAAGTTGTCTGTTCTGCCAGTGCACTTAGAAGAAGCTAAGAAATCTGCTGCTCGAGCCGGTGCCCTCGTGGCACTTACCAGAGCGAAGGCATGGGTTCCGGATTTTGATCCGGAAGAGGCTTTAAATGGGTGTCCAAATACCAAGGAAGACGGATCATCGTTTACTGCGAAGGATCTCTATGCCTTGACAAAGGAGATGCATCCTCTCGCCAGCAAACTTGCAGCCGAAGCAGATTTATCCAGGTATCATCCGGGGTACGACTTGCAAAACGAGCGGGTGGAGCGGCCGGTTTATGAAACCGTCAATATAATTCCACCAGTACGTCCTCATACCTTCGCTCCAGATATATATCTGTCGGAGCTCATCAATGAAGAGATGTATTTCCGTACTTTAACAAAAATCGACTGGTGCGCCCTGGACTTCCAGCCGCTTCAAGAGGAAGAGGAGATTCCGGCTCAAGTTGATGCTCAGTCGTCTCAGCAGGAAGGAGCATAGCTCATAGCTTATTGTTGTAGTGCAGTCCCGCTTTACCGAACAATTTTTAATCTGTCAGGCTTGCTATGCCTTGTAATAGGATAGCTGAACACATTGTCCGTTTTGATCCGGATATTCTGACTTCTTGTTATAATGTTTGCCGATTTAAAATTTGTCTGATTTCGCTTATCTTGCATATGACCTGTCCCTGCATAGATAATACTGAAAATATGACCTAGCGGTTTACCGCCGGACAGATTAAATTGTTCTCATAATATATCGAACAAATGTATACTTATATCAGAAAATAACTTTATACCTGAGATCAAGTATGCTTGATACTCTTAATCCGGCGGATTTTGCCTCTTTGAAGGGAGTCTTTTAACAGACTCAATAATAATCCTTGGTCTTATATGAACTGCCGGTTTAAAGCATGCTTGTCTTGTCTTGTTTCTGCGTGATGATTGTTCCGGGTTATAATAAATGTCGGATTAACCCAAACTTTTTACTCATGCTGGTGCTCATGACCCAGACTTTTCAACTTTGTAGATGTGTGGTCAATTTCTTGAATTGTCCCACTCCGGATTAAAGAACCATAACACAAAAAAATCAGAAATGCAAATTTTGCAAATAAAACCAAGTAGTCGAGGCTTTTTATGAGCTGCCAGGCTCAAAGCAAGGTTCAGCCAATCACTGGATGCGGGTAGTGTCGTCTTTCCAGAGGGCCGGTCAATGGATGCGGGTACCATCCATAAGAACCATAAGAAAAACTTTAGCCAATCACTGGATGCCTGTAGCTTTTCCAGAGGGCCTCCATGGTTCCATGAAACCATGGGTAAACATAAGCCAATCACTGGATGCCCGTAGCTTTTCCAGAGGGCCTCCATGGCTCCATGAAGCCATGGGAAAATATAAGCCAATCACTGGATGCCCGTAGCTTTTCCAGAGGGCCTCCATGGCTCCATGAAGCCATGGGAAAATATAAGCCAATCACTGGATGCCCGTAGCTTTTCCAGAGGGCCTCCATGGCTCCATGAAGCCATGGGAAAATATAAGCCAATCACTGGATGCCCGTAGCTTTTCCAGAGGGCCTCCATGGCTCCATGAAGCCATGGGAAAATATAAGCCAATCACTGGATGCCCGTAGCTTTTCCAAAGGGCCTCCATGGCTCCATGAAGCCATGGGAAAATATAAGCCAATCACTGGATGCCCGTAGCTTTTCCAGAGGGCCTCCATGGCTCCATGAAGCCATGGGAAAATATAAGCCAATCACTGGATGCCCGTAGCTTTTCCAGAGGGCCTCCATGGCTCCATGAAGCCATGGGAAAATATAAGCCAATCACTGGATGCCCGTAGCTTTTCCAGAGGGCCTTCATGGCTCCATGAAGCCATGGGAAAATATAAGCCAATCACTGGATGCCCGTAGCTTTTCCAGAGGGCCTCCATGGCTCCATGAAGCCATGGGAAAATATAAGCCAATCACTGGATGCCCGTAGCTTTTCCAGAGGGCCTCCATGGCTCCATGAAGCCATGGGAAAATCTTGAACCAATCACTGGATGGATTACCACCCAGAGGGTTTTCATGAAGCGTTCTCTTTGAGCCGGATGTGACCTTACGCTCTTCAGGGAGTTTATTGCTTCTAAGTGCATATGTTCTGCAAAATCAGTTTAAACCGGTCGTTCTATTTGAAATATAACATATGGTAACACATGCATGGTTGTCCTCATAAGATATTTGTATTAGAAAAAAGGCTGAGCCCCCGGTTTACCGAGGGTGCCGGTTTATTCATTAATCATAATATATACATAGGATACAGTGGAGCTCTTGGCTCAGGTATAGTAGGGTCGTAAGTGGGCGATGTTCCATGGCCTCTTTGTCTCCTCTTCCGATGTCCGTGAGTCCTTGTGTTCTCGAACGTCCACCAGGTAATATGAACCGTTGTCTAGATTCTTGCTGACCACAAAGGGTCCTTCCCAAGGTGGGGATAACTTGTGCATATATGTTTGATCTTGGATGAGTCGGAGTACTAAGTCTCCCTCCTGGAATGTTCTGCTCTTAATCCGGCGGCTGTGATATCTGCGCAAGTCTTGTTGATAAATCGCAGACCGTGCAGCTGCTATATCACGCTCCTCATCCAGCCGGTCCAAACTGTCTTGTCTTGCCTGTTCGTTAGCCGCTTCAACATATGCTGTCACCCTTGGTGAATCATGATGAATATCACTTGGAAGGACCGCTTCAGCACCATACACCATAAAGAAAGGCGTATAACCTGTATACCGGTTTGGCGTAGTGTTGATACTCCAAAGGACAGATGGTAACTCCTCAACCCAACATCCCAGGGTTCTTTGCAAGGGAGTCATAAGCCGGGGCTTGATACCTCGCAAAATCTCCTGGTTTGCTCTTTCAGCTTGACCATTGGTTTGAGGGTGGGCCACAAAAGATACATCTAGGCGAATATGCTCTCGTTGACAAAATTCTTCCATCTCACCCTTAGATAAATTGGTGCCGTTGTCTGTGATGATGCTGTGTGGAAAGCCAAACCGGAAAATTACTTTTTTGATGAATTTGACTGCTGTGGCTGCATCACACTTGCTCACAGGTTCTGCTTCAATCCACTTTGTAAACTTATCCACCGCCACCAGTAGATGAGTTTTCTGATCTTGGGATCTCTTAAAAGGTCCAACCATATCAAGCCCCCAAGTCGCAAACGGCCAGGTTATTGGTATCATCCGGAGCTCCTGTGCCGGAACAAGAGCACGTCGTGAAAACTTCTGACAAGCATCACACTTCCGGACTAAATCCGCCGCATCAGCATGAGCTGTTAACCAATAGAAAGCATGTCGAAAAGCTTTAGCCACCAATGATTTTGAACCGGCATGATGACCACAATCCCCTTCATGGATCTCGCGAAGAATCTCGCAACCTTCCTCAGCTGACACACACCGCTGAAACGCTCCAGAAACGTTGCGATGATGAAGTTCCCCGTTTGCAATTGTCATGGACTTAGAACGCCGGATTATCTGTCGTGCCTCTATTTCATCGTCCGGTAGCTCTCCTCGGCTCAGATATGCCAAATAAGGCAGCGTCCAATCTGGAATAACATGAAGTGCTGCAACTAACTGTGCCTCCGGATCAGGAAAAGCTAGGCCTTCCTCCGATGGTACTTGTATTGACAGACTGTGCAGCTCATCCAAAAAAGTATTTGGCGGCACCGGTTTACGTTGAGAACCCAACCGGCTTAAAGCATCAGCCGCTTCGTTCCTTCGTCGGTCTATGTGGTCCACTTGATACCCTTTGAAATATCCAGCAACTGTTTCCACTTCTCGTCTGTAGGCCGCCATGAGGGGATCTCTCGAATCCCACTTGCCTGAAACTTGTTGTGCCACCAAATCTGAATCGCCGAAACACTTAACCCGGCTCAAGTTCATCTCCTTTGCCATCCGCAAGCCATGAAGCAATGCTTCATACTCTGCTGCGTTATTAGTACAAGGAAACAATAAACGGAGGACGTAACAAAATATATCACCTCATGGGGAAGTTAAGACAACTCCAGCCCCCGAGCCTTCTAGTTGTCTTGAACCGTCAAAGTGAATCGTCCAGTACGTCAAATCCGGCTTTTCCTCAGGTGTTTGTAACTCTGTCCAATCATTGATGAAATCCACCAATGCCTGAGATTTTATAGCGGTGCGTGGCACATATTTCAACTCATGTGGGCTGAGCTCAATGGCCCACTTCGCCACTCTACCTGTTGCTTCTCTGTTCTGGATGATATCCCCCAATGGTGCTGAGCTAACCACAGTTATTGGATGACCTTGAAAATAGTGCTTCAGCTTCCGGTTTGCCATGAACACACCATATACCAGCTTCTGCCAATGTGGGTACCTTTGCTTGGACTCAATGAGTACTTCACTCACATAATAAACCGGACGCTAAACCGGGTATTCCTTTCCTGCTTCCTTGCGCTCAACCACGATTGCGAAGCTGACTGCCCGTGCATTAGCGGCGACGTATAACAGCAACAGCTCATTATCAACAGGTGCAGCCAGAACCGGCGGCTTTGCTAGTTGCCGCTTCAGATCCTCAAACGCCGCGTTTGCCTCATCGCTCCATATAAACCGGTCTGTTTTCCTCAACATCTGATAAAGCGGGATCGCCTTCTCTCCCAAACGGCTGATGAACCAGCTCAATGCTGTAATCCGGCCGGCTATACGTTGAACATCGTTGATGCAAACCGGTTTAGTCAAAGATGTGATCGCCTTAATCTTCTTCGGATTAGCTTCTATTCCTCTGTTTGATACTAAGAACCCGAGGAGCTTGCCTGCCGGAACACCAAAGGCACACTTCTCCGGATTAAGCATCATCTTATAGGCTCGAAGATTGTCAAAAGTCTCCTTAAGATCCTCTATCATCGTTTCCTCCTTCCTTGATTTAACCACAATGTCATCCACATAGGCATGAACATTCCTCCCTATCTGTCCCTTAAGACAATTCTGAACGCAACGCTGATAAGTTGCTTGAGCACTCTTGAGCCCAAAAGGCATAGATACATAGCAAAAAGTACCAAAAGGAGTTATGAAAGCTGTCTTCTCGTGGTCTTTAACTGCCATCTTGATCTGGTGATACCCCGAGTATGCATCCAAAAAACTTAGCCGCTCACATCCCGCTGTAGCATCGATAATCTGATCAATGCGGGGGAGAGCAAAAGGATCGGTTGAACAAGCTTTGTTGAGGTCTGTGTAGTCCACACACATTCTCCACTTTCCATTCTTCTTTAGCACCAGCACCGGATTAGCCAACCACTCTGGGTGAAAAACTTCCACTATGAACCCTGCAGCCAAAAGTCTGGCCACTTCCTCTCCTATAGCCTTGCGCCTCTCTTCGTTGAAGCGGCGCAGGTACTGTTTGACCGGTTTAAACTTCGGATCAATATTAAGACTGTTCTCAGCGAGTTCCCTCGGTATACCTGGCATGTCAGAAGGTTTCCATGCAAAGATATCCCGGTTCTCATGGATGAACTCGATGAGCGCACTTTCCTATTTGGGATCAAGGTTAGCGCTGATCGTAAACTGTTTTGATGAATCGCCTGGCACGAAATCAACTTGCTTGGTCTCCTCCGCCGATTTAAACTTCAATGCCGGATCATGCTCTGTAGTTGGCTTCTTCAACGGAGTCATGTCTGCCGGATCAACCTTATCTTTGTAAAATTTCAACTCTTTAGTGGCACACACTGCTTCCGTGTAAGCAGCATCTCCCTCTTCACATTCTATTGCTATCTTGCGACTTCCGTGAACCGTGATCGTGCCTTTCTGACCCGGCATTTTGAGCTGCAGATAAACATAACATGGTCTAGCCATAAACTTGGCATAAACCGTCCTCCCGAACAGAGTGTGATAAGGGCTCTGGATCTTGACGACTTCGAAAGTTATCATCTCTGACCTGGAATCATGCTCATCTCCAAAGGTAACTTCCAAGTCAATTTTTCCAACTGGATAAGCTGACTTACCTGGGACCACCCCATGGAACACCGTGTTTGACTGCCTCAATTTCTTATCAGTCAAGCCCATTCGATGGAAGGTCTCAGAATACAGGATATTGATGCTGCTGCCACCATCCATAAGAACCTTAGTGAACTTATAACCTCCCACCTGTGGTGCCACCACCAGGGCCAAATGGCCCGGATTATCTAGCTAACTTTTTTTAAATAATACATTTTATTTAGTAAATTTCATAAATAGTACGTGGATATAAGAATTTTCAAAAATATGACCCAATCGGCCAGCAGCAGGCCGACTACGCCTAGTCAGCCAGCAGCGGGCCGACTGGGCCTTCTCGGCCAACCGCAGGACGACAGGTGGCTAATCGGCCACGCACCGGCCGACTACTGGACAGGCCACATCGCCCCGGGCGCTGTCGGCGCGGGCTGGGTCACGGGCGCCCTTGTCGGCCAGCCGCGGACCGATCGGCTTGCCGCAGGCCGACAGGGTGCGGCCCCACCGCGCGGCCGGCTCCTTTCCCCTTTCTCCTTCCTTCTTATTTCTCCATTCGTTCTTATCCTCTTCTCTTCCCTGTTCTTCTTTCTCCCTCTCCTCACACACATATTCTCCAATTTATACACCCAACTCATCCATCTATTTGCGGATTTGGCACCGTGAATGGGTTCTACGTAGTGAGGGGAGCTAAGGGATACCTCGATCTACTCATGGGGTAGCTCGTGGTGTTCGTGGTTAGCATTTTGGTGGAGCTTTTTTTGAGCTCACTAGTGGAGGTTTGTTTGAGCTCACTGGTGGCGGTGGTGTTGGTGAAGCTCGGGCATTGCGGTGCAGGCAGTGGTGGTGGTGGTGGAGCTCCGGCGTTGCTAGGCGAGTTTCCGGCTTCGGTTCCGTTGATTGAAGTCCGCCGTTCGTCGTTGGTTTGCACGCTTCAAGGGTATATTCCAACACACATTTTATCTCTCGTAATTGTTTGGTAGTATTTTTTAGGTATGTGAATATTTTTAGGTATATGAAGTATTTTTAGTTGGTCCGTGACTATTTTTAGGTATGTGAATATTTGTAGGTATATGAATATTTGTAGTTGGTCCGTGAATATTTTTAGGTATGTGAATATTTTTATGTATGTGAATATTTGTAGTTGGTCCGTGAATATTTTTAGGTATGTGAATATTTTTATGTATGTGAATATTTGTAGTTGGTCCGTGAATATTTTTAGGTATGTGAATATTTTTATGTATGTGAATATTTGTAGTTGGTCCGTGAATATTTTTAGGTATGTGAATATTTTTAGTTGGTATGTGAATATCTTTAGGTATGTGAATATTTTTAGTTGGTATGTGAATATCTTTAGGTATGTGAATATTTTTATGTATGTGAATATTTTTAGTTGGTCCGTACATATATACATGTCTAATATTTAGTAGTGCGGACATTTGAAAGCGTTGCTTATTATTTGTCTGTCGTTGTTGGAAAAAAATTAGGTGAGCCGAGATGTCTGATGTAGTGAAGTTCATATTTTACTACGGTACTGGTACTGTCCAGACAACTGAGATGGGAGCTGATCTGAGTGAGTTTACTCACATAGAGGTGGCACTGAACGCGCCTCAAACATGGTCAGTCAGTCAGTTGAAAGAATGGATTGCGGCAGGTTTAGGGCTAGATACTGTAACGCACACAGTCGGTATTCATGCATTGTGGACACGGTCAAGTTCAACAATATATTTTTATTTGAGGCCAATTGAGCGAGAGTCCGAGTGGGTGAAATGGTTAAAAGGTTGTGAACGCAGGGGATGCAATCATGTTGCCTTAGTGACTCCCGTCGTGAATGAGGTCGCCACACATGAAGGCGAGGGTGGCTACGATCCTGGGCTGAGTAGTGGAGGGAGGCAGTTATCTATGTCAAATGCTGGGCATGCTGGTTACGAACCAGGGCAGAGCAGTCAGGTAGAAGGAGGAAATGTTGCTGGTTACGAACCAGGACAGAGCAGTCAGGTAGAAGGAGGAAATGCTGCTGGTTACGAACCAGGGCAGAGTAGTCAGGTAGAAGGAGGAAATGCTGATGGTGATTACATTGGCGAGGTGGACGCTGACGAGGTAGATGGGCACATGCAGGACCAGATGGAAGAAGAAGACACCGATGTTGATATGTGTCATGCCGATCATTCTGATGAGTCGGATGAGGAAGACAATGAACAGATGGCCCCAATTCCTGCATCATGGACTCATGACTTCTCATCTGCAATGATAGTCAATGATGGACATGATTCTGCCTGGCAATATCATCAGAACAATATTGCGGCGGGAGCTATGTATCCAAACAAGCAAGCTATGAAGGATGCAATAATTAATTGGGCAATGTCCACGCAAAGGGTTTTCACAGCTCAGGTGTCAAGTCAGAAATACCTCACAATGGTATGCAAGAATGCAGATTGCCCTGCCAGGGTGCACGGCTATCTTCCTAAGTATGGCACAAGTTGGGTGATCAGTGACTTAGTGCATCACACTTGTCTTATTCTGTGCATCCCTCAAGATCATGCCAACCTTTCATCGCCGCTGATTGCTCGTTTGTTTTACGATGAGATAGTGCAGGGCAAAGCTATGGAAGTGAAGGCAATCCAGACAAAAGTCTTCACCAGGTTCAATTACAGGATTTCTTATGGCAAGGCTTGGAGGGCTAAGCATTTGGCGCTGGAGAGCAGATTTGGTTCATATTTTGATGCATATGACTCTGTTGTCAAGCTCCTCCGTACACTACAGCAGCGGAATCCAGGCACCTATATCGATATCCAAGACCTCTTCATGCCAGAATTCCCAACTGTGAGAGTGTTGCATCGTCTCTTCTTCTCTTTCGGTGTATGCATAGAAGCTTTCATGCATTGCCGACCGGTGATATGTGTAGATGGTACATTTCTCACAGGCAAGTACAAAGGTCAGATCCTAACAGCCATAGGTCAAGATGGCCAAAATCAAGTTGTCCCACTCGCATTTGCTTTCGTGGAGAGTGAGAACATTGAGAGTTGGACATGGTTCTTCAGGCAGTTGAAAATATCCGTTGTTAAGGAGAAGCCCAATGTGTGCATCCTTCATGACAGGCATGCAGGTATACTCAGTGCGATAAGGACACTGACAAATCCAGGCCCTGAGGAACAAACTCCATGGCAGGACTTGCAGAGCCGTTGGTGCATGCGCCATCTGGGGGCTAATTTTTTCTCGCAGTTCAGAAACAAGAACCTGATGAATCTATTCAAAAAACTCTACAAGCAGAACCAGTTATGGAAGTACAATTTGATACGTGACCGACTTAATGTGTGCACGCAGAGACATGTTAGGGACAGGAAAGCTGCAAGAGATGCAGCGGTGAGGGCACATGTTGAAGCAGTAGCTGCACAGTTGGCAACAGGAACAGCGGCCGTGGAGGAGGAGCTTGTTGGGCTATGTGACTTGCCAGGCTTTGACCCACCAGGTACTAGGAGAAGGCTCGGGAGGTCGATTAAAACCTTCCAGCAGTGGATAGAGCATGAGCCTCTTGAGAGGTGGTCTTTGCTACATGACACACATGGAGCAAGGTACGGTGTCATGACAACCAACCTCGCTGAAACATACAACTTTGTCCTCAGAGGAAACCGGGCATTGCCGCTTACAGCCATCGTTGAGGGTATTTTCTATGGCACCGTGAAGTATTTCAGAGATAGACGTCAAAAAGCAGAGCAACATATCTTGAACAACCCGAATACACGTTACTGTGAAAGAGTCACGAAGTACATGGAGAACAAGATGCAGAAAGCAAGGTCACACACTGTAGTCGCCATCGGTAATCAAGAAAGAAGGTTTGAGGTCCGCTTAGCCAACAACAAATTCGGATGTGCCAATGAGATGAGGACACATGAGGTGAAAATTGGAAATGAAGCCTGGCCAACATGTGAGTGCACATGTAACAAACCAAAATTGTGGCACCTACCTTGCTCACATGTATTTGCTGCTTGCGGGCTGATTGGATTGGACGCAATCTCGTTTGTGTCTCCATATTTTCTAAAAGAGGCTGTCCTGAATACCTGGACAGGTGAGCTGATGGGTTTTTGATCAATGGGTAACTTCAACACCGTCAACTCCTATGAAAGGCGTTACATTCCAAACCCAGAGCATAAGCGTACAAGTAGAGGCAGACGTCAGTGTCGTCGCATCCGGAATGATATGGATGAATCAGAAGCAGGAGGTCCGGCAATTCAATGCATTATGTGCAATGAATTTGGCCATAGGGACACTAATTGTCCCACTTTTTTCACAGCCAGTGGTACTGGGCGTGGACGTGGCAACCGGGGACGAAGAGGAGGTAGAAGAGTAAGAGGTCGAGGAAGAAACTAAGCCAACAGTACTATATTCTGAAATTTGTATTAAGTGTGGCACTATGTTTGAAATTTGTATTAAGTGTGGCACTATGTTTGAAATTTGTATTAAGTGTGGCACTATGTTTGAAAATTTGTATTAAGTGTGGCACTATGTTTGAAATTTGTATTAAGTGTGGCACTATGTTTGAAATTTGTATTAAGTGTGGCACTATGTTTGAAATTTGTATTAAGTGTGGCACTATGTTTGAAAATTTGTATTAAGTGTAGCACTATGTTTGAAAATTTGTATTAAATGTGCAGGAATGTCGGGAATGGGTTTGCTGCATGCGGACATTGATAGGGGTCATCGTGCTGCGATTTGGTCTGAGCGGAAGCTTGAGCCTCTGGTCACTCGCACTCCTAAGGAGCACTGGAGGATACACCAAGGATGGGAAGAAAGGTACATGCTTTTTAATTTGCACACTAACATACATATTAATTGGAGACACTAACTGTAATGTTATGTGATGAAGGTTGAAATGGGCCGGCCTATTACCTTTCGCGCGTCTGGTTGAGGCTATCCCTGGCTGCAAACGCCTCGCCATCGACTCCTCCTTCTTGAGCTGCTTAGTAGACCGTTGGAGGCCAGAGACCCACACGTTTCACTTCCGATGGGGAGAGATGGCTCCTACTCTAGAGGATGTGTCACTTTTGCTCGGACTACCATTGGCAGGTCATGCCATAGTACTGTTGGACGCACCGGTTGATTGGGAGCGAGGTCTTACACATCGTTTTCATGCTCTTTATCCGAATGTTTCGGATGCAGTATGGGAGCATCACGGACCTAAGTATGAGTGGTTGCTCAATTTCCAGGTAAAATTCCCTACCTAGTATCTTCAACTTATCGTGCCCATAGTTTTATGGAAAATACATGTGGCTTACTAAAACTTTCAATATGCTTACTGTAGATACAGAAGTTCCCGGCGCCGATGATTGCGGAACAGATCACACGGAGCCTGGAGGCCTACTTATTGTGGCTTTTCGGCAAGGTGATGTTCACAGAGAACCATGTCACCACTATTAGCGCGCTCTACATCCCTATGGCACTCGAGATAGCGAGTGCTTAGACGGCTGATCAGATCAGACAGAGGAGTTGGGGTTCGGCGGTCCTAGCAGCTATGTATCGAGGTATGTGCAACGGCTGTCAACTTACATCGAAAAAGCCAGCCCTTCTTGGATGCCCTCTATTCCTTCAGCTGTGGTCGTGGGAGAGATTCTCTATAGGGCGACCAGATGTACTTGTGAATCAGCCTATAGCCGCCAGGTTCGATGATGACGGCATCGACATGCCCACTTTCGGTCTGTGTTGGACGCGTCGTGAGGTATGTATTGGTGTATAGTTTAATGCAACTTTTTTAGCAAAAAAGATAGTTCTATGCTACCGGGTACTAACTTGTGTTTTATGCAGAGGCGATTTGCTAGTGATCAGACAAGGAAGGCATACACGGCATTGAACGAGCACTTCGATACGTACACTGGTGTCATCTGGAAGCCCTACACGGAAGCAGCCATACAAGCGAGATACCCCGGTGGTTTGTCTGTGCTATGCACAAGGGACCGAGATTACTGGATGACAAAATCGAAGATCATCTTCGATGTCTTTGTCGAGGAGATGGCACAACAAAGGGTTATGAGGCAATTTGGTCTTCTGCAGTCAGAGCTTCCGCCCCCTACAGAGAACCCGGTGCCAAAACACATCCACAGGTATTTACCAGTTTTTCAATGTTGCATTATCTTTCATAGTACTCTTTTCAAGCACATAATAATTGTTGAAAATACACCGCTATTTTAGGACGACAAGGAGGGGCACGAATAAGACAACTGTCGAGTGGCTAGTTAGACTAGAGCCGTATGTTATAGAATGGGAGACAGCAAACACACATCTATGGCACCAGAATCATGATTTCGAACTCAATGAATTCAATCTCTATTTGCGGCGCTACATGAACGGAACACGGTTGCGCATCGTTGAGCACTCTCACCCAGAGGAGATACCTGACCCTACCCCATCGGATATGTACCCGAGCTATGATACTTCAGGCTCTAGACAGTACGCGGTAAGACATATTGCTCTTAAATTTAGTTGTCACATATTTTTGACGTGCATACTTAATAACCAAGGCAAGAATTTGCAGGCTAGCTTGACACACGAACTCTACAACGACGTGACCACCTTTGGACGATCACTGTCGTCTGGACCTCTTCTTCAGCACCGTCCTGTGCTACAGCCCTTCTTGGAACGTATGCAGAACAAGATTCGGGCTGTCTACGAGGCTATCACGTGCACCCGGAGGACCGATGTTGTTCAGCACCAGCAGCAGCCGCCGCGTCACTCCACACACCGACATCAGCCACGTCCGCGTCTTGCACATCAGCCGACTATGAGGGCACCCCCTCCTGACCAACCTGGCAGTTCAACGTGGCAGCACCCAGACCATTTTGGTCCCACGTCGAGCTTTGTGTTTTCTCCACCGCCACGACAACAGGGTCCCTCGTCGAACTTTGTGTTTCAGCCAGAGCAGCCGTCACAGCCAACAGGTATGTGTATTGTTCTCAATATTAATTTAGGCGACCTTATTCTGCATGACTTAATGTTCCATCATTCAGGAGCCTACGGATATCATGCGTCTGCATCACATGATACATGGGGGAGTGATCAACGTCATGAGGACAACATACAAGGTCAGATGTCGTAGCACTTCCAGTGGCCAGACATGTTTTCGACTCCTCCACCTGGCCCGACACAGGATACACAGTATCACCAGGATGAGTCTGAGATTCCGCCTCGTAACATCAGGCCAATACATAGGTACGGATGGACGACGCCGCAAGATCCGCCTCCGCGCCAGGGCAGACGTCGTCAGTGACGCTTCTATCTATCAGTAGAGACATGACCATTTAATTATGTATGAGACTTATATCTATGCTATGTATGAGACAAATGACTATGTATTTATGTATGAGACATATGACTACTCTATTTTAGTCTCTACTATTTAGATAGAATATAATGCTCATACAACAAGAAAGTACAAACAACTAGATATAACTACATCTAAATAAAACGGCACATACAACTTAACTGACAACATAAAGGATAAAAACTACATAAAGTCATCATCGTCATTCTCCATCGATGCAGAACTCTTGCCCTTCGACGATGCAGAACTCTTGCCCTTCGACGATGAAAAACTCTTGTCCTTTGATGAGGAAGAACTCTTGCTCTTCGACGATGCAGAACTCTTGCTCTTCGACGATGCAGAACTTTTGCCCTTTGACGATGCTGAACTCTTACCCTTCGAATATGTAGAACCCGGAAGCGGCGCCATGAAGATATCCTCATCATCCTCACTGTCCTTAGTCCATAGAAAAGTATGTTTGGCTTCACACTTTAGGTATGATTCACCCTTCGATTGTTGCTTCTTCCATCTCCCCTGCAACCTCAGAAGTTCTTCCCGTATCTCCTCAAAGGCCCTGGAAGGCCATCCGCACCTACTTAGTGCGTGAGCCAGCTCATTCAGTAGGGTGTCACTACTGATGAGCTTCTCCCATTGAACTATCTTGTTGTCTACCCTGAAATCGGCGGCTAAATCCAGAAGACATCTGGACATACTAGGGTGAAAACTACGATCGAAAGGATATCCGGACATCTTGGCGAGACTACGATACTACAACTGAATGCTTACCAATGTTACTGCCGAGGGTGTTTTATAGACTCACAACACAAAGAAAGGCGGGAACTCGGTAGCGGGAGATACTGGCGAGAACTAGAGAGCGGGAAAAAAATGGCGGGAACGAGCAAAGCGGGAAAAAATGGCGGGAACGAGCAAAGCGGGAAAATAGGGCGGGAACGAGCAAAGCGGGAAAATAGGGCGGGAACAAGCAAAGCCAGTAAAATTGGCGGGAACGAGCAAAGTGGGGGCAAGTAGAGAGCGGGAAAAATATGCCGGAAACGAGCTATGTGGAAACCTATGGCGGGAAAGAGCAATGAGGGAAAAATATGGCGAGAAGGAGTGAATAACGTGGGATGTGTTTAGTTGCATGCAATCGGCCAGCAGCTAGCCAATAGGGTCCTGTCGGCCAGCAGCTAGCCAATAGGGTCTTGTCGGCCAGCTGCAAGCCGACTGGGCTCCTGTTGGCCAGCAGCAGGCCGACTGCTGGAGAGCCTGTGGCTGACAGGCCTATCGGCTAGCAGCAGGCCGATTGGAGCCCAATCGGCCAACAGCAGGCCGACTAGGCCCAGTCGGCCTGCTGCTGGCCGATTGGGTCATATTTTTGAAAATTCTTATATCCACGTACTATTTATGAAATTTACTAAATAAAATGTATTATTTAAAAAAAATTAGCGATTATCTACCCGCCTCGGGTGATCCTCTCTGCTCCATACAATGGGCTGCTCTGACCAGCGCAGGAATTGCGGTGTCGCCGGTTCAACTGCGTGGACTGCCCGCTTTAAAACCTTCTGATCTCGTTTACACAGACTCGTGGTGAACACATGATAGTGCCCACTGCTCAACTCCTTCGGATTACTCTGATATCCAGATTGTGGCTGCTGTTGCTGACGCTGCTGATTACCCTGGTTATTGTGATTACCTTGGCCCTGCTGTTCGTTGCCTTGGTTATTGTAACCACCCTGACCATGCGGCGGATTACCTTGGTTATTATAACCACCTTGGCCATTTTGATTACTGGCTCGGTTATGATAACCGCTGTTATTGCCCCTATACCCTGATCCGGAGCTGTTCCCCTGATGATTTGGACCATAAAACCCTGGGCCTGAACCACCATTTGGAGGCCTGTCATGAGGATTAAAGCGGCCCATCATGGCTTCCATCAAGGGCCTGCATTCTCTTATTGAGTGTTTTGCCGGTCGTCCCCTCGAGCTATGCTTCGGACAAGGCTGATTTAACTCTTGGTCCCAACTAATATCCCCTCCGCCGGTTTGTTGGGGTGGGTTGCTCCTATTGCGCTGGAAACCCCCTTGGACTTGGGTATTGGCTACGAAATCAGAACCACCTTCCGCCTTTCGCTTGCCTAAGAAACTTGCAGCAGCCGGATTAACTTGCGCTGGTTTACCTGGTTTACTAACCTTTCCTGCTTTGTCTCCATCAACTTCTGGATATTTAGTATTGTCAGAGTCCCCATACTTCACCAGAGCACTCATGAGAGTTCCCAGATCATTACAATCCCGTTTAAGTCGTCCTAGCTTTAGCTTTAGAGACTCAAACCGGCAATTGTTTTTCAAAGTCACTATTGCTGTGCTAGGATTGATACCATTCGAAGAGTGCAAGATCTCTGACATTCGCCGCACCCAAGCACTTGTAGACTCCTGCTCTCCTTGCACACAGGCTGCCAGATCCACTACTGACATCGGTTGCTTGCACGTATCTTTAAAAATTTTGATGAACTGGCGACGTAGCTCTCCCCATGACCCGATGGAATTCGGGGGTAAACCCTTTAGCCAGGTCCGGGCTGTACCTTCAAGCATCATAGTAAAGTACTTTGCACAAGCCACTTCATCTACATCCAGCATCTCCATGGCCATCTCGTAACTCTCCACCCAAGCTTCGGGAGCCAAATCTGCGGTGTAATTAGGCACCTTTCGCGGACCCTTGAAGTCCTTGGGCAGTTTCACGCTTGGGATAAGACACTGCACCCCAAAAGAACTCGTTGTGACTCCTGTCTCTGCTGTGGTCGTGTGAACCGGCGGCGTCTGACGGATTTCCTCCTGGGCTACCGACCTAACCCGGTTTACATCCTGAGCTTGTGCAGCTGCGCCTGCCGGATTATCCTATCTGTGCCGATGCCGCCTGCGTTCACTACTAGACACTTCTGGTTCCTCCCAATGCCTAGTGTAACTCCGGCTGTGACGTGGTGTTGAATGTAACCTCTCCCTGCTATGAGAATATGCTTGCTGTTGTATCAACGCCGTGTTGAGTAGATCCTTGACCCTGCGTGCCTCCAATGCCACCGGAGACGTCCCCTCAATGGGTAAAGCGGCCAAGCGCGAAGCAGCTGCAACAATATTGTCCAAAGGATTCGAGTAATGACCCGGAGGGGTAGGAACGTGAGGTGTAGATGTGATCCGTCGATCTTGCTCTGCAGTAGGCTGCTGAACCGGCTCGTCCCTCGCTGGGGGGGGGGGGCTCTGGTTTAAAGCCGGATCATTGCTAGTTCCTGCCCCTAGCGTCCTAAACAGATCCGTTGCTTCATAAACCGGCGGTATACGGGATTGGTATTTCTGACTTCTTACTCCCTGTGTGGAGGCCTATTCCATCCTTAGGTGAAAAGCCTCATCATTCAATTCCGCTTGCCTTATCGCTATCATAGCCTTCTCTGCCTTCAAATCATCCCTTGCTTGATCAACCCGGCCCTTTAGCTGAAGGAGCTCTGCATCATGCTGCGCCTTGTCTGCTGGAGCCACCTCTGCCACAGCTTTGGCCGTGAACTCCTCGACTAAGGTGGATAGAACGTCAGTAGGTGAGAGGGCCGGGCCGCTCCCCCCTGCACCAGCTTCTGCTGTCACCCCGTTCACCGTGGGCTGTGAACCGGCCATAAAGATAGCCACCCGATTTGGCGGGTCAAAGGGGTCCGGAATACTGTTCCCGTCGGACTCACCCTCAGACCGGCCGTCCTGCAACTGATACAGAGATTCAGTCTCTCCGGATGAGGATCCTTCGTCGGAGTAGACAACTGTTTCACCGCCGGATTCCGACCCGTCCTTGGTTTGGACCCCGTGAACTGCTCCAACGAAAACGTGCTTCATGGCGGGCTGAATCCGGGCCGATCTCGCACGCTGATCCGGCTCGATGATGTTGGAGAAGATGTCCGGCTCAGGTCCCGGTTCGCCGATCTTGCCGATGAAGACTTGAATGCCACCGAAGGCGACCCGGTACCCGTATTCGATTGAATCGGCCTCCGGTCCCCAACCCGCGTCGTCGATGTAGATCCAGCCGCGGTGACTCTTGGTCATCCGGCCAGCAACGTAGCCCTTGAGCCCTTCAAAGCTGCCCTTCAAGAACTCGAAACCATCGTGCGGAGGCCCCAAGGTGGGCGCCAACTGTCGTGGAATTAGCACGGCAGATGTCCGGTTTAGCGGACTTGATGATGGAACCATCGCACGGGTTAGCTTGAAGGGGTTAAAAGCACACAAAGGACACAGAGGGTTTATACTAGTTCGGCCCCTTCGATGAAGGTAAAAGCCTACGTCTAGTTTGGTTTGGTATTGCTTGGGCGTCGATGAACAGGGAGCGGATTGTTTGCCTGTGCCTCGACGGTTGTTTCTTGCCTCTCCCTGAACCGTCGCCGGGTCGTCCCTTTATATAGAGGTGACGCCTGGTCCGGTTTACAGAGTCCCGAGGCCGGCTCATACTTGTGTCCGCCTCGGTCTCTGCTCTTTCTTCCTTATCTCTCAAGTTACATCATCGGGCGGTTTACAAACCATAACTCTATACACGGGCCCTAATATCTTACGGGCCGTAGCCTTTACTAAAAATTACAACCATACAAACATATTATAACAAGCCGGTTTACACTAGCCGGTTCATACCTGCTAGTAATATCCCTGACAGTCACCCATCCTGAAATTACACCAAGTTGAGCATGCTTAACTTTTGAGTTCTATCCGAATGGGCTCCTAGAAAAGAAGGAATTCTTTCTTAATATGAGTAGTCTATCATCCCTAACAAGCCAGGCCATCACATACACCCTCACTCAGAGGAACGGACGTCCTCGTCAGGCCACAGGAACGTTCCCTCTTGGTACAAATACCTGTGCATCCAGTCCGATACATGTGCCATGTCGTGTGCCACGGCGGGTCACAAACGTCATGAACAACATGACCGTGAAGTGATACGTCTCCAACGTATCTATAATTTTTGATTGTTCCATGCTATTATTTATGATGTTTTGGATGTTTAATGGGCTTTGTCATACACTTTTATATTATTTTTGGGACTAACCTACTAACCCGAAGGCCCAGTCCAGATTGTTGTTTTTTCCTGTTTCAGGGTTTTGCAGAAAAGGAATATCAAACGGAGTCCAAATGGAATGAAACCTTTGGGAGAGATATTTTTGGAGAAAATCACGCACGGGAGACTTGAGAACCACGGAGTAGGGGCCACGTGGTGCCCACGAGGGAGGGGGGCACCCCCCCCCCTAGGGCGTGCCCCCTGCCTCGTGGGTCCCACGTAAGACCCCTGGTGCCCTTCTTCCTCATATATAAGCACGTATTGTATTGTTGCCATCGAGGATAAAAAATTGGGGTTTATATCATATTGCTTGAGTTTATCCCTCTACATCATGTCATCTTTCTTAAGGAGTTACTCTGTTCTTATGAACTCAATACACTAGATGCATGCTGGATACCGGTTGATGTGTGGAGTAATAGTAGTAGATGCAGAATCGTTTCGGTCTACTTGTCTCAGACGTGATGCCTATATATAATGATCAAGCCTAGATAGTCTCATAATTATTCGCTTTTCTATCAGTTGCTCGACAGTAATTTGTTTACCCGCCGTAGAATATCGCTATCATGAGAGAAGCCACTAGAGAACACTATGGCCCCGGGGTCTATTCTCAACATATCAATCTACATCTACTTTACTTTCTCCGCTTTTACTTTCTGTTCTTATAATCAAAATACCAAAAATATCAAACTATCATCTCTATCAGATCTCACTTTCGTAAGTGACCGTAAAGGGATTGACAACCCCTTATCGCGTTGGTTGTGAAGTTCTTATTTGTTTGTGCAGGTGCGAGGGACTCGCGTGTGGTCTCCTACTGGATTGATACCTTGGTTCTCAAAAACTGAGGGAAATAGTTACGCTACTGTGTTGCATCTCCCTTTCCTCTTCGAGGGAATACAACGCAAGCTCAAGAAGTAGCAAGAAGAATTTCTGGCGCCATTGTCGAGGAGGCTTACAAAAAAGTCATATACCAAGTACCTATCAGAAGCCCTTATCCTTCGCATTACATTTTTTGCCTCTCGTTTTCCTCTCCCCCACTTCACCCTTGTCGTTTTATTTGCCCTTCTTCTATCGTGTGTTTATCGTTCGCTTGCTTCTTGTTTGCTTGTGTGTTGCTTGCTTGCTTGTCATCATGTCTAGCACACCTATCATTATCAACACTCCCGAGAGTGAGGTCCTCAACTTTAAACAAAGGGAGGAAGAAAACTTAAAAGATGCCTGGTATAGAATTTGCAATGCTCAAAATAGATCTAATAGTAAGCTTTCCACTTCCATGCTTCTTTGCAATTTTTATGTTGGCATAACCCTGTGGAATAGATTTATCTTAGATACCATTACCGGAGGGAATTTCTTGGGTAGCCATACTTTTGATTCTTATAATGCAATGGCTGAATTATTTGGCTTACCACCTCTAATGGTTAATGGGACCGTTTTAACTTCGGAGCATGTTATGCAAAGGTTAGAAATCATTGAAAACAAAGTTGCTATAGTAGAACTGGTAGAAAACTTGGATAGAAAAATCCATAATGAAATCACCCAATATGGATCCAAGGTAGGAGTTGTTCTGAAAAATCTTAAGGAAAAGGAGCCCATCGTTAAAGAAAAGCTAGATCAGGATTCTACTAGAATCAATAAGCTTGAGGATAGTATTACTAATGTGGGTTCTGCTCTTTCTGCTATAAAACCTACTCCAAATACTTCTACCACTAAATTACCTAAGTTCATGTATGTCCCTAAAGACAAGGGTGAAACATCTAGTAAAGGAATTGCAGACCTCAAATCCATCAGTGTTCACCCTTATTTTCTTACTTTTGCAAGAGACCCTTTTGCCACTTTAGAATTTCTTGATTTCTTGCCCAAGAGTTTGATTATCAATAGGAATAAAGAAGTTCCTAAGAATCACAAGTGCTTAATTAAAGAATTGCCTTCCAAAGATGGCAATACCTAGATCTATCCATGTATCGTGCCTAGCTAGGGGCGTAAAACGATAGCGCTTGTTGGGAGGCAACCCAATTATATATATTTTTTTTTGCTGCTGTTGGGGAATAAATATTGCATCTAGCTTCTTTTTAGATGTGGTTTTGTGTTTAGTTTAGTGTTTCTTCCAAGTAGAACCTTTGAAAAGACTTGTGTGAAGTTTATGTGATCTTGCTGCGAAAAACAGAATCGTTAGCACTCGCTAGAATGGTCATCCGATTTTACCGGAGCGTGCTATTTAGTTGATTATTTTTGCAGATGATTAATAGATAAATTCCTCACGTTTAACAATTTATTTTTAATTTTTTGGATTTACAGAAGTATGTGAAATCTGCAGATTACTACAGACTGTTCTGTTTTTGACAGATTCTGTTTTTTCATGTGTTGTTTGCTTATTTCAATGCATCTATGAGTAATATTGGGAGGTATGAACCATAGAGAAGATGGAATACAGTAGGTTTAACACCAATATAAACAAAGAATGAATTCATTGCAGTACCTTTGAATAGTGGTTTACTTTCTTATACTAACGGAGCTCACGAGATTTTTGTCTAAAGTTTTGTGTTGTGAAGTTTTCATGTTTTGAGTATTGCTTTGATGGACTATGGAACAACGAGTAGCAAGGGCCTAAGCTTGGGGATGCCCAAGGCACCCCAAGTAAAATTCAAGGACAACCAAAAGCCTAAGCGTGGGGATGCCCCGGGAAGGCATCCCCTCTTTCGTCTTCATCCATCGGTAACTATACTCGGAGCTATATTTTTATTCACCACATGATATGTGTTTTGCTTGGAGCGTCTTGTATAATTTGAGTCTTTGCTTGTTAGTTTGCCACAATTATCCTTGCTGGACACACCTATTTGAGAGAGTTAAATATGGCCTAGGAATTGTTAGAACACTCTATGTGCTTCACTTATATCTTTTGAGTTGAATAGTTTTTGCTCTAGTGCTTCACTTATATCTTTTAGAGCACGGTGGTGATAATATTTTGAAGAAATTGTTGAACTCTCATGCTTCACATATATCCATTTGAGAGTCTATTAAAACAGCATGGTAATGTGCTTAGTCAATAAAACTAGTCTTCACATGATAGACATCCAATATCAATGTAGTAAAAACTTTCACACTAAGTGCATTGAATATGATGAGAAGTTGGATGCTTGATAAATGTTTCGAGATATGAGGATAGTGATATTAGAGTCATGCTAGTGGAGTTATTATGAAATTGAGAAATACTTGTGTTAAGGTTAGTGATTCCCGTAGCATGCACGTATGGTGAACCGCTATGTGACGAAGTTAGAGCATGAGGTATTTGTAAAGTGTCAACCTTTGTGTGGAGGTCAGGGGCGCGCGATGGTTAACTCCTACCAATCTCCCCCCTAGGAGCATGCATTGATTGCTTTGTTTTGATGACTCGTAGATTTTCGGAATAAGTATATGAGTTCTTATGACTGATGTTGAGTCCATGGATTATACGCACTCTCACCCTTCCACCATTGCTAGCCTCTCTTGTACCACGCAACTTTCGCCGATACCATACACCCACTATATATCCTTCCTCAAAACAGCCACCATATTATTACTCAAAACAGCCACCATACCTACCTATCATGGCATTTCCACAGCCATTCCGAGATATATTGCCATGCAACTTTCCACCGTTCCGCTCTTATGACACGCATCATATTGTCATATTGACATGAATGATCATGTAGTTGACATCGTATTTGTGGCAAGGCCACCATGCATAATTTTTCATACATGTCACTCTTGATTTTTTGCACATCCCGTAGACCGCTGGAGGCATTCATATAGAGTCATACTTGTTCTAGTATCGAGTTGTAATTCAATGAAAGTGTGATGATCATCATTATTAGAGCATTGTCCCATGTGAGGAAAGGCTAAATCAATAAAGCCCCTCCACAAAAAAAGGGAAAAAAAGAGAAAGGCCAAAAAAAGAAAAAAGGGACAATTGCTACTATCTTTTTCCACACTTGTGCTTCAAAGTAGCACCATGTTCTTCATGATAGAGAGTCTCATGTTTAGTCACTTTCATATACTAGTGGGAATTTTCATTATAGAACTTGCCTTGTATATTCCAACGATGGGCTTCCTCAAATTCCCTAGGTCTTCGTGAGCAAGCAAGTTGGATGCACACCCACTAGTTTCTTTTGTTGAGCTTTCATACATATTTAGCTCTAGTGCATCCGTTGCATGGCAATCCCAACTCACTCACATTGATATCTATTGATGGGCATCTCCATAGCCCATTGATACGCCTAGTCGGTGTGAGACTATCTCCCTCCTTTTTGTCTTCTCCACAACCACCTCTCTATTCCACCCATAGTGCTATGTCCATGGCTCATGCTCATGTATTGCGTGAAAGTTGAAAGGTTTGAAAGAATAGAGTATGAAAACAACTGCTTGGCTGAAATCGGGGTTGTGCATGATATGAATATTTTGTGTGATGAAGAGGGAGCATAGCCGTACTATATGATTTTGTAGGGATAACTTTCTTTAGCCATAGTAGTTTGAGAAGACATGATTGCTTTGTTAGTATGCTTGAAGTATTATTATTTCTTATGCCAATATAGACTTTTGTCTTGAATCTTTCAGATCTGAACATTCATGCCACAATTAAGAGAATTACATTGAAAAACTATGTTGGTTAGCATTCCACATAAAAAATTCTATTTATATCATTTACCTACTCGAGGACGAGCAGGAATTAAGCTTGGGGATGCTTGATACGTGTCCAACGTATATATAATTTTTTATTGTTCCATGCTATTATTTATGATGTTTTTGATGTTTAATGCGCTTTGTCATACACTTTTATATTATTTTTGGGACTAACCTACTAACCCAAAGGCCCAGTCCAGATTGTTGTTTTTTGCCTGTTTCAGGGTTTTGCAGAAAAGGAATATCAAACGGAGTCCAAACGGAATGAAACCTTCGGGAGATATATTTTTGGAGAAAATCACGCACGTGAGACTTGAGAAGCACATAGTAGGGGCCACGTGGTGCCCACGAGGGTGGGGGGCGCCACCCCCCCCCCCCAGGGCGCGCCCCCTGCCTCGTGGGTCCCACGTAAGGCCCCTGGTGCCCTCCTTCCTCCTATATAAGCCTACGTGCCTCCAAACCATCAGAGGAGAACATAAAACCCTAGTTCCACCGCCGTAACCTTCTCTTCCCATGAGATCCCATCTTGGGGCCTGTTCCGGAGCTCCGCTGGAGGGGGAATCTACCATAGAGTGCTTCTACATCATCATCATCGCCTCACCATGAGTTGTGAGTAGTTTACCACAGACCCTCGGGTCCATAGCTAGTATCTAGATGACTTCTTCTTTCTTTCTGGATCTCCATACAAAGTTCTCCTCGGTCTTTGAGGAGATCTATTCGATGTAATCTCTTTTTACGGTGTGTTTGTCGAGATCCGATGAATTGTGGGTTTACGATCAAGATTATCTATGAGAAATATTTGGTTCTTCTCTGAACTCTTTATGTATGATTATAATATCCTTGCAAGTCTCTTCGAATCATTGGTTTGGCTAGGCCTACTAGATCTATAGTTCTTGCAATGGGAGAAGTGCTTGGCTTTAGGTTCAATCTTGCGGTGTCCTTTCCCAATGACAGTAGGGGCAGCAAGGCACGTATTGTATTGTTTCCATCGAGGATAAAAAGATGGGGCTTATATCATATTGCTCGAGTTTATCCCTCTACATCATGTCATCTTGCTTAAGGCGTTACTCTGTTCTTATGAACTCAATACACTAGATGCATGCTGGATAGCGGTTGATGTGTGGAGTAATAGTAGTAGATGCAGAATCGTTTCGGTCTACTTGTCTCAGACGTGATGCCTATATATAATGATCAAGCCTAGATAGTCTCATAATTATTCGCTTTTCTATCAATTGCTTGACAGTAATTTGTTTACCCGCCGTAGAATATCGCTATCATGAGAGAAGCCACTAGAGAACACTATGGCCCCCGGGTCTATTCTCAACATATCAATCTACATCTACTTTACTTTCTCCGCTTTTACTTTCTGTTCTTATAATCAAAATACCAAAAATATCAAACTGTCATCTCTATCAGATCTCACTTTCGTAAGTGACCGTAAAGGGATTGACAACCCCTTATCGTGTTGGTTGTGAAGTTCTTATTTGTTTGTGCAGGTGCGAGGGACTCGCGCGTGGTCTCCTACTGGATTGATACCTTGGTTCTCAAAAACTGAGGGAAATAGTTACGCTACTATGTTGCATCTCCCTTTCCTCTTCGAGGGAATACAACGCAAGCTCAAGAAGTAGCAAGAAGAATTTCTGGCGCCATTGTCGAGGAGGCTTACACAAAAGTCATATACCAAGTACCTATCACAAGCCCTTATCCTTCGCATTACATTTTTTGCCTCTCGTTTTCCTCTCCCCCACTTCACCCTTGTCGTTTTATTTGCCCTTCTTCTGCCGTGTGTTTATCGTTCGCTTGCTTCTTGTTTGCTTGTGTGTTGCTTGCTTGCTTGTCATCATGTCTAGCACACCTATCATTATCAACACTCCCGAGAGTGAGGTCCTCAACTTTAAACAAAGGGAGGAAGAAAACTTAAAAGATGCCTGGTATAGAATTTGCAATGCTCAAAATAGATCTAATAGTAAGCTTTCCACTTCCATGCTTCTTTGCAATTTTTATGTTGGCATAACCCTGTGGAATAGATTTATCTTAGATACCATTACCGGAGGGAATTTCTTGGGTAGCCATACTTTTGATTCTTATAATGCAATGGCTGAATTATTTGGCTTACCACCTCTTATGGTTAATGGGACCGTTTTAACTTCGGAGCATGTTATGCAAAGGTTAGAAATCATTGAAAACAAAGTTGCTACAGTAGAACTGGTAGAAAACTTGGATAGAAAAATCCA
>LR738710.1:131909307-131921461 GCA_902687465.1 Secale cereale
CTCAAAACAGCCACCATACCTACCTATCATGGCATTTCCACAGCCATTCCGAGATATATTGCCATGCAACTTTCCACCGTTCCGCTCTTATGACACGCATCATATTGTCATATTGACATGAATGATCATGTAGTTGACATCGTATTTGTGGCAAGGCCACCATGCATAATTTTTCATACATGTCACTCTTGATTTTTTGCACATCCCGTAGACCGCTGGAGGCATTCATATAGAGTCATACTTGTTCTAGTATCGAGTTGTAATTCAATGAAAGTGTGATGATCATCATTATTAGAGCATTGTCCCATGTGAGGAAAGGCTAAATCAATAAAGCCCCTCCACAAAAAAAGGGAAAAAAAGAGAAAGGCCAAAAAAAGAAAAAAGGGACAATTGCTACTATCTTTTTCCACACTTGTGCTTCAAAGTAGCACCATGTTCTTCATGATAGAGAGTCTCATGTTTAGTCACTTTCATATACTAGTGGGAATTTTCATTATAGAACTTGCCTTGTATATTCCAACGATGGGCTTCCTCAAATTCCCTAGGTCTTCGTGAGCAAGCAAGTTGGATGCACACCCACTAGTTTCTTTTGTTGAGCTTTCATACATATTTAGCTCTAGTGCATCCGTTGCATGGCAATCCCAACTCACTCACATTGATATCTATTGATGGGCATCTCCATAGCCCATTGATACGCCTAGTCGGTGTGAGACTATCTCCCTCCTTTTTGTCTTCTCCACAACCACCTCTCTATTCCACCCATAGTGCTATGTCCATGGCTCATGCTCATGTATTGCGTGAAAGTTGAAAGGTTTGAAAGAATAGAGTATGAAAACAACTGCTTGGCTGAAATCGGGGTTGTGCATGATATGAATATTTTGTGTGATGAAGAGGGAGCATAGCCGTACTATATGATTTTGTAGGGATAACTTTCTTTAGCCATAGTAGTTTGAGAAGACATGATTGCTTTGTTAGTATGCTTGAAGTATTATTATTTCTTATGCCAATATAGACTTTTGTCTTGAATCTTTCAGATCTGAACATTCATGCCACAATTAAGAGAATTACATTGAAAAACTATGTTGGTTAGCATTCCACATAAAAAATTCTATTTTTATCATTTACCTACTCGAGGACGAGCAGGAATTAAGCTTGGGGATGCTTGATACGTGTCCAACGTATATATAATTTTTTATTGTTCCATGCTATTATTTATGATGTTTTTGATGTTTAATGCGCTTTGTCATACACTTTTATATTATTTTTGGGACTAACCTACTAACCCAAAGGCCCAGTCCAGATTGTTGTTTTTTGCCTGTTTCAGGGTTTTGCAGAAAAGGAATATCAAACGGAGTCCAAACGGAATGAAACCTTCGGGAGATATATTTTTGGAGAAAATCACGCACGTGAGACTTGAGAAGCACATAGTAGGGGCCACGTGGTGCCCACGAGGGTGGGGGGCGCCACCCCCCCCCCCCAGGGCGCGCCCCCTGCCTCGTGGGTCCCACGTAAGGCCCCTGGTGCCCTCCTTCCTCCTATATAAGCCTACGTGCCTCCAAACCATCAGAGGAGAACATAAAACCCTAGTTCCACCGCCGTAACCTTCTCTTCCCATGAGATCCCATCTTGGGGCCTGTTCCGGAGCTCCGCTGGAGGGGGAATCTACCATAGAGTGCTTCTACATCATCATCATCGCCTCACCATGAGTTGTGAGTAGTTTACCACAGACCCTCGGGTCCATAGCTAGTATCTAGATGACTTCTTCTTTCTTTCTGGATCTCCATACAAAGTTCTCCTCGGTCTTTGAGGAGATCTATTCGATGTAATCTCTTTTTACGGTGTGTTTGTCGAGATCCGATGAATTGTGGGTTTACGATCAAGATTATCTATGAGAAATATTTGGTTCTTCTCTGAACTCTTTATGTATGATTATAATATCCTTGCAAGTCTCTTCGAATCATTGGTTTGGCTAGGCCTACTAGATCTATAGTTCTTGCAATGGGAGAAGTGCTTGGCTTTAGGTTCAATCTTGCGGTGTCCTTTCCCAATGACAGTAGGGGCAGCAAGGCACGTATTGTATTGTTGCCATCGAGGATAAAAAGATGGGGCTTATATCATATTGCTCGAGTTTATCCCTCTACATCATGTCATCTTGCTTAAGGCGTTACTCTGTTCTTATGAACTCAATACACTAGATGCATGCTGGATAGCGGTTGATGTGTGGAGTAATAGTAGTAGATGCAGAATCGTTTCGGTCTACTTGTCTCAGACGTGATGCCTATATATAATGATCAAGCCTAGATAGTCTCATAATTATTCGCTTTTCTATCAATTGCTTGACAGTAATTTGTTTACCCGCCGTAGAATATCGCTATCATGAGAGAAGCCACTAGAGAACACTATGGCCCCCGGGTCTATTCTCAACATATCAATCTACATCTACTTTACTTTCTCCGCTTTTACTTTCTGTTCTTATAATCAAAATACCAAAAATATCAAACTGTCATCTCTATCAGATCTCACTTTCGTAAGTGACCGTAAAGGGATTGACAACCCCTTATCGTGTTGGTTGTGAAGTTCTTATTTGTTTGTGCAGGTGCGAGGGACTCGCGCGTGGTCTCCTACTGGATTGATACCTTGGTTCTCAAAAACTGAGGGAAATAGTTACGCTACTATGTTGCATCTCCCTTTCCTCTTCGAGGGAATACAACGCAAGCTCAAGAAGTAGCAAGAAGAATTTCTGGCGCCATTGTCGAGGAGGCTTACACAAAAGTCATATACCAAGTACCTATCACAAGCCCTTATCCTTCGCATTACATTTTTTGCCTCTCGTTTTCCTCTCCCCCACTTCACCCTTGTCGTTTTATTTGCCCTTCTTCTGCCGTGTGTTTATCGTTCGCTTGCTTCTTGTTTGCTTGTGTGTTGCTTGCTTGCTTGTCATCATGTCTAGCACACCTATCATTATCAACACTCCCGAGAGTGAGGTCCTCAACTTTAAACAAAGGGAGGAAGAAAACTTAAAAGATGCCTGGTATAGAATTTGCAATGCTCAAAATAGATCTAATAGTAAGCTTTCCACTTCCATGCTTCTTTGCAATTTTTATGTTGGCATAACCCTGTGGAATAGATTTATCTTAGATACCATTACCGGAGGGAATTTCTTGGGTAGCCATACTTTTGATTCTTATAATGCAATGGCTGAATTATTTGGCTTACCACCTCTTATGGTTAATGGGACCGTTTTAACTTCGGAGCATGTTATGCAAAGGTTAGAAATCATTGAAAACAAAGTTGCTACAGTAGAACTGGTAGAAAACTTGGATAGAAAAATCCAAAATGAAATCACCCAATATGGATCCAAGGTAGGAGTTGTTCTGAAAAATCTTAAGGAAAAGGAACCCATCGTTAAAGAAAAGCTAGATCAGGATTCTACTAGAATCAATAAGCTTGAGGATAGTATTACTAATGTGGGTTCTGCTCTTTCTGCTATAAAAACTACTCCAAATACCTCTACCACTAAATTACCTAAGTTCATGTATGTCCCTAAAGACAAGGGTGAAACATCTAGTAAAGGAATTGCAGACCTCAAATCCATCAGTGTTCACCCTTATTTTCTTACTTTTGCAAGAGACCCTTTTGCCACTTTAGAATTTCTTGATTTCTTGCCCAAGAGTTTGATTATCAATAGGAATAAAGAAGTTCCTAAGAATCACAAGTGCTTAATTAAAGAATTGCCTTCCAAAGATGGCAATACCTAGATCTATCCATGTATCGTGCCTAGCTAGGGGCGTAAAACGATAGCGCTTGTTGGGAGGCAACCCAATTATATATATTTTTTTTTGCTGCTGTTGGGGAATAAATATTGCATCTAGCTTCTTTTTAGATGTGGTTTTGTGTTTAGTTTAGTGTTTCTGCCAAGTAGAACCTTTGAAAAGACTTGTGTGAAGTTTATGTGATCTTGCTGCGAAAAACAGAATCGTTAGCACTCGCTAGAATGGTCATCCGATTTTACCGGAGCGTGCTATTTAGTTGATTATTTTTGCAGATGATTAATAGATAAATTCCTCACGTTTAACAATTTATTTTTAATTTTTTGGATTTACAGAAGTATGTGAAATCTGCAGATTACTACAGACTGTTCTGTTTTTGACAGATTCTGTTTTTTCATGTGTTGTTTGCTTATTTCAATGCATCTATGAGTAATATTGGGAGGTATGAACCATAGAGAAGATGGAATACAGTAGGTTTAACACCAATATAAACAAAGAATGAATTCATTGCAGTACCTTTGAATAGTGGTTTACTTTCTTATACTAACGGAGCTCACGAGATTTTTGTCTAAAGTTTTGTGTTGTGAAGTTTTCATGTTTTGAGTATTGCTTTGATGGACTATGGAACAACGAGTAGCAAGGGCCTAAGCTTGGGGATGCCCCGGGAAGGCATCCCCTCTTTCGTCTTCATCCATCGGTAACTATACTCGGAGCTATATTTTTATTCACCACATGATATGTGTTTTGCTTGGAGCGTCTTGTATAATTTGAGTCTTTGCTTGTTAGTTTGCCACAATTATCCTTGCTGGACACACCTATTTGAGAGAGTTAAATATGGCCTAGGAATTGTTAGAACACTCTATGTGCTTCACTTATATCTTTTGAGTTGAATAGTTTTTGCTCTAGTGCTTCACTTATATCTTTTAGAGCACGGTGGTGATAATATTTTGAAGAAATTGTTGAACTCTCATGCTTCACATATATCCATTTGAGAGTCTATTAAAACAGCATGGTAATGTGCTTAGTCAATAAAACTAGTCTTCACATGATAGACATCCAATATCAATGTAGTAAAAACTTTCACACTAAGTGCATTGAATATGATGAGAAGTTGGATGCTTGATAAATGTTTCGAGATATGAGGATAGTGATATTAGAGTCATGCTAGTGGAGTTATTATGAAATTGAGAAATACTTGTGTTAAGGTTAGTGATTCCCGTAGCATGCACGTATGGTGAACCGCTATGTGACGAAGTTAGAGCATGAGGTATTTGTAAAGTGTCAACCTTTGTGTGGAGGTCAGGGGCGCGCGATGGTTAACTCCTACCAATCTCCCCCCTAGGAGCATGCATTGATTGCTTTGTTTTGATGACTCGTAGATTTTCGGAATAAGTATATGAGTTCTTATGACTGATGTTGAGTCCATGGATTATACGCACTCTCACCCTTCCACCATTGCTAGCCTCTCTTGTACCACGCAACTTTCGCCGATACCATACACCCACTATATATCCTTCCTCAAAACAGCCACCATATTATTACTCAAAACAGCCACCATACCTACCTATCATGGCATTTCCACAGCCATTCCGAGATATATTGCCATGCAACTTTCCACCGTTCCGCTCTTATGACACGCATCATATTGTCATATTGACATGAATGATCATGTAGTTGACATCGTATTTGTGGCAAGGCCACCATGCATAATTTTTCATACATGTCACTCTTGATTTTTTGCACATCCCGTAGACCGCTGGAGGCATTCATATAGAGTCATACTTGTTCTAGTATCGAGTTGTAATTCAATGAAAGTGTGATGATCATCATTATTAGAGCATTGTCCCATGTGAGGAAAGGCTAAATCAATAAAGCCCCTCCACAAAAAAAGGGAAAAAAAGAGAAAGGCCAAAAAAAGAAAAAAGGGACAATTGCTACTATCTTTTTCCACACTTGTGCTTCAAAGTAGCACCATGTTCTTCATGATAGAGAGTCTCATGTTTAGTCACTTTCATATACTAGTGGGAATTTTCATTATAGAACTTGCCTTGTATATTCCAACGATGGGCTTCCTCAAATTCCCTAGGTCTTCGTGAGCAAGCAAGTTGGATGCACACCCACTAGTTTCTTTTGTTGAGCTTTCATACATATTTAGCTCTAGTGCATCCGTTGCATGGCAATCCCAACTCACTCACATTGATATCTAT
Source organism: Secale cereale (assembly GCA_902687465.1). Lineage (NCBI taxonomy): Eukaryota > Viridiplantae > Streptophyta > Magnoliopsida > Poales > Poaceae > Secale > Secale cereale. Next base: position 131,915,285 of record LR738710.1, read on the forward strand.
TGATGGGCATCTCCATAGCCCATTGATACGCCTAGTCGGTGTGAGACTATCTCCCTCCTTTTTGTCTTCTCCACAACCACCTCTCTATTCCACCCATAGTGCTATGTCCATGGCTCATGCTCATGTATTGCGTGAAAGTTGAAAGGTTTGAAAGAATAGAGTATGAAAACAACTGCTTGGCTGAAATCGGGGTTGTGCATGATATGAATATTTTGTGTGATGAAGAGGGAGCATAGCCGTACTATATGATTTTGTAGGGATAACTTTCTTTAGCCATAGTAGTTTGAGAAGACATGATTGCTTTGTTAGTATGCTTGAAGTATTATTATTTCTTATGCCAATATAGACTTTTGTCTTGAATCTTTCAGATCTGAACATTCATGCCACAATTAAGAGAATTACATTGAAAAACTATGTTGGTTAGCATTCCACATAAAAAATTCTATTTTTATCATTTACCTACTCGAGGACGAGCAGGAATTAAGCTTGGGGATGCTTGATACGTGTCCAACGTATATATAATTTTTTATTGTTCCATGCTATTATTTATGATGTTTTTGATGTTTAATGCGCTTTGTCATACACTTTTATATTATTTTTGGGACTAACCTACTAACCCAAAGGCCCAGTCCAGATTGTTGTTTTTTGCCTGTTTCAGGGTTTTGCAGAAAAGGAATATCAAACGGAGTCCAAACGGAATGAAACCTTCGGGAGATATATTTTTGGAGAAAATCACGCACGTGAGACTTGAGAAGCACATAGTAGGGGCCACGTGGTGCCCACGAGGGTGGGGGGCGCCACCCCCCCCCCCCAGGGCGCGCCCCCTGCCTCGTGGGTCCCACGTAAGGCCCCTGGTGCCCTCCTTCCTCCTATATAAGCCTACGTGCCTCCAAACCATCAGAGGAGAACATAAAACCCTAGTTCCACCGCCGTAACCTTCTCTTCCCATGAGATCCCATCTTGGGGCCTGTTCCGGAGCTCCGCTGGAGGGGGAATCTACCATAGAGTGCTTCTACATCATCATCATCGCCTCACCATGAGTTGTGAGTAGTTTACCACAGACCCTCGGGTCCATAGCTAGTATCTAGATGACTTCTTCTTTCTTTCTGGATCTCCATACAAAGTTCTCCTCGGTCTTTGAGGAGATCTATTCGATGTAATCTCTTTTTACGGTGTGTTTGTCGAGATCCGATGAATTGTGGGTTTACGATCAAGATTATCTATGAGAAATATTTGGTTCTTCTCTGAACTCTTTATGTATGATTATAATATCCTTGCAAGTCTCTTCGAATCATTGGTTTGGCTAGGCCTACTAGATCTATAGTTCTTGCAATGGGAGAAGTGCTTGGCTTTAGGTTCAATCTTGCGGTGTCCTTTCCCAATGACAGTAGGGGCAGCAAGGCACGTATTGTATTGTTGCCATCGAGGATAAAAAGATGGGGCTTATATCATATTGCTCGAGTTTATCCCTCTACATCATGTCATCTTGCTTAAGGCGTTACTCTGTTCTTATGAACTCAATACACTAGATGCATGCTGGATAGCGGTTGATGTGTGGAGTAATAGTAGTAGATGCAGAATCGTTTCGGTCTACTTGTCTCAGACGTGATGCCTATATATAATGATCAAGCCTAGATAGTCTCATAATTATTCGCTTTTCTATCAATTGCTTGACAGTAATTTGTTTACCCGCCGTAGAATATCGCTATCATGAGAGAAGCCACTAGAGAACACTATGGCCCCCGGGTCTATTCTCAACATATCAATCTACATCTACTTTACTTTCTCCGCTTTTACTTTCTGTTCTTATAATCAAAATACCAAAAATATCAAACTGTCATCTCTATCAGATCTCACTTTCGTAAGTGACCGTAAAGGGATTGACAACCCCTTATCGTGTTGGTTGTGAAGTTCTTATTTGTTTGTGCAGGTGCGAGGGACTCGCGCGTGGTCTCCTACTGGATTGATACCTTGGTTCTCAAAAACTGAGGGAAATAGTTACGCTACTATGTTGCATCTCCCTTTCCTCTTCGAGGGAATACAACGCAAGCTCAAGAAGTAGCAAGAAGAATTTCTGGCGCCATTGTCGAGGAGGCTTACACAAAAGTCATATACCAAGTACCTATCACAAGCCCTTATCCTTCGCATTACATTTTTTGCCTCTCGTTTTCCTCTCCCCCACTTCACCCTTGTCGTTTTATTTGCCCTTCTTCTGCCGTGTGTTTATCGTTCGCTTGCTTCTTGTTTGCTTGTGTGTTGCTTGCTTGCTTGTCATCATGTCTAGCACACCTATCATTATCAACACTCCCGAGAGTGAGGTCCTCAACTTTAAACAAAGGGAGGAAGAAAACTTAAAAGATGCCTGGTATAGAATTTGCAATGCTCAAAATAGATCTAATAGTAAGCTTTCCACTTCCATGCTTCTTTGCAATTTTTATGTTGGCATAACCCTGTGGAATAGATTTATCTTAGATACCATTACCGGAGGGAATTTCTTGGGTAGCCATACTTTTGATTCTTATAATGCAATGGCTGAATTATTTGGCTTACCACCTCTTATGGTTAATGGGACCGTTTTAACTTCGGAGCATGTTATGCAAAGGTTAGAAATCATTGAAAACAAAGTTGCTACAGTAGAACTGGTAGAAAACTTGGATAGAAAAATCCATAATGAAATCACCCAATATGGATCCAAGGTAGGAGTTGTTCTGAAAAATCTTAAGGAAAAGGAACCCATCGTTAAAGAAAAGCTAGATCAGGATTCTACTAGAATCAATAAGCTTGAGGATAGTATTACTAATGTGGGTTCTGCTCTTTCTGCTATAAAAACTACTCCAAATACTTCTACCACTAAATTACCTAAGTTCATGTATGTCCCTAAAGACAAGGGTGAAACATCTAGTAAAGGAATTGCAGACCTCAAATCCATCAGTGTTCACCCTTATTTTCTTACTTTTGCAAGAGACCCTTTTGTCACTTTAGAATTTCTTGATTTCTTGCCCAAGAGTTTGATTATCAATAGGAATAAAGAAGTGCCTAAGAATCACAAGTGCTTAATTAAAGAATTGCCTTCCAAAGATGGCAATACCTAGATCTATCCATGTATCGTGCCTAGCTAGGGGCGTAAAACGATAGCGCTTGTTGGGAGGCAACCCAATTTTATATATATATATATTTTTGCTGCTGTTGGGGAATAAATATTGCATCTAGCTTCTGTTTAGATGTGGTTTTGTGTTTTGTTTAGTGTTTGTGCCAAGTAGAACCTTTGAAAAGACTTGTGTGAAGTTTATGTGATCTTGCTGCGAAAAACAGAATCGTTAGCACTCGCTAGAATGGTCATCCGATTTTACCGGAGCGTGCTATTTAGTTGATTATTTTTGCAGATGATTAATAGATAAATTCCTCACGTTTAACAATTTATTTTGAATTTTTTGGAGTTACAGAAGTATGTGAAATCTGCAGATTACTACAGACTGTTCTGTTTTTGACAGATTCTGTTTTTTCATGTGTTGTTTGCTTATTTCAATGCATCTATGAGTAATATTGGGAGGTATGAACCATAGAGAAGTTGGAATACAGTAGGTTTAACACCAATATAAACAAAGAATGAATTCCTTGCAGTACCTTTGAATAGTGGTTTACTTTCTTATACTAACGGAGCTCACGAGATTTTTGTCTAAAGTTTTGTGTTGTGAAGTTTTCATGTTTTGAGTATTGCTTTGATGGACTATGGAACAACGAGTAGCAAGGGCCTAAGCTTGGGGATGCCCAAGGCACCCCAAGTAAAATTCAAGGACAACCAAAAGCCTAAGCGTGGGGATGCCCCGGGAAGGCATCCCCTCTTTCGTCTTCATCCATCGGTAACTATACTCGGAGCTATATTTTTATTCACCACATGATATGTGTTTTGCTTGGAGCGTCTTGTATAATTTGAGTCTTTGCTTGTTAGTTTGCCACAATTATCCTTGCTGGACACACCTATTTGAGAGAGTTAAATATGGCCTAGGAATTGTTAGAACACTCTATGTGCTTCACTTATATCTTTTGAGTTGAATAGTTTTTGCTCTAGTGCTTCACTTATATCTTTTAGAGCACGGTGGTGATAATATTTTGAAGAAATTGTTGAACTCTCATGCTTCACATATATCCATTTGAGAGTCTATTAAAACAGCAGGTAATGTGCTTAGTCTATAAAACTAGTCTTCACATGATAGACATCCAATATCAATGTAGTAAAAACTTTCACACTAAGTGCATTGAATATGATGAGAAGTTGGATGCTTGTTAAATGTTTTGAGATATGAGGATAGTGATATTAGAGTCATGCTAGTGGAGTTATTATGAAATTGAGAAATACTTGTGTTAAGGTTAGTGATTCCCGTAGCATGCACGTATGGTGAACCGCTATGTGACGAAGTTAGAGCATGAGGTATTTGTAAAGTGTCAACCTTTGTGTGGAGGTCAGGGGCGCGCGATGGTTAACTCCTAACAACCTCCCCCCTAGGAGCATGCATTGATTGCTTTGTTTTGATGACTCGTAGATTTTCGGAATAAGTATATGAGTTCTTATGACTGATGTTGAGTCCATGGATTATACGCACTCTCACCCTTCCACCATTGCTAGCCTCTCTTGTACCACGCAACTTTCGCCGATACCATACACCCACTATATATCCTTCCTCAAAACAGCCACCATATTATTCCTCAAAACAGCCACCATACCTACCTATCATGGCATTTCCACAGCCATTCCGAGATATATTGCCATGCAACTTTCCACCGTTCCGCTCTTATGACACGCATCATATTGTCATATTGACATGAATGATCATGTAGTTGACATCGTATTTGTGGCAAGGCCACCATGCATAATTTTTCATACATGTCACTCTTGATTTTTTGCACATCCCGTAGACCGCCGGAGGCATTCATATAGAGTCATACTTGTTCTAGTATCGAGTTGTAATTCAATGAAAGTGTGATGATCATCATTATTAGAGCATTGTCCCATGTGAGGAAAGGCTAAATCAATAAAGCCCCTCCACAAAAAAGGGAAAAAAAGAGAAAGGCCAAAAAAAAGAAAAAAAAAAGAGAAAAGGGACAATTGCTACTATCTTTTTCCACACTTGTGCTTCAAAGTAGCACCATGTTCTTCATGATAGAGAGTCTCATGTTTAGTCACTTTCATATACTAGTGGGAATTTTCATTATAGAACTTGGCTTGTATATTCCAACGATGGGCTTCCTCAAATGCCCTAGGTCTTCGTGAGCAAGCAAGTTGGATGCACACCCACTAGTTTCTTTTGTTGAGCTTTCATACATATTTAGCTCTAGTGCATCCGTTGCATGGCAATCCCAACTCACTCACATTGATATCTATTGATGGGCATCTCCATAGCCCATTGATACGCCTAGTCGGTGTGAGACTATCTCCCTCCTTTTTGTCTTCTCAACAACCACCTCTCTATTCCACCCATAGTGCTATGTCCATGGCTCATGCTCATGTATTGCGTGAAAGTTGAAAGGTTTGAAAGAATAGAGTATGAAAACAACTGCTTGGCTGAAATCGAGGTTGTGCATGATATGAATATTTTGTGTGATGAAGAGGGAGCATAGCCGTACTATATGATTTTGTAGGGATAACTTTCTTTAGCCAGAGTAGTTTGAGAAGACATGATTGCTTTGTTAGTATGCTTGAAGTATTATTATTTCTTATGTCAATATAGACTTTTGTCTTGAATCTTTCAGATCTGAACATTCATGCCATAATTAAGAGAATTACATTGAAAAACTATGTTGTTAGCATTCCACATAAAAAATTCTATTTTTATCATTTACCTACTCGAGGACGAGCAGGAATTAAGCTTGGGGATGCTTGATACGTGTCCAATGTATATATAATTTTTTATTGTTCCATGCTATTATTTATGATGTTTTTGATGTTTAATGCGCTTTGTCATACACTTTTATATTATTTTTGGGACTAACCTACTAACCCAAAGGCCCAGTCCAGATTGTTGTTTTTTGCCTGTTTCAGGGTTTTGCAGAAAAGGAATATCAAACGGAGTCCAAACGGAATGAAACCTTCGGGAGATATATTTTTGGAGAAAATCACGCACGTGAGACTTGAGAACCACAGAGTAGGGGCCACGTGGTGCCCACGAGGGAGGGGGGCGC
>LR738710.1:131921511-131962852 GCA_902687465.1 Secale cereale
CCCCCCCCCCCCCCCTAGGGCGCGCCCCCTGCCTCGTGGGTCCCACGTAAGGCCCCTGGTGCCCTCCTTCCTCCTATATAAGCCTACGTTCCCCCAAACCATCAGAGGAGAACATAAAACCCTAGTTCCACCGCCGTAACCTTCTCTTCCCGTGAGATCCCATCTTGGGGCCTGTTCCGGAGCTCCGCTGGAGGGGGAATCTACCACAGAGTGCTTCTACATCATCATCATCGCCTCACCATGAGTTGTGAGTAGTTTACCACAGACCCTCGGGTCCATAGCTAGTATCTAGATGACTTCTTCTCTCTTTCTGGATCTCCATACAAAGTTCTCCTCGGTCTTCGAGGAGATCTATTCGATGTAATCTCTTTTTACGGTGTGTTTGTCGAGATCCGATGAATTGTGGGTTTATGATCAAGATTATCTATGAGAAATATTTGGTTCTTCTCTGAACTCTTTATGTATGATTATAATATCCTTGCAAGTCTCTTCGAATCATTGGTTTGGCTTGGCCTACTAGATCTATAGTTCTTGCAATGGGAGAAGTGCTTGGCTTTAGGTTCAATCTTGCAGTGTCCTTTCCCAATGACAGTAGGGGCAGCAAGGCACGTATTGTATTGTTGCCATCAAGGATAAAAAGATGGGGCTTATATCATATTGCTTGAGTTTATCCCTCTACATCATGTCATCTTGCTTAAGGCGTTACTCTGTTCTTATGAACTCAATACACTAGATGCATGCTGGATAGCGGTCGATGTGTGGAGTAATAGTAGTAGATGCGGAATCGTTTCGGTCTACTTGTCTCGGACGTGATGCCTATATATAATGATCATGCCTAGATAGTCTTATAATTATTCGTTTTTCTATCAATTGCTCGACAGTAATTTGTTTACCTGCCGTAGAATATCGCTATCATGACAGAAGCCACTAGAGAACACTATGGCCCCCGGGTCTATTCTCAACATATCAATCTACATCTACTTTACTTTTTCAGCGTTTACTTTCTGTTCTTATAATCAAAAATACCAAAAATATTAAACTATCATCTCTATCAGATCTCATTTTCGTAAGTGACCGTAAAGGGATTGACAACCCCTTATCGCATTGGCTGTGAAGTTCTTATTTGTTTGTGCAGGTGCGAGGGACTCGCGCGTGGTCTCCTACTGGATTGATACCTTGGTTCTCAAAAACCGAGGGAAAGACATATGCTACTGTGCTGCATCTCCCTTTCCTCTTCGAGGGAATACAACACAAGATCGAGAAGTAGCAAGAAGCTGTCCGCAAACATCCGTGTAACCACGAGGGTCGGTTCTGATACCAACTTGTAACGCCCCGGACACACCCGCCGGTGGTCGTTACTCCTGGCGGGATCTAGACTGGCCCCACATATCAATACTAGTCTTTTCTGCGCACTTTGTCCTCACTCATGCGCACCCGGGTGCAACTTCCCGGTTGGTCACCCATCCTGATATTACTCCAAGCTGAGCACGCTTAACTTTGGAGTTCTATCCGAGTGGGCTCCTAGAAAAGAAGGAGTTCCTTATTGATGTGGGTAGTCTATCATCCCTAATAAGCCAGTGTTGGTGAACGTAGTATTTTCAAAAAAATTCCTACGATCACGCAAGATCTATCTACAAGATGCATAGCAACGAGAGGGGAGAGTGTGTCTACGTACCCTCGTAGACCGAAAACGGAAGCGTATATCAACGCAGTTGATGTAGTCGTGCACCTTCACGATCTGTCCCGATCTAGTACCGAACGTACGGCACCTCCGCGTTCAGCACACGTTCAGCTCGATGACGTCCTCGCCTTGTTGATCCAGCAAGACAGGTGAAGTAGTAGATGAGTTCCGACAGCACAACGGCGTGGTGACGGTTGTTGATGAAGAACAATCTTTGCAGGGCTTCGCCAAGCACTGCAGAAACTAGACGGAGGATAAACTAGAGGGTCGGGGTTGCCGGCACACGGCTTGGTGTATCTTGATGTGTTCCAGGTGCTAGCCCCGCCCCTCTATTTATATGTTGAGCTCTGGGGTCGAAACTTGGAGCAAAAGCCTCCTCAAAGTCAGTTTTGCCCGAAAGGCAAGAGTCCCACTCGGACTCCAGGACCAAATGCCACAATCCTTGGCGTCTGGCCCAGACGCCAGGGTCTCCGGCGTTTGGCCCCCTGGCCTCCGCAAAACACCTTTTGCACCGACTTAATGCCCTGTGGGCTTGACCCCTTGGCCTAACCATATCATCCTATATATCAATTTTTACCTCCGGACCATTCTGGAGCTCCTCGTCATGTCTTTGATCTCATCCGGGACTCCGAACAACATTCGGTCACCAACATACATAACTCATTCAATACTATATCGTCGACGAAACGTTAAGCGTGCGGACCCTACGGGTTCGAGAACTATGTAGACATGACTGAGACACTTCTCTGGTCAATAACCAATAGCGGAACCTGGATGCCCATATTGGCTCCTACATATTCTACGAAGATCTTTATCGGTCGAACCGCATAACAATATACGTTGTTGCCTTTGTCATCGGTATGTTACTTGCCCGAGATTCGATCGTCGGTATCTCAATACCTAGTTCAATCTCGTTACTGGCAAGTCTCTTTACTCGTTCCGTAATACATCATCTTGTGACTAACTCATTAGTCATTTGCTTGCAAGGCTTATTATGGTGTGCATTACCGAGAGGGCCCAAAGATACCTCTCCGACACTAGGAGTGACAAATCCTATTCTTGATCCATGCCAACACCACGAACACCTTCGGAGACACCTGTAGAGAATATTTATAATCACCCAATTACGTTGTGACGTTTGATAGCACACAAGGTGTTCCTACGGTATTCGGGAGTTGCATAATCTCATAGTCATAGGAACATGTATAAGTCATGAAGAAAGCAATAGCAGTAAAACTAAACGATCAGAGTGCTAAGCTAACGGATGGGTCTTGTCCATCACATCATTCTCCTAATGATGTGATCCCGTTGATCAAATGACAACTCATATCTATGGTTAGGAAACATAACCATCTTTGATCAATGAGCTAGTCTAGTAGAGTCATACTAGGGACACTATGTTTTGTCTATGTATTCACACATGTACTAAGTTTCCGGTTAATACAATTCTAGCATGAATAATAAACATTTATCATGATATAAGGAAATATAAAATAACAACTTTATTATTGCCTCTAGGGCATATTTCCTTCAGTCTCCCACTTGCACTAGAGTCAATAAGCTAGTTCACATCGCCATGTGATTTAACACCGATAGTTCACATCGTCATGTGATTAACACCCATAGTTCACATCGCCATGTGACCAACACCCAAAGGGTTTACTAGAGTCAATAATCTAGTTCACATCGCTATGTGATTAACACCCAAAGAGTACTAAGGTGTGATCATGTTTTGCTTCGTGAGAGAAGTTTAGTCAACGGGTCTGTCACATTCAGATCCGTATGTATTTCGCAAATTTCTATGTGTCTACAATGCTCTGCATGGAGCTACTCTAGCTAATTGCTCCCACTTTCAATACGCATCCAGATTGATACTTAGAGTCATCTGGATTTAGTGTCAAAGCTTGCATCAGCGTAACCCTTTACGACGAACTCTTTATCACCTCCATAATCGAGAAACATTTCCTTAGTCATCCAGTTACTAAGGATAATTTTGACCGCAGTACAGTGATCTACTCCTGGATCACTATTGTACCTCCTTGTCAAACTCATGGCAAGGTACACACCATGTTTGGTAAACAGCATGGCATACTTTATAGAACCTATGGCTGAGGCATGGGGAATGACTTTCATTCTCTCTATATTTTTCTGCCGTGGTCTGGCTTTGAGTCTTACTCAACTTCACACCTTACAAGTCAGGCAAGAACTCCTTCTTTGACTGGTCCATTTTGAACTACTTCAAAATCTTATCAAGGTATGTACTCATCGAAAGTCTTATCAAGCGTCTTGATCTATCACTATAGATCTTGATGCCCAATATGTAAGCAGCTTCACCAAGGTCTTTTTTTTAAACTCCTTTCAAACACTCCTTTATGCTTTCCAAAAAATTCTACATCACTTCTGATCGACAATATGTCATTCACATATACTTATCAGAAAGGTTGTAGTGCTCCCACTCACTTTCTTGTAAATACAGGCTTCACCGCAAGTCTGTATAAATCTATATGCTTTGATCAACTTATCAAAGCGTATATTCCAACTCCGAGATGCTTGCACCAGTCCATAGATGGATCGCTGGAGCTTGCACATTTTGTTAGCACCTTTAGGATTGACAAAACCTTCTGGTTGCATCATATACAATTCTTCTTTAATAAATCCATTAAAGAATGCAGTGTTTTTGTCCATTTGCCAGATTTCATAAAATGCGGCAATGGCAAACATGATTCGGACAGACTTAAGCATCGCTACGGGTGAGAAAGTCTCATCGTAGTCAACTCCTTGAACTTGTCGAAAACCTTTCGCAACAAGTCGAGCTTTGTAAACAGTAACATTACTGTCAGCGTTAGTCTTCCTCTTGAAGATCCATTTATTTTCGATGGCTTGCCGATCATCGGGCAAGTCAACCAAAGTCCACACTTTGTTCTCATAAATGGATCCCATCTTAGATTTCATGGTCTCAAGCCATTTTGCGGAATCTGGGCTCATCATCGCTTCCTCATAGTTCGTAGGTTCATCATGGTCCAGTAACATGACTTCCAGAACCGGGTTGTCGTACCACTCTAGTGCGGAACGTACTCTGGTTGATCAACGAAGTTCAGCAGTAACTTGATCCGAAGTTTCATGATCATCATCATTAGCTTCCTCACTAATTGGTGTAGGAATCACTGGAACCAGTTTCTGTGATGTACTACTATCTAATTCGGGATAAGGTACAATTATCTCTTCAAGTTCCACTTTCCTCCCACTCACTTCTTTCGAGAGAAACACCTTCTCTAGAAAGGATCCATTCTAAGCAGCGAATATCTTTCCTTCGGATCTGTGATAGAAGGTGTACCCAACAGTCTCCTTTGGGTATCCTATGAAGACACATTTCTCCGACTTGGGTTCGAGCTTGTCAGGTTGAAGCTTTTTCACATAAGCATCGCAGCCCCAACCTTTAAGAAACGACAACTTTGGTTTCTTGTCAAACCACAGTTCATAAGGTGTCGTCTCAACGGATTTAGATGTTGCCCTATTTAACGTGAATGCAGTTGTCTCTGATGCATAACCCAAAACGATAGTGGTAAATCGGTAAGAGACATCATAGACCGCACCATATATAATAAAGTACGATTACAATGTTCGGACACATCATTACGTTGTGGTGTTCCGGGTGGCATGAGTTGTGAAACTATTCCACATTGTTTTAAATGAAGGCCAAACTCGTAACTTCAAATATTCGCCTCTGTGATCAGATCGTGGAAACTTATATTTTCTTTTTACGATGATTCTCTACTTCACTCTGAAATTTCTTTGAACTTTTCAAATGTTTCAGATTAGTGTTTCATCAAGTAGATATACCCATATCTACTCAAATCATCTGTGAGGTCAGAAAATAATGATACCCGCCGCGAGCCTCAATACTCATTGGTCTGCATACATCAGTATGTATGATTTTCAACAAGTCAATTGCTCGCTCCATTGTTTCGGAGAACGGAGTTTTAGTCATCTTGCCCATGAGGCATGGTTAGCAAGCACCAAGTGATTCATAATCAAGTGATTCCAAAAGTCCATCACTATGGAGTTTCTTCATGCGCTTTACACCATTATGACCTAAACGGTAGTGCCACAAATAAGTTGCACTATTATTATTAACCTTGCATCTTTTGGCTTCAATATTATGAATATGTGTATCACTACGATCGATATCCAACAAACTATTTTCATTGGGTGTATGACCATCGAAGGTTTTATTCATGTAAACAGAATAACAATTATTCTATGACTTTAAATGAATAACTGTATTGCAACAAATATGATCCAATCATATTCATGCTCAATGCAAATGCCAAATAACATTTATTTAGGTTTTCACTAATCCCGAAAGTATAGGGAGTGTACGATGATGATCATATCAATCTTGGGACCACTTCCAACACACATCGTCACTTCACCTTTAACTAGTCTTTGTTCATTCTGCAATTTTCGTTTCGAGTTACTAATTTTAGCAACTGAACCGGTATCAAATACCCAGGGGTTGCTATGAACACTAGTAAAGTACACATCAATAATCTGTATATCAAAATATACCTTTGTTCACTTTGCCATCCTTCTTATCCGCCAAGTATCTAGGGCAGTTCCACTTCCAGTGACCATTTCCTTTGCAGTAGAAGCACTTAGTTTCAGGCTTGAGTTTAGCTTTGGGTTTCTTCATGGGAGTGGCAACTTGCTTGTCATTCTTCTTGAAGTTCCCCATCTATCCCTTTGCCCTTTACTTGAAACAAGTGGTCTTATTAACCATCAACACTTGATGCTCTTTCTTGATTTCTACCTTCGCCGATTTCAGCATGGCGAAGAGCTCGGGAATTACCTTCGTCATACCTTGCATATTATAGTTCATCACGAAGTTCTACTAACTTGGTGATAGTGACTAGAGAACTTTGTCAATTACTATCTTATCTGGAAGATTAACTCCCACTCGATTCAAGTAATTGTAGTACCCAGACAATCTGAGCACATGCTCACTAGTTGATCTATTCTCCTCCATCTTGTAGGCAAAGTACTGTCAGAGGTCTTATACCTCTCGACACGGGCATGAGTATGAAATACTAATTTCAACTCTTGGAACATCTTATATGCTCCGTGGCGTTCAAAATGTTTTTGAAGTCCTAGTTCTAAGCCGTAAAGCATGGTGCACTTAAACTATCAAGTAGTCATCATACCGAGCTTTTGTCAAAACGTTCATAACGTCTGCATCTGCTCCTGCAATAGGTCTGTCACCTAACGGTGCATCAAGGACATAATTCTTCTGTGCAACAATGAGGATAATCCTCAGATCACGGAACAATTCCGCATCATTGCTACTAACATCTTTCAACTTAGTTTTCTCTAGGAACATATAAAAAATAAACGTGGAGCAACATCGCGAGCTATTGATCTACAACATAGATATGCTAATACTACCAGGACTAAGTTCATGATAAATTAAAGTTCAATTTAATCATATTACTTAAGAACTCCCACTTAGATAGACATCCCTCTAGTCATCTAAATGATCACGTGATCCAAATCAACTAAACCATGTCCGATCATCACGTGAGATGGAGTAGTTTTCAATGGTGAACATCTTATGTTGATCATATCTACTATCTGATTCACGCTCGACCTTTCGGTCTCCAGTGTTCCGAGGCCATATCTACATATGCTAGGCTCGTCAAGTTTAACCCGAGTATTCTGTGTGTGCAAAACTGGCTTACACCCGTTGTATTTGAACGTAGAGCTTATCACACCCGATCATCACGTGGTGTCTCGGCACGACGAACTTTCGCAACGGTGCATACTCAGGGAGAACACTTATACCTTGAAATTTTGTAAGGGGTCATCTTATAATGCTACCGTCGTTCTAAGCAAAATAAGAAGCATAATAAGATAAACGTCACATGCAAATCAAAATATGTGACATGATATGGCCATCATCATCTTGTGCTTTTGATCTCCATCTCCAAAGCACCGTCATGATCACCTTCGTCACCGGCGCGACACCTTGATCTCCATCGTAGCATCGTTGTCGTCTCGCCAACTATTGCTTCTACGACCATTGCTACCGCTTGGTGATAAAGTAAAGCAATAACATGGCGATTGCATTTCATACAATAAACCGACAACCATATGGCTTCTGCCTGTTGCCGATAACATTACAAAACATGATCATCCCATACAAAACCGTATAACTCATCATGTCTTGACCATATCACATCACAACATGCCCTGCAAAAACAAGTTAGACGTCCTCTACTTTGTTGTTGCAAGTTTTACGTAGCTGCTACGGGCTTTAGCAAGAACCGTTCTTACCTACGCATACAAAACCACAACGATGTTTCGTCAAGTATGTGTTGTTTTAACCTTCACAAGGACCGGGCGTAGGCACACTCGATTCAGCTAAAGTGAGAGAGACAGACACCCGCCAGTCACCTTTAAGCAACGAATGCTCATAATGGTGAAACCAGTCTCGCGTAAGCATACGCGTAATGTCGGTCCGGGCCGCTTCATCTCACAATACCGCCGAAGCAAAGTATGACATGCTGGTAAGCAGTATGACTAGTATCGTCCACAACTCACTTGTGTTCTACTCGTGCATATCATCTATGCATATACCTGGCTCATGATGCCACTGTTGGTGGACGTAGTATTTTCAAAAAAATTCCTACGATCACGCAAGAGATATCTACAAGATGCATAGCAACGAGAGGGGAGAGTGTGTCTACGTACCTGATGGCTTCTCGCCCCTCATTGGTTACCCCAAGTGGAAGGTTTGAGATGCAGTGTAGCGGAAGTTTTCCCTTGGCAAAGATACCAAGGATCGATTTCCCTGAGACTCCCAGTTTCAACAAGAAGGTGTCAACTGCTAACGGCGCTAGATATTAGCAATCAACGTGGACCTGCACACAGATACAAATAACTTTGCTCCCAACGAGTACAGAGAGGTTGTCAATCCCTCCGGCCTTGTAGTTTACAAAGGATCAAACGCAAGTGGTAATAGTGATAGGTAATGCTGCAATAGTAAGTAAAAAGCGGAAAGTAAATAGCGGGTGTGATCAATGATGGTAATATGGACCGGGGTCCCATGATGTTCACTAGTGATGTCTCTCTCCCAAAAGACGATAAAACAGCTATGTGAGGTAAACGAATTACAGCTGGGCAATTGACAGGATTATGTGCGCAAACCAATGCTAACTATGTTACAAGAAAGGTAGAGGTTCAAAGCATGGAAGGTACGCCAAGGCAAGTAGACCGAAATCCATCTGCATCTACTACTAATCATCCACCTTGAGATATCTATCCAGAACATCTCGCTGGTATTAAGTTGCGAGTCCCACCCATAGTGTAAACTCAAAGCAACAGACAACTGCATTAAAAGAACTTTGCGTAAAGTAAACAATCCTTGCACCCGCGGGCACAAGCACCGTTGTTTTCCCCCTCGTGGCAACAGCACATCCCCTAGACTAATGTTTCTGTCACTCAAGCTAGTCATCGAGGGGCATGAACCCACAATCAAGCATAACGTTCCCTCTTGGAGTCACTACCTACTACTTGGCCAAAGCAATAAATAACAACGGAGAACATGCAAGAATTACTTACGAACATAAATATAAAAGAGGTAGATCAAATATATTACTCAAACACAATCTGAACATAATCTCACAATCCATCGGATCCCAGCAAACTCAACATAGCAACAGCATAAGGATTACATATGTGCCTCGATCATGTAGGGCAGCTCACGAGGACTAATTAGTGAAGAACAAGAACGGGAGGAGAACATCACATAGCTACTGGTCATGGACCCATGGTCCAAGGGAGACTACTCACAACTCATCTGGGAGGCGTCCATGGTGGTGGAGAGGCTCCCGGTGGTGATCCTCCCCTCCGGCAGGGTGCCGGGAAGAGTTCTCCTGGTGCTCCCGATCTTGGAAGCGCGGCGGCGGCGGAACAGAGATGAGATCGCGAAAAAGGGTTCCCGTCTCGAGGGTTTCGGGACACGATATAAATATATGCCAAAGGGGGGCATCAGCGGAGGCCCGGGGGGCCCAGGCGCCCCCCCGGCGCGGCCAGGGGGGCCGCGCCACCAGGGCACCTGGAGCCCTGGTGGCCCCCCTCCGGCTGTACTTTGGCTGCTGGGAAGCTTTTGGAACGCTGATTTTTTATATAATTTTTCTGGGATTTTTCTGGCAGTTCTCGTAATGGGAAAACCTGAAATACAAAAACAGCAGAAAACAGAAATTGGCACTGGGGTGCATAAAGTTAATAGGTTAGTCCAAATATGATCAAAAGTGTATGGAAGTGTATAAATATCATAGCAATATCACCCAAAAGAGGCATGGAGCAAGCAGAAATTATAGATACGTTTTGGACGTATCAACATCCCCAAGCTTAATTCCTGCTCGTCCTCGAGTAGGTAAATGATAACAAGAATAATTTCTGTGGTGACATGCTATTAACCATATAGGACTTTTCATAGTCATATGACAAAAGCTTACTGAGACAATGAATCTGTAGTAGTTAAGTTGCCTCATGAGAAAATCACAAAGAACTAAAAGTTTTACAATATGGTATTGAAACATCAAATAGATTTGTAATGAGCATGGTGTGCAAATATGATAAAGTGATATCTCGCTTCCCCCCTTTAGTGAAGCAAAACATAAATGCAGGGGCACCTCCAAGGTTTAAGTGTTGACTAGATACAATGATATCAAAATAAACGATATCATAATCATGCAAGAGACAATGCTACTTTGGGACAATGCACATTACACTCAGAATGACAATCATGCTCTCAGTAGTTGGTGCTTTAAAAGAAGGTGGAGACTCTCGAACCGTGGCTTTTGTTGGCAAGGTTGAAAACCCGTAGTCGGAAACAAAGACAAAACATGTACCAGAGCTCTTGGTTTTAAAAACAGAGGTAATAATAAATTTTTTCTTAGATCATGCATGTTTCGTCAACGAATGCTAGCAGATAACTGAATCACTTCTTGAGACGGACAAGTTTCGAGGAACGGCTCCCGAATGAGGACGATCACATCCTCTTAATCTCCTTTGTTTATCACTGCCAAAGTTTTCTGATTTCTCATGAACAAAGCGTGAAGGAGGGTTTGTTTGTTATATTAATTTTGAGCCGGGCGCACTCAATGCCAGTTCCTTCTCGTATTATGGGTTTGCACATTATACATGCAATCCCGGGGTGAAGCTTGTCCAAGTTAAAAAGATCATGAATTAACTACTACTTCCTCATGGGCTTAAAACAGAGGCACAAAATAGGAATGCATTTTTTTCTTTTTGAATAATTTTGAGATGGTACATGAAAGTCTTCGTTAGGAATGGCAGGTAAATACCATGTAGGAAGGTATGGTGGACTCATATGGCATAACTGGTTTAAAGGAATTTGGATGCACAAGCAGTCAGTCCACTTAGTACAGGTGGAGGTTAGCAAAAGACTGGGAGCGACCAACTAAGAGAGCAATGACGGTCATAATCATGCAGAGCGACAAAGCAACATTGAATCAGGCATGGTAGTTATATCGCTACTCAGAAACAAAAGATCATCAAGGCTTAACAGACTTTCTTTACAGTCTTAAATATGCGTGAGCATACGCCAAGTCAATCAAAATAAATTCTTGAAGGAAGATATTACTAAACCATACCACATCATAGGCAAACAAATCATGTTGGTACTCCAATAACACATTGGAAACCCCCCAGCTATTTGAGACTAACCATAAGAAAACA
This sequence comes from Secale cereale, assembly GCA_902687465.1. Classification (NCBI taxonomy): domain Eukaryota; kingdom Viridiplantae; phylum Streptophyta; class Magnoliopsida; order Poales; family Poaceae; genus Secale; species Secale cereale. Next base: position 131,932,955 of record LR738710.1, read on the forward strand.
TGAACTACTAAGCACCATTATGCACGTAGCATTTTTATCATAGACATACCAACCAATGCAACGGAAGCAAACTCTCTTAATAATATAATCATGATAAATAAAGAGAGTTCAAGCAACCAACTAAACAAAAGCTCTTTAAAAAGATAAGCATGAAAACTAAAAGCTAAGCATGATAGTAGCTATTGAAAGACAAAGAACACACACAGCAAAGATAGACATGAAAATTCTATGTTATGTTCTAGGTTGAAGTGGAGCGTGTTTCTCTCCCACATAAAGAAAGCTGAGTTCCGACTCGTTATGAAAAGCTAAAGAAAACTAAAAAGGAAACTAAAAGCAAGACGCTCCAAGCATAGCACATAACACATGAAGTGATAAAAATATAGTGGAACGAAAGACGAACTGATAATGTTGATGGAGAAGGGGATGCACGGGGGCATCCCCAAGCTTAGACGCTTGAGTCTCCTTGAATATTTCTTTTTGGTGCATGGGGGCATCCCCAAGCTTGAGCGTTTGACACTCCTGAATCTTTTTATCATCTTCCCTCGCACACTTGAAAACTCCCTTCATACATAACTCATCATAATCTGATTAGCGAGGTTAGTACCCTTAATAAAATAATTGTTCCTTGCTGAAAATAAAGATATTCTTGAAGGTCTACTGTTTCTCAAGATTGCCAAAAGGTTTTTGCAAAGAAAAAGCAAGCTCTAGGTTTGCAAAATGAAGGAAAGGCAAAACAGGACAGAATCTGTGAAAAACAGAACAGCGGGTAGTAAATGATTTTTTCGGGGCACTTCTGCAACTCTAATCAAAAAACTCAAAACAGACGCACGAAAGACAATTATATAGAGCATGCTGTCGAAAACATTCAGACCAAAAAGATGATCTGGTGATTTTATACGAATTTTTCTATCCAAGGACAGAATCTGTTTCCTGGACAGCACGTCACAACTTTTGAACTTTCTTGCAATCAGAGGCTACACTTGGCACAAAGTTGAAAAGCAAAGATACAATGATGATGCTACTGTAGTAACAACATCAAGACACAACAAAAGCAAAATAAAATTTTTATTCATGTGGGCTGCCTCCCAAAAGCGCTTTCTTTTATGCCTTTAAGCTAGGCATAATGCAAAGAGATCAAGTTTTATCAAGAGTAAAAGAATAGCTAGCCTGTATAACGGACTCAAAAGTAACTTAATCTTCTTTCGAGGGAAGTGTTCCATCCCTTTCTTGAGAGGAAACTGGAATTTTATATTCCCCTCTTTCATGTCAATGATAGCACCAACGGTGCGTAGGAAAGGACGTCCCAAAATAATTGGACACGAAGGTTCACATTCAATGTCCATAATAGTAAAATCAACGGGAACATAATTGTCATTGATAATGATAAGAACATCGTCGATCCTCCCCAAAGGTTTCTTTATGGAAGAATCAACGAGACGAACACCAAAAGAACAAGAATCAAAAGGTTTCAATTTAAGCATATCATATATTCTTTTGGGCATAACAGAGGTACTAGCACCAACATCACATAAAGCATAGCAAGAGAAGTTATTCAATTTAATTTTAATCATAGGATCCCAACCATCTTCTAGCTTTCTAGGTATGGAGGCTTCTACTCTAAGTTTCTCCTCCCTAGCTTTGATGAGAGCATTAGTGATATGCTCTGTGAAGGCAAGGTTAAGCGTGCTAGTGCGGGGATCTCTAGACATCTTGTGAAGGAAATCAATAACTTCGGTAAGAGTGCAATTATCAAAATCAAGGTCACTACTATCAAGTAAGGTGGTAGTGGTGTCCTTTAGGTTCACTTGTTTGGTAGTTTCTATAGTCATAGCATCACCATTAATAGGTCCATTGGGACCAGGAGTGCATTGGGTGCTAAGAGTTTGGATATCCTCAACAACTTGGATAGTAGCAACAGTGTGGTGGGTAGGAAGGCTCTTAATTCTATCTTCTTCCTCCCTTTCTCTAGCCCATCTCTCTTTAAGTTTAGCCATCATCCTAATATTTTCATTAATTTGCACTTGAATAGCATTCATAGGAGTGACCTTCCTCTCCTCAAGAGGAGAAGTTCTAATTTTAAGCAATTCTACCTCATTGGCTAAATTGTCTACCTTCAAAGAGAGATCATCTAGTTTGTTTAGTTTTTCTCCTACACTCTTATTAAAGGCTTTTTGGGTAGTGATGAAATCTTTAAGCATAATCTCCAGTTCAGTAGTGGAGTTCTTGGTGATAGGATAAGCATTGTTGTTCCCATAAGAATTAGAGGGGAACGGTCTAGGATTGCTACCAAAATTACTCCTATAAGCATTGTTGTTAAAATTGTTTCTAGAGATAAAGTTCACATCTACTTGTTCTTGAGCAATCAACGAATTTAAAGGAACATCACGAGAATCAACAGAAGATTGCTTCGAAAGTAGAGACATGATCAAGTCAACTTTTTCATTTAGGGAGGAAATCTCCTCGACAGAGTTTACCTTCCTACCTGTTGGAGCGCGTTCGGTGTGCCATTGGGAATAATTGGTCATCATCTCATCGAGAAGCTTTGTGGCAGCACCAAGTGTAGTTGACATCCGCGGCCGAATCTAACAAGTTCCGCGAGGTAAAGTTCAAGCCTGCATAAAAAGTTTGGATAACCATCCAAGTAGTCAAACCGTGAGTAGGGAAGTTCTTGATAAGAGATTTCATACGTTCCCAAGCTTGGGCAACGTGTTCATTATCCAATTGTTTAAAATTCATTATGTTACTTCTTAGTTGGATAATTTTAGCAGGTGGATAGTATTTTCCAATAAAAGCATCTTTGCACTTGTCCCATGAATCTATGTTATTTCTAGGCAAAGACTGAAACCAAATTTTAGCTCCTCCTCTCAAGGAGAAAGGAAAAAGCTTAAGTTTAACAATATTACTATCTATTTCTTGGTACTTTTGCATATCACAGAGGTCAACAAAATTGTTTCAGTGTAAAGCAGCATCATCTCCAGCACTGGAGAATTGATCTTTCATAACTAGGTTCAGTAAAGCAGGTTTAATTTCATACGAAGGTGCTGAAGTGGCAGGTGTATTGATAGGTGTGCAAATAAAGTCATCGTTGTTGTGACTAGTGAAGTCACACAACTTGGTGTTCTCGGTGGAACCATAGTAGCAAGCAAGCAAGATAACTATTTTTGTGATTTTCGATAAAAGATACTAAAGCAAAAAACTGAAAGGTAAACTAACAAGACTAAAAGCAAAGGTAAAAGATAGCGTGCAACTCCCCTATCCTGAAGAGTGGAGTCCCGGGCAACGGCGCCAGAAAACTTTGCTTGATGGCTTCTCGCCCCTCGTTGGTTACCCCAAGTGGAAGGTTTGAGATGCAGTGTAGCGGAAGTTTTCCCTTGGCAAAGATACCAAGGATCGATTTCCCTAAGACTCCCAGTTTCAACAAGAAGGTGTCAACTGCTAACGGCGCCAGATATTAGCAATCAACGTGGACCTGCACACAGATACAAATAACTTTGCTCCCAACGAGTACAGAGAGGTTGTCAATCCCTCCGGCCTTGTAGTTTACAAAGGATCAAACGCAAGTGATAATAGTGATAGGTAATGCTGCAATAGTAAGTAAAAAGCGGAAAGTAAATAGCGGGTGTGATCAATGATGGTAATATGGACCGGGGTCCCATGATGTTCACTAGTGATGTCTCTCTCCCAAAAGACGATAAAACAGCTATGTAAGGTAAACGAATTACAGCTGGGCAATTGACAGGATTATGTGCGCAAACCAATGCTAACTATGTTACAAGAAAGGTAGAGGTTCAAAGCATGGGCGGTACGCCAAGGCAAGTAGACCGAAATCCATCTGCATCTACTACTAATCATCCACTTTGAGATATCTATCCAGAACATCTCGCTGGTATTAAGTTGCGAGTCCCACCCATAGTGTAAACTCAAAGCAACAGACAACTGCATTAAAAGAACTTTGCGTAAAGTAAACAATCCTTGCACCCGCGGGCACAAGCACCGTTGTTTTCTCCCTTGTGGCAACAGCACATCCCCTAGACTCATGTTTCTGTCACTCAAGCTAGTCATCGAGGGGCATGAACCCACAATCAAGCATAACGTTCCCTCTTGGAGTCACTACCTACTACTTGGCCAAAGCAATAAATAACAACAGAGAACATGCAAGAATTACTTACGAACATAAAAATAAAAGAGGTAGATCAAATATATTACTCAAACACAATCTGAACATAATCTCACAATCCATCGGATCCCAGCAAACTCAACATAGCAACAGCATAAGGATTACATATGTGCCTCGATCATGTAGGGCAGCTCACGAGGACTAATTAGTGAAGCACAAGAACGGGAGGAGAACATCACATAGCTACTGGTCATGGACCCATGGTCTAAGGGAGACTACTCACAACTCATCCGGGAGGCGTCCATGGTGGTGGAGAGGCTCCCGGTGGTGATCCTCCCCTCCGGCAGGGTGCCGGGAAGAGTTCTCCTGGTGCTCCCGATCTTGGAAGCGCGGCGGCGGCGGAACAGAGATGAGATCGCGAAAAAGGGTTCCCGTCTCGAGGGTTTCGGGACACGATATAAATATATGCCAAAGGGGGGCATCGGCGGAGGCCCGGGCGCCCCCCCGGCGCGGCCAGGGGGGCCGCGCCACCAGGGCGCCTGGAGCCTTGGTGGCCCCCCTCCGGCTGTACTTTGGCTGCTGGGAAGCTTCTGGAACGCTGATTTTTTATATAATTTTTCCGGGATTTTTCTGGCAGTTCTCGTAATGGGAAAACCTGAAATACAAAAACAGCAGAAAACAGAAACTGGCACTGGGGTGCACTAAGTTAATAGGTTAGTCCAAATATGATCAAAAGTGTATGGAAGTGTATAAATATCATAGCAATATCACCCAAAAGAGGCATGGAGCAAGCAGAAATTATAGATACGTTTTGGACGTATCAGTACCCTCGTAGACCGAAAGCGGAAGCGTTTATCAACGCTGTTGATGTAGTCGTGCACCTTCACGATCCGTCCCGATCTAGTACCGAACGTACGGCACCTCTGCGTTCAGCACACGTTCAGCTCGATGACGTCCTCGCCTTCTCGATCCAGCAAGACAAGCGAAGTAGTAGATGAGTTCCGGCAGCACAACGGCGTGGTGACGGTTGTTGATGAAGAACAATCTCTGCAGGGCTTCGCCAAGCACTGCAGAAACTAGACAGAGGATAAACTAGAGGGTCGGGGTTGCCAGCACACGGCTTGGTGTATCTTGATGTGTTCCAGGTGCTAGCCCCACACCTCTATTTATATGTTGAGCCCTGGGGTCGAAACTTGGAGCAAAAGCCTCCTCAAAGTCAGTTTTGCCCGAAAGGCAAGAGTCCCACTCGGACTCCAGGACCAAACGCCACAATCCTTGGCGTCTGGCCCAGACGCCAGGGTCTCCGGCGTTTGGCCCCCTGGCCTCCGCAAAACACCTTTTGCACCGACTTAATGCCCTGTGGGCTTGACCCCTTGGCCTAACCATATCATCCTATATATCAATTTTTGCCTCCGGACCATTCCGGAGCTCCTCGTCATGTCCGTGATCTCATCCGGGACTCTGAACAACATTCGGTCACCAACATACATAACTCATTCAATACTATATCGTTGACGAAACATTAAGCGTGCGGACCCTACGGGTTTGAGAACTATGTAGACATGACCGAGACACTTCTCTGGTCAATAACCAATAGCGGAACCTGGATGCCCATATTGGCTCCTACATATTCTACGAAGATCTTTATTGGTCGAACCGCATAACAATATACGTTGTTCCCTTTGTCATCGGTATGTTACTTGCCCGAGATTCGATCGTCGGTATCTCAATACCTAGTTCAATCTCGTTACCGGCAAGTCTCTTTACTCGTTCCGTAATACATCATCTTGTGACTAACTCATTAGTCATTTGCTTGCAAGGCTTATTATGATGTGCATTACCGAGAGGGCCCAGAGATACCTCTCCGACACTCGGAGTGACAAATCCTATTCTTGATCCATGCCAACACCACGAACACCTTCGGAGACACCTGTAGAGCATCTTTATAATCACCCAGTTACGTTGTGACGTTTGATAGCACACAAGGTGTTCCTCCAGTATTCGGGAGTTGCATAATCTCACAGTCATAGGAACATGTATAAGTCATGAAGAAATCAATTGTAGTAAAACTAAACGATCATAGTGCTAAGCTAACGGATGGGTCTTGTCCATCACATCATTCTCCTAATGATGTGATCCCATTGATCAAATGACAACTCATGTCTATGGTTAGGAAACATAACCATCTTTGATCAATGAGCTAGTCTAGTAGAGGAATACTAGGGACACTATGTTTTGTTTATGTATTCACACATATACTAAGTTTTCGGTTAATACAATTCTAGCATGAATAATAAACATTTATCATGATATAAGGAAATATAAAATAACAACTTTATTATTGCCTCTAGGGCATATTTCCTTCAGTCTCCCACTTGCACCAGAGTCAATAATCTAGTTCACATCGCCATGTGATTTAACACCGATAGTTCACATCGTCATGTGATTAACACCCATAGTTCACATCGCCATGTGACCAACACCCAAAGGGTTTACTAGAGTCAATAATATAGTTCACATCGCTATGTGATTAACACCCAAAGAGTACTAAGGTGTGATCATGTTTTGCTTCGTGAGAGAAGTTTAGTCAACGGGTCTGTCACATTCAGATCCGTATGTATTTCGCAAATTTCTATGTGTCTACAATGCTCTGCATGGAGCTACTCTAGCTAATTGCTCCCACTTTCAATACGCATCCAGATTGATACTTAGAGTCATCTGGATTTAGTGTCAAATCTTGCATCGGCGTAACCCTTTACGACGAACTCTTTATCACCTCCATAAACGAGAAACATTTCCTTAGTCATCCAGTTACTAAGGATAATTTTGACCGCAGTACAGTGATCTACTCCTGGATCACTATTGTACCTCCTTGTCAAACTCATGGCAAGGTACACACCATGTTTGGTACGCAGCATGGCATACTTTATAGAACCTATGGCTGAGGCATAGGGAATGACTTTCATTCTCTCTATATTTTTCTGCCGTAGTCTAGCTTTGAGTCTTACTCAACTTCACACCTTACAAGTCAGGCAAGAACTCCTTCTTTGACTGATCCATTTTGAACTACTTCAAAATCTTACCAAGGTATATACTCATCGAAAGTCTTATTAAGCGTCTTGATCTATCTCTATAGATCTTGATGCCCAATATGTAAGCAGCTTCACCAAGGTCTTTTTTTTTTGAAAAACTCCTTTCAAACACTCCTTTATGCTTTCCAGAAAATTCTACATCACTTCCGATCGACAATATGTCATTCACATATACTTATCAGAAAGGTTGTAGTGCTCCCACTCACTTTCTTGTAAATACAGGCTTCACCGCAAGTCTGTATAAATCTATATGCTTTGATCAACTTATCAAAGCGTATATTCCAACTCCGAGATGCTTGCACCAGTCCATAGATGGATCGCTGGAGCTTGCACATTTTGTTAGTACCTTTAGGATTGACAAAACCTTCTGGTTGCATCATATACAATTCTTCTTTAATAAATCCATTAAAGAATGCAGTTTTGTTGTCCATTTGCCAGATTTCATAAAATGCGGCAATTGCTAACATGATTCGGACAGACTTAAGCATCGCTACGGGTGAGAAAGTCTCATCGTAGTCAACTCCTTGAACTTGTCGAAAACCTTTCGCAACAAGTCGAGCTTTGTAAATAGTAACATTACTGTCAGTGTCAGTCTTCCTCTGGAAGATCCTTTTATTTTCGATGGCTTGCCGATCATCGGGCAAGTCAACCAAAGTCCACACTTTGTTCTCATACATGGATCCCATCTCATATTTCATGGTCTCAAGCCATTTTGCGGAATCTGGGCTCATCATCGCTTCCTCATAGTTCGTAGGTTCATCATGGTCCAGTAACATGACTTCCAGAACCGGGTTGCCGTACCACTCTGGTGCGGAACGTACTCTGGTTGATCTACGAAGTTCAGCAGTAACTTGATCTGAAGTTTCATGATCATCATCATTAGCTTCCTCACTAATTGGTGTAGGAATCACTGGAACCAGTTTCTGTGATGTACTACTATCCAATTTGGGAGAAGGTACAATTACCTCATCAAGTTCCACTTTCCTCCCACTCACTTCTTTCGAGAGAAACTCATTCTCTAGAAAAGATCCATTCCTAGCAGCGAATATCTTGCCTTCGGATCTGTGATAGAAGGTGTACCCAGCAGTCTCCTTTGGGTATCCTATGAAGACACATTTCTCCGACTTGGGTTCGAGCTTATCAGGTTGAAGCTTTTTCACATAAGCATCGCTGCCCCAACCTTTAAGAAACGACAACTTTGGTTTCTTGCCAAACCACAGTTCATAAGGTGTCGTCTCAACGGATTTAGATGTTGCCCTATTTAACGTGAATGCAGCTGTCTCTTATGCATAACCAAAAATGATAGTGGTAAATCGGTAACAGACGTCATAGACCGCACCATATCTAATAAAGTACGATTACGATGTTCGGGCACACCATTACGCTGTGGTGTTCCGGGTGGCGTGAGTTGTGAAACTATTCCACATTGTTTTAAATGAAGGCCAAACTCGTAACTTCAAATATTCGCCTGCGTGATCAGATCATGGAAACTTTTATTTTCTTGTTACGATGATTCTCTACTTCACTCTGAAATTTCTTTGAACTTTTCAAATGTTTCAGATTAGTGTTTCATCAAGTAGATATACCCATATCTGCTCAAATCATCTATGAAGGTCAGAAAATAATGATATCCGCCGCGAGCCTCAACACTCATTGGTCTGCATACATCAGTATGTATGATTTCCAACAAGTCAATTGCTCGTTCCATTGTTCCGGAGAACGGAGTTTTAGTCATCTTGCCCATGTGTCGAGGCACGACTTAAAGGCATAATCATATACTAGAATGATCTCAAGTATGGTATCTTTGCACGACTCGTGTAAAAGAGGGATGAAATTGTAAAAGAGTAGTTGGCTTACACTCGCCACGTCACACAATGTAATAAATTAACATACATCATCCAATAACATCAGAGTCCGACTACAGACGAAGATCTAAATGAAAGATACCATAAATAAAGCAACACAAGGTCCCGATCATCCTAGTAAGAGCCCTACTGATCCTCTGGGTAAGACATGTAGTATCGCCCACGTTCTTCATTGAACTCCCAATACAACTCTGAACCACCAGCTGTGTAGTTCTCAACGGTACCTGCATCTGGTGTTGTGTAGAATCTTTGAGCCACGGAGGACTCAGCAATTCCGTTCCCGGGTAGCAATACTGTCGAAGCCTTGGGTGTGGAACAAGGATGAAAACAAGGTTGCAGCAGCACTAGCACTAACTTACGTGTTAAGAGCGAGAAGAGAAAGTGCCAACGATCGCCAAAGTGATCACGAAGTGATCCTATCTAAGCACGTCAAACATAACCCCACCATGTTCACTTCCCGAATCCCTTCGGAAAGCGACCGTCACGGTTACTCACGCTGGTAGTGTATTATGATCATAGTGTCAAGTTTTCTACAACCGGATATTAACAAATTCCCATCTGCCACATAACCGCGGGCACGGCTTTAGAAAGATCAAACCCTGCAGGGGTGTCCCAACTTAGCCCATCACAAGCTCACGATCTGCGGAGTCGCAACTCCAAGGAGGGAAGACCCGAGTATTCTCGGAATCCCGTGCTCAAGATATTCCGACAAAGGTAAAACTAATCCAGCAAGACCTCCCGGCGTGCCGACACCCTGATAGTAGCCGCGCGTATCTCGTCTCAGGCCACGGCCGGATAAGTCATCCTACAGGTTTTTACCAGCCCTTGAGTTTCCTCGAGGTGGCCCTGCAGTCTGCTCAGTTTGGACCAACACTCATGTGGAGCACTGGCCCGGGTTGTTGATTAAGAAAAGGGTTTATAACTCCCTATGCAAGTTTTAGTTATTAGGAAAATGTAAAACCAATGTTGGGTCTTGCTGGAAAAGCTTTAGCGCTAGCGGGTTATCAAGGGGGGCCCATAAACCCCAACCGTGTTAGGGACGCAAAATCAAGGAACATAACACCGGTTTAAACAGTTCCTAGGGTGGTATGAGTGGAACAAAACACCAAGCAAAGGCTTAGCCTTCCACCCATTGCCAAATATATAGATGATTTAGTTTAACAGATTATATATTGTGATATCCCAACAATAACTTCAACATGAAGCAAGAATCTTCAAATCTTCACCTGCAACTAACAACGCTATAAGAGGGGCTGACCGAAGCTTACGTAGCCAATCAAAGGTTTGCTAGGTTGGGTGGTTAGAGAGTTTCATGGCAACAATAGGAGGCTGACAAACAGACATAGGTATCAAGGCAATAAGCTAAAGAGCGAGACATCTAGCATAGGCAAAGATAGTAGTGATATCTGGGTAAGGTCATCTTGCCTGTTGAATCCTCGGAGGGAACGTAACCTTGCTCCTCACACTCAACCTCGGTAGAAACCTCGTACTCTGTATCGTCACCGGGCTCTAACCAAACACAACAATGCAACAACGGAACAAAATCAATCAACATGCAGTGCTCAATCACATGATGCATGCACATGAAGCATATGAACATAGAAGAAATGATGCATGGCCTAGGGGTCACAAGAGTGCAACAACATCATAACCAAACAAGATCATACTCAAGCATGAAACAAGTCAAGGAACAACTTAACAAGTTTATGTAGTTGTCCAAACAAGCATGCAACATGTTTTAAAGAAGTTGGTTAACATGCAAGGGTGCAACTAACATAACAGCAACATGCTAGCACATTTAAATGGGCTAGAATTAATAACAACAATATCCAGAAACTCACATATTAAATTAAATGCATCTGGGACAGATCTGAAAAACTTCTGTAATAGAGTTGTCAAACATGCTAAACAACAACACCAAAATATTCTACACATTTTTCTACCCCAAATGCATATAAAGTTTGTTAAATTTGGAGTTGTAGATATTTAGTTATGATTTTTACAAGTTTAAGCATATTTAAAACAAGTTTAATTTCAAACAGCATTTTAAATGTTTTTAAACATGGCAGCAAGTAGCATATTCATAATCTACATAAAATTCTAAGCACTTTTCATATAGGACTCAAATTCATCAGAAACATATTTATGCAGATATTAAATAAACAAGAAAAATAGAAAAGAAAAAGAAAAACAGAAGAAGAAAACAAATCAAACAGACGCCAGGGTCTAGATCGACTCAGGCTCAACTAGCCCACGCCACTGACAGAGGGGCCCGGCGGGGCTGAGCTGGCAACGTGGGTGCGCGCGGGGGCTGGGAAGCCGCTGGGTGGCTGGCAGGTGGGCCCTGCTGTCAGCCATAGAAGAAAAGCAAAAAAAAGGGGGCGAAACCACCTGCCCTTGCGAGGGATCAAACACACAACCCCCTTGCGCTAACTGACGGAGACAAACCACTGCGCTACTGATCGAAACTCGACAGATAGCAGATGCAAACTCTGAAGACTAAACAGCAGAAGCAGCAAGCAGGGGAAGCGCTGGCCTCGTCGGAGCTGCTCCGGCGACCAAACAGCACGGCCGAGGGGTGCGAGATGCTCCCGAAGGAGTTCCTCATCCATCTAGCATGCTAGCAGCACCTAACGTCTACTGCAGCATCGGAGGCGAGCAACGACAGCACGGCGGCGACGGAGCAACGGCGAGGCGATGCAAAGCCCTAGGCGGCACGGCGACTGCACAGGAAGCTCCTACGCGACTAGACGAAGCGAACGGACGGCAAGCGAAGCGCTAGAGGGGTCGGAACACTCGCCGGCGACAAGGTCCGATGGCGATGCGCTCGGGCGCTCGGTGAACTAGGAGCTAGAGGGCACGCAGAAAGGGGAAAATGGTACGGGGAGAGAGAGGAGCTCACCACGAGCACGGCGGAGTGCTCGGCTGGCCCAGTTGTGGACAGAGTCGACGACGGCGGCTCTCGAACACCTACGGCTGCCGGAGAGGAAGAAGAGCTCGTCATGGAGGCGATTGGGTCCACGTAGTCGACGTAGAGGAAGGAGTCGACGTCGTGGAAGCAGACAGATAGCGTTGGCGAGGCTGAGGTCGACGCGGGGCTCGCCGGCGACGTGGTCGCGCTCTCAGATGCGCTCGGGCATCGACTGGATCGATGGATCTGGGGGTGCTCGGCTCTCTAGGTGGCGACAAGGGGAAAGGGGAACCCTAGGAGAAGGGAGAGGACAGGCTGCGGGTTTAAAAAAGGGGGCGGCGACGGTCTCGACGTCCGTGAACTCACGACACGACGGCGCGGGCGCGCGCTGCTCTGTTTGGCTGACGGAGGAAGATGGCGACGCGGCTCTGTGCCACAGACAGGTGGGGCCACGGGGGAAAAAGGCCACGGCGCGACGGCGCGGCTGTTGACTGGGTCTGCGGGTGGAGTTGGGCTGCGCTGCGAAGAGAAAGGAGAGATGGGCCTGGGGGAAGAGAGAAGGAGGAGGAGACCTAGTTGTACTGGTGGAGCTGCTTTTCTTCATTTTCCTTTATTTCTTCAGGCATAAAAGAAAAAGGAAAGCACAGAAATAAATAAGAAGAGTTAGGGGAAAAGAAAAATATCCCCAAGCTCAGTGATTTATGCCCTATTTAAATAAATTGACTTGGACATTTTTAGAGGCAGAAAAATAAAAGAAGTTTGAATATGGATCAAACTCAAGTCATTTTAAAACCCAACCAAGACATTTTCAAAAGAGTTGATATTTGGTGGAGAGGTTGTTCACTTGGTGCAAGATTTATAGGAGAAGAAAGAACAAAAGTGGGCTTGGTTATGAGGCTTGCACAAAAGAGCAAAGATAGGGCAGAAGACAAGAAAGAAGAAGAAGAATAAGAAGAAGAAGAAGAAGAAGAAGAAGAAGAAGAAGAAGAGGGAGAAGGGGTAGGGTTAGCTAGGCATAGCTAAACCACACACACAACATCACAAGGGTCTCACACATGCACAACAATAAAGTAAACTAGTATGCCATGAAGATATGATGATGAGCAATGCAATGATGCAAAATTAATAAAAGATATGGCAATGCAAAGAAATAAAAGACAAGAACCACCAAGGATAATGACAAGGATCAAAAGAGGAAGCTTTAATGCCATATAGGAAAGTGTTACATATGGGGCATTACACACCGCTTCGTCTGATAGAACTTCTTCGTGATCCTCGATCTCAATTGTCAACAGTTGAGCGGAGCGCTTGCACTGATGTTCTCTTGAAAACTTGTCCCCACAGCGAAAACAGAGGCCATGTTGGCGTCTGCAATCCCTTAGCTGTCGTTCCCGAGCAAAGTCGTCTGGAGCTTGCTTGGGCGCGTCAAGCGGTCTTGATGGGTTCCCTGCTGGCAAAATGGGTGCATTTGCTGGTGGTCGCCCCGATATTGGTGCAGTATATGGTAGTGGCGGTGGTCGGCCAGCCGGTAAGGGTCTCAACTTGGGTCGCTGATTCTCAAGCTCCTCTTCCTGAATCCTTGCAAATATTGTGGCACGAGTGATGCTATTGGGTGCTTGGATGCGTACTGCAGCTCGTAACTCATCCTTGAGGCCCAACAGAAACTGTGTAACGAAGAACTTCAGGCTGAGGGTGGAATCCAGCGCAAGCAAATTGTACATGTATACCTCGAATTGTTGTCTGTATTCGAGCACACTGCCCGTCTGTCGCAACTACAAGAGGTTGTGCATCAGGGACTCAAATTATCAAGGGCCAAACTCCTCCTCAATTGCGCATCTGAACATATCCCAGCGAAGGATTGGATTCTGCTGCCGAAACACACGCAGCCAGAGCGCGGCGTGCCCTTCCACGTAGAGTGCTGCGGTAGTCACTCAATTGTGCTCTGGGATGCGGTAGAGCTCAAAATACGTCAGGCAACGATTAAGCCAGACGTGCGGGCCTTCACCATAGAATCAGGGAAAACTATGTTTCGATAACTTGGTGAAGTAATCGTCGCGTGGTTGCTGCAGGTGAGCGCCTTCGAGCGGAGCAGCCGACTGCTATGGTACTGGAAGCAGCGGCGGCCCTTCGTTGACCAGGCACATGCGTGGTTGGCTTCCAGCCAACGGCTGCGGGAGTGGCAGCGCGCGGCTCCGGTGGTGGTGGTGGTGGTTGCCGGGATCCATCCTTGGGTGCCGGAGTATGGGGCCCGTCGGTGGAAGGGTTGTCGATGTCAGATCTGGCGGAGAGAGCCGATGAGGTCGAAGGGGAGGTAACCTTGTGGACGTCGTTCACATCGGCCTAGGTGAGGCCGATCTGCTTCGAGAGACTCTTTAATTCGTGGGAGACTTGGCTATTGAACGCGGCCCGCACCTCTGCGCGCTTCCCCGCCTCCGTCTTCTCCTCGTCGAAGCGCTCGAGCAGCTTCTCCATGAGGGTCGTGAGGTTGGATGTCTGGTTCTCCATGGCGGCCATGAGGTGCCGCGTTTGCGCAGAAGCCTTGGACGGCGCCGTTGCTCCCACTCCGAGCAAATCGAACCCTGCACAGGATTTCGCGTGAATTCGCCGAAGCGGATCCGCACCTGATGCAGTGGATGTTATAGATTTGCCACGAGAATATGGGGCGACGGCACGGATCGGCAGCGGAGGAGGAAAAATTATGGCCTTTGATATCAATTATGACGACCAATGAACCGTAAAGGGATCGATGCACAGGGGGAGAAGGGGAATCGGGTTAGGGCATCTCCAGCCGTTGGCCCCCCAGGAGGGGCTAAAAATCGCCCCCTGGGGGCGCACCGGCGCTAAACCGCGCACTGGGAGCGTGATGCCCCCCAATCGCGGCCCCCCACGGGTTTGTAAAATGTTCAAATTCGGCGCAAAAACAACGCAAACGCGGGCGAGTTCGTTCAAATTTAAACATATTTTACAAAAAAAAGGAAAAAACTACCGCGGGCTACCCCCGTCGTCTCCCTCGCCGCCCGCCCACGCGGTTCTACATGCCGAGAAGGCTGTAGAACCGCGTGTAGTCACCGCCGCCGCCGTCGTCGTCGTCGTCGTCGCCCCCGCCTACGCCTCCGCCGTCCCTGCTGCATCCCTCCCCCGGTTGGCGCGGCGGGTTGGACGGTCCGGGGGCGCCGTCGTCGACGCTATCGAGGACGACGACACCGTCCTCGTCCTCACGCCCACGTTTGCGGGCGGCGATCTCCTCCAGGGCTCGGCACTGCCGGACCATCTCCTCGCGCAGGTAGTCGTCGCGCGACCACCGCATGGCGTCCTCGTCGGAGAAGCCGCGCCGGGCTATCTCCTCATACTCTGGGGGGAGGCTGGGCTCCACCTTGGGCTTGACGAGGGCGCCGGAGCTGCGGGTGCGCGCGCTGACAGGCGTGTCCTGGGGCTCCGGCTTGACGGGGCGGAGGTGGAGGCGTGTCCTGGGGCTCCGGCTTGACGAGGAGGAGGACACCCCGGTCTCCATGCGCCTCGGCGTCCAGGAGCTTCCCCGGCGGCGTGAGAAGGACGGGGGAGCGGGGTACTCGAGGCGCGGCGTGTTGCCGCCCTCGATGTACTCGAGGACGGACTCCAACGTGCGCTCGGGCACGCCCCACCACCGACGCCGGCCGTCGGCGTTGAACCTACCGGAGGGCACGACGCCGTTGGTGGCCTCGAGCTGCTCGTGGTGCCGGCGGCGGAAGTACGGCTCCCAGATTGGGCTGTCGGGGACGTACCGGGGCCCCTCCCTCGCCGCACGCGGCAGGGACGAGCAGATGCGTGCGATCTCCGCACGCCGCGCCGCGCCGCGCCGGTGGGTACCGGGGGCACCGACACGTCGCCGGCGCTGATCCTCCACGCCTCGGGCACCCGCATGTACGGCGGGACCGGGTACTCGGCCTCGAAGAGGAGGCGAGCTTCGTCGTCGTGCAGATGACGGCGCCCGAATCCGTTCGCCGCCACACCGTCGCCTGGGAAACGCTCGACCATGCTTTCTCAACTGGTGACGGCGAGAGGAGGAAAGGGGGAGAAATGAGCGCGTCGTCGGTGGATGATCGGGATGAGTCTCTCCGGCGCGCTTGCGGTCGGCTTTTATAAGCGGAGACGCCGCGTGGTAGGCTTGGCCGACGCGTTACGCGTGGCGTGATTGCGTGGCGGGCGAGGGACGCGTCGCCCAGCGTTCACTGCGCCGCCCGTGAGGCATCAATGGAGGCTGACCGGCGCGGCAGCGCGCGGCAGCTTTGGCATTGATTCGCCGCGGGAAACGAGGCGATGAGGACGACGAAGGGGCGAGAAGAGAGTAGAGTCGCTGACGCGGCGGGCCCGCGGCTTTTCGCGCCAAAAACGATTCGCCCGGCGCCCCCGAGCGATCCCCAACGCGCCGGGTTCGGGTTGGATCCGTCGACGCCAATTTCGGCCCAAGCCGGCGAAAACTGGGCTCTTGGGGCGCGACTGGACCGATTTTTTGGCGCCGGCGGACGAAAAAACGCCTGGGGAGCCTTCTTGAGGACGCGGCTGGAGATGCTCTTAGATGAGGAGAGCACAGAGATAGACCAAGACAGGGGAGAAAGGAAACCAGAGTTATTTCATTCCATATCGATCCAAAGATTACGTAGTTATTTCATTCCATATCGATCCAAAGATTACATAAACCCAACGGGCCTCGGCCCAAGTTACCTACACCTAGGCTGCTCTACTCACCTCTCCTGTGTCCACCGACACACCTGTATCAGGTGTGACATTATAGCTGCTCTTGGCTGCACCCGGAAAGCATAAGGATAAACCCCAGTCCCCAGGAGAATTGCGGAAAAGAATTACGGTCCGTCGTTTTCTTATAAGCTGCTCTTGGCTGCACCCGGAAAAGAATTACGGCCATAAGAAAACGACTGGAGTATTCAGATGTGTCGACATTTTCTTTTTACGGTCCGTCGTTTTTCTCCGGCTCAGTGCAGAGAGTGGCCTTCAGTCTCGATGCAGCAGCTGCGTCTCGATCACCAACCACATAGACGATGTTACGCGACCTGCCACACCCCTCCAGTGTCGCTGTTGATGCATACACAGCGCCAGCAAGCAGATGGGCGCCCCACCTATCGAAGCCAAAGATGAGATGCACGAATCCGTTCGTCCTGAAGCTACCCGAGTACTAGAAACAACAACGAATTTGACAAGATTATTGCAATTTTGGAATTTGGAAGCAAGCAATTTGGCTGCGCAGCAGAATTACAAACGCAGTGCTTTGTCTGAAGGAAGAAAAAAAACCAGTTTCACTGAGATCACAACATGTTCCGCATCTGAATTATGTCTGAATTATGTACAGAATGTTTTCTCCCCCTCTCGTCTTCAGCAACTACTAGTTGGTGTATGTACAACGAAGATGATGAAGAAACAAGTAAACCGCCGCCGCCTTGAACCGAACCAATCGGAACCAATTGGAAGCCTAACACTACTACTCCTCCTAATCCACGTCCTCGATCCTAATGTTGACCGGCTCCTCCCTCTGCTCCTCCTCCTGCGGCCTCTCCGCTCCTCGCAGCGTCACGATGCTGACCAGCACCGCGCCCCTGGGCCCGCGCCCCTCGCCGTCGCCGTCCTGCTGCTGCTCCTCGGCCGCCGGCTCCGCCTTGGGGAGCTCGTGGCGGCAGACGGGGCAGCTCCCGTGCACGCCCAGCCACCGCTCCAGGCACTCGCCGTGGAAGCGGTGCCCGCACGGCATCTCCTTGCCGGCGCCGAACGCGTCGAGGCAAATCGCGCAGTCGCCGAGCGAGCCCTCCCCGGCGGCCTGGACCTCCTTCAGCGAGGCGATGGCCGCCTTGGACGCCGGCGGGACGCCGCCGCCGACCTCGCCGGAGAAGAGGTCGCCGCCGTCGCCGCTGAGGATGAAGTGGCGCACCTCCACCCGCCCGCCGCCCGCCCCCGGCATTGCGTCGGCGGCCGAGGGCCCCCTCGCCATCAGCATCAGCAGCCGCAGGATGCCGGCCGCCATGTTGTCGCCGTTCGCCGAGTCCATGGGAGGCGATCGAGAGCCGAGAGCCGAGAGCGAGAGGGGAGAGAGGGGGAGGAGCCTGCCTGTTTGCCGGCGAGTTCTCTGTTTTTCTCGTGAGATGTACGGTGGTTTTGGAACAGGAGGGGTATATAAGACGGCGGAGGGCGACGGGTGGGGTGAAAGTTCTGGAAGATTCTAGGCTGGCGCGCTGGGTCTCTGAGCTGTGGGCCCTAATTTTCCTGATGGCGTGGTGGATTCCGTTGCGCGGTTGGGGAGGACGTTAACGGGTCGGGTTGGAATCGGTTGGGAGGGGGCGACGGCGGGAGCGCGTGGTTCCGGAACGTTCCGGATATTTCGTCTGTGCCGTCAGTGGTGGGGTCGACTGAGGGCTGCACTGTTCGGCGTGTGACCGGAAGGTTGTGGAAGCAGGGGACTAGCTGGGCGGCTGAGGTGCTGGTCCCGTGTGGGCTAAATTTCGTGTTTTGACAATTTTCTAAAACTTAATCGAAATTTGACTCTAGTTTAAAAAAAAATCAGGATATGATGCTACCGTCGGGTCCATGACGATAGGGTATAACAACCTAAATTTCGTGTTTTGACCATTTTCTAAAACTTAATCGAAATTTGACCCTAGTTTGAAAAAAAAAATCAGGATCTGACCCTTTTGCTACCGCCGGGTCCATGACTATAGGATATAATAGCCTACCGCCAAGGTTACCGGCGGTAGGGTTGCATGCCCTACCGTAAATTTCTATTAAGTATTAAACAAAGTGTGTGCCCGTGCCCATCACCGAACACCTTGGCGATAGGGATGTTTTCTACACCAAAGTCCCTGGCGGTAGGCTGTTAGGGGTTGTTTGATTTATGCCCCCAACTCGCTCTACCAAAATATTGGCCACGCCAAATCACTTATATGTCGTTTGCTTTGTTGCCAAACATTTGGCTGCCACCGAGCCAGCTACTCCTTCCTTCAAAGATTCTTGCCAATTTTTTGGCCAACCCTGGGCGGTGGAATCCCACGCCAAATAATTAGCAAGCTAATATTGGCAGGGCAGCTATAGGAAATAACCAAACAACCCCTTACTGTTGGAGATATGCCCTAGAGGCAATAATAAAAGCATTATTATTATATCTCCTTGTTCATGATAATTGTCTGTTATTCATGCTTGAATTGTATTGTACGGAAACAGCGATACATGTGTGAATACACAGACCACAATGAGTCCCTGGTAAGCCTCTAGTAACCAGCTCGTTGATCAACAGATGGTCACGGTTTCCTGACCATGGACATGAGATGTCGGTGATAACGGGATCACATCATTAGGAGAATGATGTGATGGACAAGACCCAAACTTGAGCATAACACGAGATCGTATAGTTCGTAATGCATAAGCTTTTCGGTGTCAAGTATTTATTCCTTAGACCATGAGGTTGTACAACTCCCGGATACCGTAGGAGTGCTTTGGGTGTGCCAACCGTCACAACGTAACTGGGTGGCTATAAAGGTACGCATCGGGTATCTCCGAAAGTGTCTGTTGAGTTGGTATGAACCGAGACTGGGATGTTGTCACTCCGTATGACGGAGAGGTACCTCTGGGCCCACTCGGTAATACATCATCATAATGAGCTCAATGTGACTAAGTAGTTAGTCACGGGATGATGGATTACGGATCGAGTAAAGAGACTTGCCATAACGAGATTGAACAAGGTATTGGGAATACCGACGATCGAATCTCGGGCAAGTACCGTACCGATGGACAAAGGGAATAACATACGGGATTGAGTGAATCCTTGACACAGTGGTTCATCCGATGAAGATCATCGAGGAACACGTGGGAACCAACATGGGTATCCAGATCCCGCTGTTGGTTATTGACCGGAGAGTGGTCTCGGTCATGTCTACGTGTCTCCCGAACCCGTAGGGTCTACACACTTAAGGTTCGGTAACGCTAGGGTCATAGAGATTAATGCACGTGGAAACCCGAAAGTTGTTCAGAGTCCCGGATGTGATCCCGGACGTCACGAGGAGTTTCGGAATGGTCCGGAGGTAAAGATTGATATATGGGAAGTCCAGTTTCGGCCAACGGGTGATCTCCGGGGGTCACCGGGAGCGTCCCGGGACCACCGGAGGGGCCCCGGGGGTCCACCGGGTGGGGCCACCCCTCCCGGTGGGGCCCCCAGGCCGCAAGGGGATGTGTGCAGCCCTAGGGGCTGGCGCACCACAAGGGGGCCCCACCTCCCCATGCGCATAGGGATGAAACCCTAAGGGGAGGGGGGCCACCACTTGCCTTGGGGGAGGGGGACTCCTCCCTGGCCGCCGCCCCCCCTTGCAGATTGGATCTGCAAGGGGCTGGCGCCCCCCCTGGCCCCCTATATATATGGGGGGGGAGAGGGCAGCCGCACCTCAGCCCTGGCGCCTCTCCCCCTCCCGTCACACCTCCCAACTCCTCCGCAGGGCAGCCCGGCGAAGCCCTGCTGCGATCTCCACTGCATCTGTCATCACGCCGTCGTGCTGCCGGATCTCTGACGACTTCTCCTCCCCCCTTGCTGGATCAAGAAGGAGGTGACGTTGCTGCACCGTACGTGTGTTGAACGCGGAGGTGTCGTCCGTTCGGCGCTAGATCATCGGTGACGAAGAACGGGAAGAAGAGTACGACTACTTCATCCTTGCTTCGTTGAAAGCTTCCGCACGCAATCTTCATAACAGTATGTAGATGCACTCTAAGTTACTCGTTGCTAGATGTCTCCATAGATGGATCTTGGTGAAGACGTAGAATTTTTTTTATTTATGCTACGTTACCCAACAGTGGCATCTGAGCCTAGGTTTTATGCGTAGCATCTTGGCACGAGTAGAACACAAAGCAGTTGTGGGCGTATGATCTTGTTCAACTTTCTTACCGTTACTAGTCAATCTTGATTCGGCGGTATTGTGGGATGAAGCGGCCCGGACCGACCTTACACGTACGCTTACGTGAGACTGGTTCCACCGACAGACATGCACTAGATGCATAAGGTGGCTGGCGGGTGTCTGTCTCTCCTACTTTAGTCGGATCGGATTCGATGAAAAGGGTCCTTATGAAGGGTAAATAGAAGTTGACAAATCACGTTGTGGTTTTGGCGTAGGTAAGAAACGTTCTTGCTAGAAATCCTATAGAAGCCACGTAAAACTTGCAACAACAATTAGAGGACGTCTAACTTGTTTTTGCAGCATGTGTTTTGTGACGTGGTATGGCCAAGAACGAAGATGTGATGTATGAGATTGATCATGTTTTTGTAATAGGGAATCACGACTTGCATGTCGATGAACTTGACAACCGGCAGGAGCCATAGGAGTTGTCTTTATTATTGTATGACCTGCGTGTCACTGAATAACGCCATGTAATTACTTTACTTCGTTGCTAAACGTTAGCTATAGTAGTAGAAGTAATAGTTGGCGTGACGACTTCCTCAAGACACGATGATGGAGATCATGATGATGAAGATCATGGTGTCGAGCCGGTGACAAGATGATCATGGTGCCCCGAAGATGGAGATCCAAGGAGCAAGATGATATTGGCCATATCATGTCACTATAATTGATTGCATGTGATGTTTATCATGTTTTTGCATCTTGTTTACTTAGAACGACGGTAGTAAATAAGATGATCTCTCACTAAAATTTCAAGTAATGTGTTTCCCCTAACTGTGCACCGTTGCTAAAGCTCGTTGTTCCGAAGCACCACGTGATGATCGGGTGTGATAGGTTCTAACGTTCACATACAACGGGTGTAAGACAGATTTACACACGCGATACACTTAGGGTTCACTTGACGAGCCTAGCATGTACAGACATGGCCTCGGAACACGGAAGACCGAAAGGTCGAACACGAGTCGTATAGAAGATACGATCAACATGAAGAGGTTCACCGTTTTTGACTAGTCCATCTCACGTGATGATCGGACACGGACTACTCGATTCGGATCGTGTATCACTTGGATGACTTGAGAGATGTCATTCTGAGTGGGAGTTCATTAAAATTTGATTAAGATGAACTTAATTATCATGAACTTAGTCTAAATTCTTTACAATATCTCTTGTAGATCAAATGGCCCACGCTCAGGTTTCCCTCAACTTCAACGCGTTCCTAGAGAAAACCAAGCTGAAAGACGATGGTAGCAACTATACGGATTGGGTCCGTAACCTGAGGATTATCCTCATAGCTGCCAAGAGAACTTATGTCCTAGAAGCACCGCTAGGTGATGCACCCGCTCTCCCGGCGACCCAAGACGTTTTGAACGCCTGGCAGTCGCGTAGTGATGATTACTCCCTGGTTCAGTGCGGCATGCTTTATAGTTTAGAATCGGGGCTTCAAAAGCGTTTTGAGCACCATGGAGCATATGAGATGTTCGAAGAGCTGAAAATGGTTTTCCAAGCTCATGCCCGAGTCGAGAGATATGATGTCTCCGACGCATTCTACAGCTGTAAGATGGAGGAGAACAGTTCTGTCAGTGAGCACATCCTCAAGATTTCAGGATTGCACAACCGCTTGTCTCAGCTGGGAATGAATCTCCCAGATGAAGCGGTCGTTGACAGAATCCTCCAGTCGCTCCCACCAAGCTTCAAGAGCTTCGTGCTGAACTTCAATATGCAGGGGATGGAGAAGTCCATTCCCGAGGTGTATTCGATGCTGAAATCAGCGGAGGTAGACATCAAGAAAGAACATCAAGTGTTGATGGTCAATAAAACCACTAAGTTCAAGAAAGGCAAGGGTAAGAAGAACTTCAAGAAGGACGGCAAGCAAGTTGCCGCGCCTGGCAAGCCTGTTGCTGGGAAGAAGCCAAAGTATGGACCCAAGCCTGAAACAGAGTGCTTTTATTGCAAGGGAACGGGTCACTGGAAGCGGAACTGCCCCAAATACTTAGCAGACAAGAAGGCCGGCAACGTCAAAGGTATATATGATATACATGTTATTGATGTGTACCTTACCAGCACTCGTAGTAGCTCGTGGGTATTCGATACCGGTGCAGTTGCTCACATTCGTAACTCAAAACAGGAGCTGCGGAATAAACGGAGACTGGCGAAGGATGAGGTGACGATGCGCGTCGGGAATGGTTCCAAGGTCGATGTGATCGCCGTCGGCACGCTACCTCTACATCTACCCTCGGGATTAGTTTTGAACCTGAATAATTGTTATTTAGTACCAGCTTTGAGCATGAACATTGTTTCTGGATCTCGTCTTATGCGAGATGGATATTCTTTCAAATCGGAGAATAATGGTTGTTATATTTATTTGAGAGATATGTTTTATGGTCATGCCCCGCTGGTCAATGGTTTATTTTGATGAATCTCGAACGTAGTGATACACATATTCATAGTGTAGATGCCAAAAGATGTAAAGTTGATAATGATAGTCCCACATACTTGTGGCATTGCCGCCTTGGTCATATTGGTGTCAAACGTATGAAGAAACTCCATTCGGATGGACTTCTAGAGTCTCTTGATTATGAATCATTTGACACGTGCGAACCATGCCTCTTGGGCAAGATGACCAAGACTCCGTTCTCCGGAACAATGGAGCGAGCAACCAACTTGTTGGAAATCATACATACTGATGTGTGCGGTCCAATGAGTGTTGAGGCTCGCGGAGGCTACCGTTATGTTCTCACCCTCACGGATGACTTGAGTAGATATGGGTATATCTATTTGATGAAACACAAGTCTGAGACCTTTGAAAAGTTCAAGGAATTTCAGAATGAGGTTGAGAATCAACGTGATAGAAAAATAAAGTTCTTGCGATCGGATCGTGGGGGTGAATATTTAAGTCATGAATTTGGCACACACCTTAGAAGCTGTGGAATTGTTTCACAATTGACACCGCCCGGAACACCTCAACGTAACGGTGTGTCCGAACGTCGAAATCGTACTCTGTTGGACATGGTGCGATCTATGATGTCCCTCACCGATTTACCGCTATCTTTTTGGGGTTATGCTTTAGAGACTGCCGCATTCACTTTAAATAGGGCTCCGTCAAAATCCGTTGAGACGACTCCGTATGAACTTTGGTTTGGCAAGAAACCGAAGCTGTCGTTTCTGAAAGTTTGGGGTTGCGATGCTTATGTCAAGAAACTTCAACCTGAAAAGCTCGAACCCAAATCGGAAAAATGCGTCTTCATAGGATACCCAAAGGAAACAATTGGGTACACCTTCTACCACAGATCCGAAGGCAAAGTCTTTGTTGCCAAGAATGGATACTTTCTGGAGAAAGAGTTTCTCTCGAAAGAATTGAGTGGGAGGAAAGTAGAACTTGATGAGGTGACAGTCACCACTCCTGTACCGGAAAGTAGCGCAGCACAGGAAACTGTTCCCGAGGTGCCTGCACCGACAAGGGAGGAAGATAATGATAATGATCATGAAGAAACAGATCAAGTTACTACTGAACTTCGAAGGTCCACAAGGGTACGTTCCGCACCAGAGTGGTACGGCAACCCTGTACTGGAAATCATGTTGTTAGACAACGGTGAACCTTCAAACTATGAAGAAGCGATGGCGGGCCCAGATTCCAATAAATGGCTTGGAGCCATGAAATCCGAGATAGAATCCATGTATGAAAACAAAGTATGGACTTTGGTGGACTTGCCTGATGATAGGCACGCCATAGAAAACAAATGGATATTTAAGAAGAAGACAGACGCGGATGGTAATGTGACCATCTATAAAGCTCGGCTTGTCGCTAAAGGTTATCGACAAGTTCAAGGGATTGACTACGACGAGACTTTCTCTCCCGTAGCGATGCTGAAGTCAGTCAGAATCATGTTAGCTATTGCCGCATTCTATGATTATGAAATATGGCAAATGGACGTCAAAACAGCATTCCTTAATGGCTTCCTCAAGGAAGAGTTGTATATGATGCAACCGGAAGGTTTTGTCGATCCAGAGAACGCTAACAAAGTATGCAAGCTCCAGCGCTCGATTTACGGGCTGGTGCAAGCATCTCGGAGTTGGAATATTCGCTTTGATGAGGTGATCAAAGCGTTTGGCTTTATACAGACTTATGGAGAAGCCTGTATTTACAAGAAAGTGAGTGGGAGCTCTGTAGCATTTCTCATATTATATGTAGATGACATATTGTTGATGGGAAATGATATAGAATTCTTGGAAAATGTAAAGGCCTATTTGAATAAAAGTTTTTCAATGAAGGACCTTGGAGAAGCTGCTTACATATTAGGCATCAAAATCTATAGAGATAGATCGAGACGCCTCATTGGTCTTTCACAAAGCACATACCTTGACAAGATATTGAAGAAGTTCAATATGGATCAGTCAAAGAAAGGATTCTTGCCTGTTTTGCAAGGTATGAGATTGAGTAAGACTCAGTCGCCGACCACGGCAGAAGATAGAGAAAAGATGAGTGTCATTCCCTATGCCTCGGCAATAGGTTCTATCATGTATGCCATGCTGTGTACCGGACCTGATGTGAACCTTGCCATAAGTTTGGTAGGGAGGTACCAAAGTGATCCCGGTACGGAACACTGGACAGCGGTCAAGAACATCCTGAAGTACCTGAAAAGGACTAAGGATATGTTTCTCGTTTATGGAGGTGACGAAGAGCTCGTCGTAAAGGGTTACGTCGATGCTAGCTTCGACACAGATCTGGATGACTCTAAGTCACAAACCGGATACGTGTATATTTTGAATAGAGGGGCAGTCAGCTGGTGCAGTTGCAAGCAAAGCGTGGTGGCAGCATCTACATGTGAAGCGGAGTACATAGCTGCTTCTGAAGCAGCGCAGGAAGGAGTCTGGATGAAGGAGTTCATCACCGACCTAGGAGTCATTCCAAGCGCGTCAAGCCCGATGACTCTCTTCTGTGACAACACTGGTGCTATTGCTATCACCAAGGAGCCCAGGTTTCACAAGAAGACCAAGCACATCAAGCGCCGTTTCAACTCCATCCGGAATTATGTTCAGGATGGAGACATAGATATTTGTAAAGTGCATACGGATCTGAATGTAGCAGACCCGTTGACTAAACCTCTTTCACGGGCAAAACATGATCAACACCAGAACTCTATGGGTGTTCGATTCATCACAATGTAACTAGATTATTGACTCTAGTGCAAGTGGGAGACTGTTGGAGATATGCCCTAGAGGCAATAATAAAAGCATTATTATTATATCTCCTTGTTCATGATAATTGTCTGTTATTCATGCTTGAATTGTATTGTACGGAAACAACGATACATGTGTGAATACATAGATCACAATGAGTCCCTGGTAGGCCTCTAGTAGCCAGCTCGTTGATCAACAGATGGTCACGGTTTCCTGACCATGGACATAGGATGTCAGTGATAACGGGATCACATCATTAGGAGAATGATGTGATGGACAAGACCCAAACTTGAGCATAACACGAGATCGTATAGTTCGTAATGCATAAGCTTTTCGGTGTCAAGTATTTATTCCTTAGACCATGAGGTTGTACAACTCTCGGATACCGTAGGAGTGCTTTGGGTGTGCCAACCGTCACAACGTAACTGGGTGGCTATAAAGGTACGCATCGGGTATCTCCGAAAGTATCTGTTGAGTTGGTACGAACCGAGACTGGGATATTGTCACTCCGTGTGACGGAGAGGTACCTCTGGGCCCACTCGGTAATACATCATCATAATGAGCTCAATGTGACTAAGTAGTTAGTCACGGGATGATGGATTACGGATCGAGTAAAGAGACTTGCCATAACGAGATTGAACAAGGTATTGGGAATACCGACGATCGAATCTCGGGCAAGTACCGTACCGATGGACAAAGGGAATAACATACGGGATTGAGTGAATCCTTGACACAGTGGTTCATCCGATGAAGATCATCGAGGAACACGTGGGAACCAACATGGGTATCCAGATCCCGCTGTTGGTTATTGACCGGAGAGTGGTCTCGGTCATGTCTACGTGTCTCCCGAACCCGTAGGGTCTACACACTTAAGGTTCGGTAACGCTAGGGTCATAGAGATTAATGCACGTGGAAACCCGAAAGTTGTTCGGAGTCCCGGATGTGATCCCGGACGTCACGAGGAGTTCTGGAATGGTCCGGAGGTAAAGATTGATATATGGGAAGTCCAGTTTCGGCCAACAGGTGATCTCCGGGGGTCACCGGGAGCGTCCCGGGACCACCGGAGGGGCCCCGGGGGTCCACCGGGTGGGGCCACCCCTCCCGGTGGGGCCCCCAGGTCGCAAGGGGATGTGTGCAGCCCTAGGGGCTGGCGCACCACAAGGGGGCCCCACCTCCCCATGCGCATAGGGATGAAACCCTAAGGGGAGGGGGGCCACCACTTGCCTTGGGGGAGGGGGACTCCCCCCTGGCCGCCGCCCCCCTTGCAGATTGGATCTGCAAGGGGCTGGCCCCCCTGGCCCCCTATATATATGTGGGGGGGGGGAGAGGGCAGCCGCACCTCAGCCCTGGCGCCTCTCCCCCTCCCGTCACACCTCCCAACTCCTCCGCAGGGCAGCCCGGCGAAGCCCTGCTGCGATCTCCACTGCATCCGTCATCACGCCGTCGTGCTGCCGGATCTCTGACGACTTCTCCTCCCCCCTTGCTGGATCAAGAAGGAGGTGACGTTGCTGCACCGTACGTGTGTTGAACGCGGAGGTGCCGTCCGTTCGGCGCTAGATCATCGGTGACGAAGAACGGGAAGAAGAGTACGACTACTTCATCCTTGCTTCGTTGAAAGCTTCCGCACGCAATCTTCATAACGGTATGTAGATGCACTCTAAGTTACTCGTTGCTAGATGTCTCCATAGATGGATCTTGGTGAAGACGTAGAAATTTTTTGATTTATGCTACGTTACCCAACACTTACACCCTACCGCCATGGACCCTGACGGTAGCAAAAGAGTCAGATCTCGAGAAAAATTAATCTAGGATCAGATATCGACTAAGTTTCAGAAAAGGATCTAAACATAAAATTTTGCCTCCCGCGTGTACTCTTTAATTGTGGCAAATCCTAAACACTTAAGCCCCTGTTTCTTCCGATTATTGTCTTTGGAGGCCAAGCTCCATGGAGCTCGGTTTTGAAAATTTTAAATCTCTATTTTCTATGTTACATAAAATTCCGAAAAGAAAAACACAGATATACACGGAAGCATAACATACATGTGTGTAAATTTTCAGGGCAAAATAAGCTGAGACGAGGTTTGTGCAAAAATATAAATATTAGGTTTTTTAACACATGATATTATTCATCCCTCCAGACCATGTATTTATCTTTTTTGTACAGGTCGCATTTCAATGTTTTTTCATCCTGAAATTTTACACACATACACATAACATCCTTGTTTACTTGTATATTTTTTTCCTAAATTTGATGAACTTTTTTTTCAAAACGATGAAGTTTTCTAAATTTGATGTTTTTTTTTTCAAAATTGATGAATTTTTTCGAAATCAATGAACCTTTTTTTTGTGAATCAATGATTTTTTTCTTCAAATTTGATGTTTTTTTTACAAAACCAATGAACATTGAAGTTAACAAACTTTTTCAATTTTGATGATTTTTCTTAAAAAAACCAATGAACATTGAAGTTAATGAACTTTTTTCAAACTCGTGAACTATTTTTAAAATTCGATGATTTTTTTCACAATTTTACGAACTTTTCTCCAAAAAACTATGGGCTTTTCTAAATCTGAAGAAACTCTTTTTCAAAATCGATAACCCTTTTTCAAATGTATGAATTTTTTTCCAAATTTCGATGAACTTTTTCCCAATTCAAGAACTTTCTTTAAATTTGTAAACCTGTTCAAATCCGTGAATTTTTTTTCCTGAAGTCACGATATATATATATTTTATTTTATTTGCATGTTTTTAAAGTCAACGAATGACCGGTAACTTGTCAACCATCAACCGGTCACCCGTTGCACGAAACCGTACGAAGATGTGTGCTGGCAAGCAATTTTCACTTTGCCTCGTGATTGGCCAGTCCATACCAGAAGCCGAGTGGGCGCTAGAAACACCCTCCCCTTTTTATGTCGGGTCCTTGTGCTAAATACAGATTGAATATTGTTCTTTGGGCCAGGCCAAATTGTGTTATATGAGTTCGCAATATCGAAGAAGGAAAGGATATCATCATGAGAGTTTGAGGCAATCATATTTAGCGTGTACTCGGAGGATAGCAATGTAACACGTACCCTAGACGCAAGGGTCGCTTCAACTCGACCGGCCTTTTTCTATTTTCCCGCCACCGGTTTTGGGTAGGTTCCCACTGGTTCAGAGCAATCTCTGAACTGTTATTTTTTGTTTTTGTTTTTATTTTATTTTTGTATTTTTTTTCAAAGTCATGAAAATTTTGATATTCATATTTTTTTTTCAAATATGTGAATATTTTTTTAAATTCGTGTACCAATTTTTGATTGTTTTAATTCATGTTTTTAAATATATGCACATTTTTCAAATTCATGAACATTCTCTTTGAAATTCAGAACATATTTAAATATGTTACATTCTATGAATCGACCAAAAACTTTTTGAAATAGGGAATAATTTTGGGAATGCATCAGTTTTTCGAATTTGTGAACATTTTTGTGAATCATGAAGTTTTCCTTTAATTTTAGAACTATTTTATGAATTCATGAATATTTGTTGAATTGACGAACATTTCATGAAATTCATGAACATTTGTTTTCTAAATTTGAAACATTTTCTCCAATTTGTGAACTTATTTTAAGATTTGCGATTATTTCTATAATTCAGCAACATTTTAAAAAATTGTGAATGTTTTTTTTTCAAATTTCGTACATTTTTCAAAATCATGGAGATTATTTTAAATATTTAATTTTATTTAAACTAGCAAAAAAAGAAAGATAATCAAAAGAGAAAAAGGAAAAAGGGTGCCCTGCTCCGCACATGGGCTGTCCCTAATGGGCGCGCGGGGAGGGGGGG
>LR738710.1:131962953-132047008 GCA_902687465.1 Secale cereale
GGGGTGCGTGTTACATTACTTTCCACTCCGCACAAACAGCTATATTGCTAAGCTCTCTGCTCTGCTCCCCCACCTGATCCTCCTCGAAAAAAATTCCCTCTCGTTAGGGTTTGGCTTCTCTCGGTGGCGTCCTTGTCGCCGTTGAGTCATCGCTTCTTCCTTCCCTCCGTTCTGTACCAGGGATCCAAGTCAGACTGTCCCTCTGGACGTGTTTGAGGGTTACCCTGTCTACGACGGATCGGGTTTGGCTCCCCCCTCGTTATATTGCCCAGCTCTATGTTGTAGATCGGGTAGGATTTTTGGCTGATGGATGCGGACGCTGGAGGCGGATCGGCTTCGGCCGGCGGGTCTTCTTCTGCAGCAGTGATTGAGCAATTGATGGCAGAGCTTGGACTCCATGAGGACGATATGGATGATGTGGTGGTGGATGAAGCTGCGGTACCCAAGGAGGCAGCAAGATGGCTGGCAGTGGCGCGGGTTCACATCGATAAAACCTACAGCCAGGGCTGGTTCTTTAGAAACATGAGAGCAGCCTGGAATCTGGCGCAGCCTGTTAATTTCAAGCCTCTTGAAGCTAATCTATACACCTTGCAGTTCCACTGTCTTGGTGATTGGGAAAGAGTTATGCAGGAGGGCCCATGGAATTTCAGAGGGAATGCAGTCATCATCACGCCATATGATGGTGTTACTCAGCCTTCCATGGTCAAGTTAGATACTTTGGATATTTGGATTCAGATTCATGATGTCCCGAGTTTGTTTGCACATCTGGTGCCTGCGTTGGCGTGAAAGTGGGCGAGGTTCTGTTTACTGAACATGCTTCATATGACTTCACGGGAAATTTTTACCGTGTTTGGGTCAAGATTAATGTCAACAAGCCTTTGAAAGAACGCAGTGTCTCTTGTCAGAGAAGGGAAGAGACAAATCTATAGGGTGAAATACGAGAGGTTGCCGAATTGGTGCGCAGTTTGCGGACACTTGGGCCACGTGTTTAAAGAACATGGCGATGGGATTCACCCACCATCAGCACTAGTTTTTAAAGACCTGAGAGCATCATGGTCTATGCGTCCTCCTAGCCAGAACCCTGGAGGTAGCCGAGGGCGCCGGGGAGGCAGAAGTGGAGGCCGAGGCAGAGGCAACCGGGAAGGTGGCAGAGGTGTATATAGGGACGCCAGCTTTGATGAGGATAGGGACACAGGTCCCTCTGCTATGCACATGGATGATCTGAGCAGGAAAAGGGCTGAAAGGACAGAAGTTGATCTCGATGGTAGCAAGGGAACTGAAAATCAGACTATACCGAAAGGCAATGAGCTGGCGCTAGTTCCGTTCGGAGGGGACGTGGTCAGTCCTCCACCAGTGAGAGACATGAAGCGCACAAAGACAGGAGGAAGAGTGGGTGATGTTCAGGGTAACATGGTGAAAAATTTGGCGGGCTCCTTCGAGGGGCACCGCCCAACCCAATGAGTGTATTATGCTGGAACTGTCGTGGGGCGGGCAACGCCGTGACAGTCAATGAACTTCGCACTCTCGCGAAGAATTTTGCCCCTTCCCTCCTGTGCATTGTTGAGACACAAATAGATGGATCGAGGGTCGAATCTTATGCTAGTACTTTAGGTTTTGATAAAGCTTATGCAGTTGATAGTCAAGGTAGAAGTGGTGGAATAGGGCTTTTTTGGAATGATGAAATAAAGGTTGAAATTTTGGGTTACTCTTGTTATCATTTGGATGTTTCTATGGAGGAGCAGGGGCGAGACGTCTAGCGCCTAACGTGTGTTTATGGAGAGGCCCAAACCCACCTAAGACACCAAACTTGGACGGTTTTGAAGAATATCAGTACTTTGAGCTCCCTCCCTTGGTTGTGTATTGGCGATTTCAACGAAGTTTTACGTCCGGAGGAACATGTGGGGATTGGTCAGCGGAGCAATGCACAAATTCAGGCCTTTAGAGAGACAACAGATGTTTGCATGTTGATGGACATCGGCTACAAGGGCAGGTTTTGGACCTTTGAGAAGAAAGTGACGGGGGGCTCTTACACCAGATGCAGGCTTGATAGGGCGCTAGCTAACCCGCAATGGATGACATGCTTTCCTCTAGCGTCTCTTGAACACCATGATGCGGCCACATCGGACCACGGCCCGGATTTTCTTGATATGGGGCGAGCTCAAGATGGTGTAAAAAACCGGCCCTTCCGGTATGAGTCTATGTGGGAGAGGCATGAAGGCTTTGGGGATGTTGTGAACGATGAATGGTCTGCTGTTGGACCATGTGGGAGTGTGCAGGAGCTGCGGGACAAACTTGCGGGAGTCTCTAGAGGTCTGACTAACTGGAGTAAACAGGCTTTCGGAAACGTTCGCCGAGAGATTAAAGGCCTCAAAAAGAGGATAGAAGAGTTGAGAGGCGATCCGCTTCGCCTAGGCCCATCACATGTTGAGTTGAAAATTAACGAGAGGCTGGTCGAGCTCTATCATCGTGAGGAAATTATGTGGAGGCAGCGCGCACGCACGGAGTGGCTATCGTGTGGAGACAAGAACACGAGATTTTTCCACCTCCGGGCTAGTTTGCGCAGAAAGAAAAATATGATTAAAGCTCTTGAAAACTCCTTGGGCGTGTTGGTGGATAATCAGGAAGGACTAAGGGCTATGACAGACGCATTCTACCAAGACCTATATACATCGGAAGGTGTTCAGGGTCTAGATGAGGTCCTTGCTCATGTTCCGTGTAAAGTTACATCCGACATGAATGCAGTGTTATGTGCTCCCTACAACAAGGAGGAGGTCAAGAATGCTTTGTTTCAAATGTTTCCCACAAAAGCGCCGGGGCCGGATGGCTTCCCGGCTCAGTTCTATCAGCGGCACTGGGAGATGTGTGGGGATGATGTGACCAACGTTGTGCTCAGGATTGTGAGGGGGGAGGAGAGCCCAGAATGCATAAATGACACTGTCCTTGTTCTCATACCGAAGGTTACAAATCCTACGTTGCTCTCACAGTTCAGGCCTATTAGTTTATGCAATGTCCTCTACAAGATAGCTTCGAAGGTGATAGCAAATAGATTAAAACAAATCCTCCCAGATATTATTTCAAAAGAACAATCTGCGTTTGTCCCCGGGAGGTTGATTACGGATAATATTAGTTGTGCCTATGAATGTCTACACTTCATGAAGCGAAACAAATCTAAGAACAATAGTTTTTGTGCCCTCAAGTTGGATATGATGAAAGCCTATGACAGATTGGAGTGGGACTATCTTAGGGTCATCATGAGAAAGTTGGGTTTCGCCCAGGTATGGATTGATACAGTTATGGCTATGGTATCATCTGTTTCTTTTTCAGTGCTCTTTAATGGTGAGAAGCTTGAAAAGTTTAATCCATCCATAGGGATCCGGCAGGGAGATCCTATCTCCCCTTACCTTTTCTTGATTGCAGCAGAGGGCCTTTCGTGCCTCCTGAAATCCAGTTCTCGGTCATCATTGTTGGAAGGTATTAAGGTGGCCTCCTCGGCTCCGCCGGTGAATCAACTTTTATTTGCTGATGACAGCCTGTTGCTTTTCAAGGCTAGTGTGGAGGGTGCAGAAGAGGTTTCAAACCTATTGGACGAGTACTGTAGGGCATCGGGGCAGAAGATTAACAATGCAAAATCATCCATCTTTTTCAGCAAAGGGTGCCCACAGGCAGTGAGAGAAGGGGTGAAAACCAAATTACAAGTGCAGAATGAATCGCTCAGTGATCGATATCTGGGGATGCCGACCGAGGTTGGTCATTCTAAAAATGGGACATTTAAGTACCTCCGGGATAGAGTATGGGAGAAGGTAAAAGGCTGGATGGGAAAACTTCTGTCTGCTGCCGGGAAGGAGATTCTGATAAAGTCAGTAGCTCAGTCTATCCCTGTTCTTTCGATGTCATGTTTCAGACTCCCAAGAGGCTTATGTGAAAGTGTTTCAACCATCATACGACAGTTCTGGTGGGGTAGTAAGAGAGGAAGAAGAAAACCCGCTTGGGTTGCATGGGATGTTATGACCAGACCAAAGCATATGGGAGGCCTTGCTTTCAGGGATCTATAGCTTTTTAATCTTGCTCTCTTGGTAAGACAATCATGGAGGTTATTGACAGAACCAGAATCGCTAAGCGGCTGCATCCTAAAAGCAGCATACTTCCCAAACTGTTCACCGCTAGATGCTGAATTGGGAAACCACCCATCACAAATATGGAGATCTATACTGGATGGGAGGGACATTATGGCGCAAGGAATTGTAAGGAGGATAGGGGATGGTGAAACAACTAGCATCTGGGACCACAACTGGATCCCTCGAGCCAGCTACAAGTGACCAATCACTTCGGTAGTACCGAACCCTCCACAGAGAGTTTCTGAGCTGATCGAGCAGTCCACGTGGAAAGAGGAAGTTGTCCGATCGGTATTTACACCTTTTGACACTGAAGCAATCCTCAAGATACCACTTTGCACAAGAAGGATCAAAGACTTTTGGGCCTGGTATGAGGAGAAGCGAGGATTTTTCTCAGTTGGATCGGCATATCGGATGCTAGTGCGGACGAAGTACAATAGGGAGGGCTGGTTGGAACGCCGGGAGAGTTCGTCGCATGTGGAGGCAGAAAGCGAGGGGTGGAAATCATTATGGCAAGTTCAAGTCCCTTCAAAAATTCGCGTATTTGTGTGGCGGTTGGCGAGACATTCCATACCCTCCGTTGAGGTACTCCATCGTCGGAATATGTCAACTACTTCCTCATGCAATCTTTGTGGAGCTGATGATACATGGAGACACGCGTTACTAAATTGTCCGGTCTCTCGAAGCACCTGGGCGTTATCATCAGAGGAGATCCTATATCAAATGAGCATCCACCAGGAAGAGAACGCAAAGGAATGGATCTTTGCGATGAACAAAGCTTTATCATCAGTGGAATTTGTGACGCTATGGGCCATCTGGAGCGCGCGGAGAAAGGCCATACACGAGGATATCTTCAAAAGCCCCCATGCTATCCATGGACATATAACTTCTTATCTGGCAGAACTACAGGCGCTATCAAGTAAACATGAAGGGAGAAGCAGTGTGCAGCGGCAGCAGCGACGCATGGGGTGGATTGCACCTCCGGATGATTTTGCTAAACTGAATGTTAATGCGGCTGTTATCAAGGGTCGAGGAGGAGCGGTAGGAGCGGTTTGCAGGAGTAAGCAGGGCGTTTTCCTTGGAGCATCTGCGATAGTGTTCAATAACATCGATGATCCAGCTACACCGGAGGCTTTGGCTATTCGAGAGGGACTGGCTCTGGCAGAAGTTTTGAATCTAAATCAACTACAGCTCGCTTCAGACTGTGAAGGAGTGGTACGAGATGTGAAGTGTGGAACTGCTGCAGATTTTGGAGCGATCATCAATGAAATACCATTAAATTCAATGTCATTCATTTTTTGTAATATAGTCTATGAAAGTAGGAGCTCAAATGTTGAGGCTCACAATCTAGCGAAGTATGCTTTAAGTCTAGGGTTTGGCCGCCATGTTTGGCTCGGACAACCCGATGGTATCATTTCATCCCTGTAAACATTATGGTGGTTTGAATAAAGCTTCGCGAGATTGTCTTAAAAAAAAACTAGGCAAGTCGGTGAATAGGAGGCCCTAGAGTTTGTGGCCTATCTTATGACTAAATTAGGCTCACATATGCGCCAAGAGTCGATACATCTTCTTTCACACTCAAGCTTGTCACGCCCAAGTGAACAATTTGTTACAATTGCTTTTTTCCAGAAAGGTCATCATGACTAGCTTTGACTCGAGAAAAGCTTTACATCATCAACTAGTTTACCAAGAAGGAACCTAGGGGGCCATCGTTCCAAGTGCTAGTGTCTCCATTGCAAAACCTAAATTGAGCTAGCTCACGAGCCACACTATTAGCCTCTCTAATATAATGTTTAAATTTGACCTTCCCTGCCAAGTCCAAGAATTCCGCATAAATTGTTGTTGCATCATCCCATCATCTTTTGACTTGTGCAAAAATTTATTACCCCCGAAGAATCTTATTCAGCTTCAATTGCTTGAAATCCTAGGGAATTAGCAAAAGCTAGTCCATCCCTAGCCTCAGTTGTAACGCATCACCAGCATACAGGTAATATACGCATGTAGCAGCAATAAATCTTGCCTTGATATTGCGTAAGATCGCCGATGAAGCTCATGTCCCGTCATGAACATGGAACACCGCATCCACTTTTAGTTTCACATATCAAAGTTCAGTCGTTGTCCATCTCTTATCAGCTTCAGGCAACAGTGTAGTCTTTTGCGGCATTACTAGCAATTGATGTAATCGAAGCAACACATCTCCCAGCTAGAGGAACACTCTCCATTAGTTAGTTGTCATGAGCGATCAATTAGACCAACATGCTACAACGATTGCTTCTCTGATCCCAACCCTAGGAGCATGCGGTAATGAGATAGAAGCGAAAGACAAAGGTATTCCAAGACAAGCGAACCTAATCGGACGATAGCTAAATTATCTACTATCAGGTTGTAGATGCCAAGTCTCAATAGGGCATTCACTGGACATGGAAATATGTCTATTGCCAAGTATCGATCGGACCGGGACAACCCATGCAAACTCTGCGAGCAGTAGATTTGAACTTTTCTCGGGACATCAAAGCTGCCAAATTGTCTTCTATATTGGGTTGTGCACTGATGGACCATGGCCTATGGGGGGCTGCACCTAAATTTTTGTGCCATTCCACATGATAGGGCATCTTAACTGAAAATACACTAGTTCTGGTGTGGTGCCATGAAATAAAATCCTCAAAGGCAGCAAAATGTAAAGAAACGTGAAGAATTATCCTAGCGTCCACCAGATTGAATACATCTCTAAACAGTGCCTCGTCCCACAGTTCGGTTGTTGGATTAGTGAGGTCCGAGACCTTGGAAATGAAAGTGTAACCTCTCGGCATAATGATATGCCTATCTAGACTAATGCGCCCAATTTGTCCCCTATTAGATGTTTGTAGTTCCGCTACTAGATTTACCACGTGAATGAAGAATCTTTTTTAGGGAGAGTTGTTAAGATATTGCCATTTGGGTAATACTTAGGACACATCACCTTAACATAGAGAGAGTAAGCAAGGTATCAATCTCCAACACTATTTAGCCACCATGGCCAAATTAAACGCGTGAAGATCTCGAAATTAAACGCAGTTCCAGGAGTATTACTGACGAGTATGTAGCATTGTCTGCATATGGGCAGTGCGTTGTTAAATTAGATGACGACCCACACCTTGTTGTGGGAATGTTTGCAATATTTCAACAATGTTTTGGTTATAAGAAACATGAATATTTGAAATAATAGTTTTTGAATGAATATACTTAAGAATTAAATGTAAATAGCATAATACTTCCTCCGTTCCTAAATATTTGTCTTTCTAGGGATTTCAACAAGTGACTACATACGAAGCAAAATGAGTGAATCTACACTAAAAAATATGTCTACATACATCCGTATGTTGTAACCATTTGAAATGTTTAGAAAGACAAATATTTGAGAATGGAGGGAGTATAATGGAATTTTCTATGCATGTTTGCATGTTGAGGTGGGGTTTTATTATGCATAGTTTCATGTTGAGGTGGGCTTTTTTCATGCTTGTTGAATGATGAAGTGGCATGTACGCATGTTGAGAGAAATATATTAGTGGGGGTTAGCTATTTAGATATAGAAAGTGGACGTAGAATTTCCCTTAGATAGGTTTCCAGTACCCTCAAGATTGGAGTGGAATTTCTGGAGTTGCATGTCTGAATCCTGGAACTGCAATTTCAAATTCAGTACTGGTAAATTCTGTGTCTGGCCATTTGTGCCACTGCTCGTCCGAATTAGATCAAACGGCCCTGGATCCATATGGAAATTAAACTTCGGATAGTACATACAGTTTCGCTAAAGCACATGAAATTCCCAGGTAACCCAAGTAGTACTAGCAACGTGGAAAACTGTTGAGCCATCATAGAGTTACACTAGTTACAGCAGGCATAAACAGGTTGCGGATCAGAAGCAGAGTTTCATATCATTTGCAGCATCGTCTCTTTCTTCAACGGCTGTCTCTTCAGTTGCCTCTCTCTGGGAAAGCATCTCCTTTCTG
The DNA here is from genome assembly GCA_902687465.1 of Secale cereale. Taxonomy (NCBI): domain Eukaryota; kingdom Viridiplantae; phylum Streptophyta; class Magnoliopsida; order Poales; family Poaceae; genus Secale; species Secale cereale. The sequence goes on from LR738710.1 coordinate 131,971,052, forward strand.
GTGGAGGACGGCGGAGGGGAGCAGCGCGGCCGTCGTCTGGTGGAGGCGGTCCCGGAAGGGAAGCGGCGCCACAAATGGCGGTGTGAGCGGCGCGGCGAGGCTGGGAGATGGCCTCGTGCCGGTGTAGTCGGAGATGGGATGCGGATTTTTCAAACACCTGCACCGGGGCCGCGCTATCCTAGCGGTCGAACTGGTGAGCTTTTCCTCGAGATGCCCGTCGCTCGATGGTTGTTTAGCGTACGCGTTACCGTGTCAGTTGCATGCCACAGTCACTGTAGTTGTAGGGTAACAGCTGCAGCAGTAGGCCAGCACTTTATTATCTTCTACCGGCTCTGTCTGCGTACCGACCCGTGAATACATCTAGTCTCCCCCCCTCCCAGACCCCTGCTTGCTCTGTTGACTTGCGCTCTAATGGCTTGTGTGCAAGGAGGCGAATCAATGGCGCTGGCGCTCTCAGCCACAGGGGCCTCTCCGGCGGATGGCGTCCGGTACGTATCAATGGCGCCGGCGCTCTCGAGTGCGGGGGCCTCGCCCGGGACGCGGGTATTTAAGTTCCCCAATGTGATTCTGATTCCCCTTTCCTTGATTCATTCTGTGGCCTGACCGCAGATCCAACACCGCCGCCGCCGAGCCGTTCCTGGCATGCCGGCAGATAGATGGAAGGGAGGCGGTGGCTGATCTATACTGGCAGTCAAGCGAACATGATATTGGGCATGCCCCAGAGGAGACGACCTACTCCAAGTAAGTATATCCAATCTCAGTGTGTGGGATCCAAGAATCGCAGTATCAAGCTCGTGTATGTTCTCTTATAACTGTTCTCGAATGTTCAGTGCGCACCTGGGACTAGTAACTCCTCCGGCCACTTTGAGGGGCGCCAATACATATGCCTACGGCTGCAATCTTAATTCAGATGCACCTACCGGGGATTCTGGACACGCTATAGTTGTGCCTGGATGGAAGAAAAGGTAAGCATCCGTCCACCAAGATATAGAAAAATAAAAAAAATCAATTCAACGTTGGTGTCCTGATGCGGTGTATTCGTGGTTGCGTTAATGTTATTATTCTGAAATCTTGATGGCACGTGCCTGGCTACATAAGTTGTAGATCTTACTAGAATTCATGGTCTGTGAAAATGACTTGTTTGATAAAAATGATGATTATTTTCTGTAATAAATTGGCATGCTTGTGTGATAATGATATCTGTAATAAATTGGCATGCTTGTGTGATAATGATAATAAATCGCTGACATTATGTTCAGGAATATCGGGGCTGAAGGCCCTGACACAAGGACACCTGAAAGGATCGATATGGTTGACTAGAGGGGGGGGGGGGTGAATAGGCAACTAACAATTTTTAACTTTTCTTAACCACTTTAAAATAAGCGACAAAGTAAGTTGTCTAGATAATCTTCTAAGATGACAACTAGAGGAAAGAAGGATAACAACTACACATGCATGCTATAGGAGTTGAACAAGTAAAGCATGCAAAAGTAAAGGTAAGAAATAACCACAAGTGGAACCGGTGGAGACGAGGATGTGTTGCCGAAGTTCCTTCCCTTTGAAGGGAAGTACGTCTCCGTTGAAGCGGTGTGGAGGCACAATGCTCCCCAAGAAGCCACTAGGGCCACCGTATTCTCCTCACGCCCTCACACGATGCAAGGTGCCGTGATTCCACTAGTGATGCCCTTGAAGGCGGCAACCGAACCTTTACAAACAAGGTTGGGGCTATCTCCACAACTTGGAGGCTCCCAACAAACCACAAAGCTTCACCACAATGGAATATGGCTTCGAGGTGACCTCAACCGTCTAGGGTGCTCAAACACCCAAGAGTAACAAGATCCGCAAGGGATTAGTGGGGAGAATCAAATATCTCTTGGTGGAAGTGTAGATCGATGCCTCCTCAAGCAATCCCGAGCAAATCAACAAGTTTGCTTGGCTAGGGAGAGAGATCGGGCGGAAATGGAGCTTTTGGAGCAACAATGGAGTAGTGGGGGAAGAGGTAAGTCTTCTTGGAGAAGAAGACCCCCTATATATAGTGGGGGAACAAATCCAACCGTTATTAGAGTTTTCAGCCCGCAGAGAGCGGTAGTACCGCGCATGAGTTGCGGTACTACCGCTGGCTGAGCGGTACTACCGCTTTGAGAGCGGTACTACCGCTTAGGCAAAATAGTGCGACATGATTGACAACCACGGATGAAATAAATTACATCCGTGGCTACATCCGCAGGGAAAACGGTAGTAGCAAAATGCGACACGGTACTACCGCTTGGGTTAAGCGGTACTACCGCATTGGATGCGGAAGTAAAAAATTACTTCCGCATCAACTTCTGTACTTAGAATCAGCGCCTGAGCCAGATACACGGTACTACCGCTCTGGAGACGCGGTACTACCGTCAGAGCGGTACTACCGTGTCGGCAGGCGGTACTACCGTGTATCTGCGCGGTACTACCGCTTGGTTGAGCGGTACTACCGCTTGCCAGGCAGATGATCAGTTAAGAAGTCACAGTTTGCATATACGAAAAATAACCGGTTGGACCTCCAGAGAAGCAAGGAAAGGTGGTGCGAGAGTAGGATGTGTACGTGTTGATTCTATCCAAACCTTTCCGACGCGGACCCCCTCTTAATAGTACGGCTTTCCTATTACTCAAAGCCACCGACAGGGAGCAAAAAGGAAACACCGTCTCCCATAGAATCCGAGGGGCAAACAATCGTCTTGTGCCTAAGGGAGATATACCTGTATGAGCTTAGAGCACACGATCAGTCCGCAAATGCATTGTCATCAATCACCAAAACTACTTAGGGAGAAATATGCCCTTACAATCTCCCCCTTTTTGGTGTATTGATGACAATACTTGATTTGCACAGGGAAGAGATAATAGAGTAAGCAATCCAAGCCCTAGAGTACAGGTGAGCTCCCCCTGGATGTGTGCCTACACAAGATTATGCTTTGGACTGCACAGCACACATACTAGGTACAGAGCTCCCCTATAATCTACACACGAGATACTCTATATAAAAACTAACTGCTCTGGATAAACATTAAAGACATAACGATAAGTTCAACGATAACGGGGCATATGTCTTACACCATATGATAGTCTCACGCACACGACACAAACACGCAAATAAACCAGAGTTCAAAGAAACACAAGAGCACAAGACGCAAATCACTCTCCCCCTTTGTCATCGAGACACCATAAAGGGGAAAGAGGACATTAAGACAGGTGGCAGCCCTGGAGAAACTCAGTCGTCGTACTCATCATCAGACTCTGGCTGCTCCTCCTAATACTCCTCATCAGACTCTGACCACTTGTACCCCTGGCGGGCCATCCAAGTAGCCTCAGGGGTGATGTTATCCTCAGATCCATTGGACACTTCCTCTCCATAGACAGCCAGAATCTTCTTGTCACGCTGGCGCGTCTTCTTGTCAGTCACATGAGCACGGTATTGCCCCTTAGCCTGCATGCAGAAGAGGGCCTTCATCTTTTGCTTAAGCTTTTTAGCCCAAGAAGGCTCCTCCACAGCAGAGGAAGAAGAAGGGGCAAATGTGCCAGAGCGCACATCAGCAGCCTCCTCCACAGGCTCCTCAGCAGTGCCCATCTGGGCTGCAGCAGCTTGAGCACGAGTGGTGGTGTTGGCCCATCGAGTCTTGACGCGAAGACGGATGGGATCATGGCGGAAGCAGTCGGCCTCGAACTCCTCCTCTGGGTACAACTTCTCCCAAGTCTTGGAGATCAGCAGAAACAAGTATGGACCATAGATGGGTACCTTGCGAGAGTAGATGGCAAAACGGAGCTCATTCCACATGATGTGGGATATGTCAAGTGGTGCAGTCTGGGATGAGCGAGCCTCTTGACACATGAGCAGCATGTCAACCAGGTAGGCATGGACCTTGTCCTTATCTCCAACATGAGGGAACAGAGTGTTGCGAAAGATCCGATACATGATGTCCAAGAAGGGGTTCAACACCCAAGTCTGTTTGCCACTAGCAAGAGTCTTTTCCTCATAAAATGGAAGCAGCCTGTCTTTGTTTGCAGATTCAGGATTGGCGTGAGGCCGAAAACCAATTGGGTTATGGAGACCCTCATCAGGAATCTGAAGAAGATCCATGAACTCCTTCCAAGAAGAGGTCATCTTGTGACCATTGGTCATCCATGTCATGGGGCGATCCTTCTTGGTTTGGAAATTGACAGAGGCATAGAACTGAGCAATAATCTCTGGATCAAAGTCATTCTGGAAGGTCATGATGTGCTCTAGGCCCAACTGCTCGATCAAATCAAGAGCCTTTGCAAAGTATGCCCGGTTCTTGTCCTTCCTCATGTGATCCACATCCACCCAGTGAGCATCCACATAAAGATTGGTCTTGGTCTTGAGCACCTCATGGTAGATGCGAAACTGCTGCTTGGTCCAGAAGATATCATCTCCAGGAAAGTGCTCACGGGGTTCTCCATATGGGTTGAGCTTCCTTCGTGACATGAACTCAGCAGCAGGCATCTCCTCCATAGACATTGAGGATTCCTTACGCTTGTTGGCAGAAGTCTTGTACCTGCGCTGGGGATTGGAGCCCTCTAGCACATCACTTGGGGTACGCAGATGCTTGGATCCGGTGTCGCGGACAGGGTTGGTACGACGACCCTCAAAACCGGAGCCACCACCTAAAAACACAAACACAAGACCACGACAACACAAACACAAGAAGAATCAATGCCAAAGCCTCGATAAACACAAGAAACCAGGAGAAATAGGAAAGTGATCATGCTACGAAGAAAATATGACACAAGCGGTAGTACTGCTGACCCTACGCGGAAGTAAAAAATTAGTACCGCAGGGTAAGCGGTAGTACCGCATGACGGATGCGGTAGTACCGCATACGTTGCGGTAGTAATATTTTATTTCCGCAAGAAGAGGCGGAACTAAAAAATTAGTACCGCAATGTAAGAGGTAGTACCGCATATGGATGCGGTAGTACCGCATACGTTGCGGTAGTAAGATTTTACTTCCGCAAGAAGAGGCGGAACTAAAAAATTAGTACCGCAATGTAAGCGGTAGTACCGCATATGGATGCGGTAGTACCGCATACGTTGCGGTAGTAAGATTTTACTTCCGCTAGAGGAGCGGAAGTAAAAAAAAATAGTGCTGCATGCAGAGCGGTAGTACCGCGTTGGGCCGCGGTAGTACCGCTCGGCAAGCAGTACTGGATTTTTACTTCCGCCCGAGCGGTAGTACCGCTGAGGACAGCAGTAGTACCGCTCAGGTCAGATCAGATTTGGACCAGATCGTGCGGTAGTACCGCGGTTCTCCAGCGGTAGTACCGCGCGAAACAGATCTGAGAAGAGCAGATCTAGAAACGGCCAAAGAGATTGACTCACGGTACTACGGCTGTTCATAGTATCTTGGTAGCAACAAACATAATCGTATTTCTAGTGCACAAACACTCTCCCACATCCTAAGCATCCATGGATGAGAACACGAAGAACACAAGAACACTAAGCATCTCCCCTAACCCTGAAAACACAAGCAAGGCAACAAGAAGAGGGGAAAAGGGGAGAAACCTTCATCCATGGCAAGAGGGCGTGGTGGGGATCGATCCCACCGGTCGGAATGCGAGGAGAGTGGCCGAGGGAGGAGATCCGGCGAGGTCCTCCGGCGGCGTTCTTGAGAGAGAGACATGGACGACGTGGGGGTTAGGAGTGAATGGGTATGGGGGAGATGGAACTCCCCCTGCCTGCTTATAACCCCCACTCGTTCGGATATTTGCGGTAGTACCGCGGTCATCGCGGTAGTACCGCTCGCCAGGCGGTAGTACCGCCCTACCAGCGGCAGTAAAAAAAATTACCGCCGTGCTGGATGTGCGGTAGTACCGTAGGTCCTTTGCGGTAGTACCGTAACCGATCACGGTAGTACCGCTCCCCCAAGAGAATGCACGAAAAGACAAGAGGCTTTAAGCACTAAAGAGAGTAAAACAACCGCGTGCACAAGCAAAACAAGTAACACAACTCCTCATAAGAGGGCGGTGGCCGAGGCCACCTATGTTTGAGTTTTATAGATATGGCACCGCGAAGAATTATCCTTGGGCCCATGATCAATACTCGACTTGAAGCATTTAAGCCAACTTGTATGGCAAATGATAAAGATTTGGTTAGTTTATGCATAATAGGGGGAGGAATAGTTCATTGAGAGAACAATACTCCTCCTAAGTCCATGCCTACATCTAGACAAGATAGCTATCTCGAGTGTGAGGAGTGTGTGCACAGATTCAAATCACATTGCTCAAATCGAAGATATTTAGCTCATGCCTTAACTCGCGAAATCTTGCTTCATCCAGAGGCTTCATGAAGATATCTGCAAGGTTATCATGAGTGTTGACGTAGTGAAGCTCGATTTCTCCTTGCCTTATGTGATCCCGGATGAAGTGATACCGAATCTCAATAAGCTTCGTCTTGAAGTGAAGCACCGGGTTGAGAGAAATCTTGATGGCACTTTCATTGTCACACCAAAGAGGCACTTTGTCACAAGTGACACCGTAATTTTTTAAAGTTTGCCTCATCCATAAGAGTTGAGGACAGCAACTGCCAGCGGCCACATATTCTGCTTCGGTGGACAAGAGAGATACACAACTTTGCTTTTTGGAAGACCAACTAACAAGAGAGCAACCAAGAAATTGGCACCCTCCCGAGGTGGACTTCCTATCCAATTTGTCTCCCGCCCAGTCAGAATCAGAGAAACCAACAAGGTTGAAATTTGCTCCTCTTGGGTACCATAAGCCAAAGTTTGGGGTATGAGCCAAATATCGAAAGATTCGCTTGATAGCCACAAAGTGACTTTCCTTAGGTGAGGCTTGAAACCATGCACAAATTCCCACACTCAACATAATATCCGGTCTAGATGCACAAAGGTAAAGCAAGGATCCGATCATAGAGCGATATACCTTTTGATCCACCGCTTTACCATTGGGATCAATGTCAAGTTGGCATTTGGTTGGCATCGGAGTAGTAGCCGGCTTGACATCACTAAGATTGAACCTCTTGAGCATGTCTTGAGTATACTTGGATTGTTTGATGAAGATGCCTTCTCTTCTTTGTTTGATCTCAAATCCAAGGAAGTACTTCAACTCTTCCATCATGGACATCTCAAAATGTGTGGTCATGAGTGCGGCGAACTCATCATTGAAAGCTTTGTTAGGAGAACCAAAGATAATATCATCAACATATAGTTGGCATACAAACAACTCCCCTTTGACCTTCTTAGTAAAAAGAGTGGGGTCGATTTTCCCAATTTCAAACCCACGATCTTGTAGCAACTCGGTAAGGTGCTCATACCACGCTCGTGGGGCTTGTTTAAGGCCATAGAGTGCCTTATCGAGTTGATACACATGATTGGGGAACTTAGGATCCTCGAACCCCGGGGGTTGTTTAACATACACCAACTCATTAATGGGACCATTAAGAAATGCACTTTTCACATCCATTTGTTGCAATTTAAAGTTATGATGGGAAGCATAGGCAAGCAACAAACGAATGGATTCAAGACGAGCAACGGGGGCAAAGGTTTCACCGTAGTCGATACCCTCAACTTGGGAGTAGCCTTGAGCCACCAGACGTGCCTTGTTGCGGATGACAATGCCATGGGCATCTTGCTTGTTCTTAAAGATCCATTTGGTTCCAATGACATTATGGTTCTCCTTTGGTCTTGGCACCAGACGCCACACTTTGTTGCGCTCGAAGTTATTGAGTTCTTCATGCATGGCATTGAGCCAGTCAGGGTCTTCGAGCGCCTCATAAACCTTCTGAGGTTCAACAAAGGAGACAAAAGCTTGATGAGCACAATAGTTTGCTAATTGTCTACGAGTGCTTACCCCCCTTTTGATGCTTCCTAAAATGTTCTCAATGTGATGCTCGTTGGAAGCAAGCCTGGAGGCAACTTTTGCAGCACGACGCTCTAATTGCTCTTCAAGTGATAACTGAGGAGCACTGAGTTGATCATCTTGAGCGTCGTCAGGAGCTAGATCTTGATCTTGAGCTTCCTCTTGACCTTGATCTTGCTCGGGGGACTGAACTTGGCCTTGTGCATCAATTGGTAGTTCTTCACCAACTTGAGATTGATCTTGCACTTGGCCTTGTTCATCAGGTTGAGGGCCTTCACTTTGTTCTTCGCAAGCGTGTGGGTCTTGGGTTGGTGATGGTTCCACTTGAGTGGAACATTGTCCTTCTCCTTCGGCCACAAGGGGTTCCTCAACGGGTAGGATATATCCAACACCCATTCTTCTTATGGCTTGAGGAGGAATTTTATCACCTGCATCACTAGTACCACTTTGCTCCACTTGGGAGCCGTTATTTTCATCAAACTCTACTTTACTCGTCTCCTCTATGAGTCTAGTGGACTTGTTGAGGACACGGTAAGCATGAGAGTTTGTAGCATAACCAACAAATATGCCCTCATGAGCTCTAGATTCAAATTTAGACAAACGAACACCTTTCTTGAGAATGAAACACTTACACCCGAACACCCGGAAGTACTTGAGATTGGGCTTGTTACCGGTAAGAATCTCATACGGAGTTTTGTTCAAGCCTTTGCGGAGATAGAGACGATTTGAAGCATGGCAAGCGGTGTTGATGGCTTCGGCCCAAAAGTTGTATGGAGAGTTGAATTCAGCCATCATGGTTCTTGCAGCATCTATTAAAGTTCGGTTCTTTCTCTCCGCTACACCGTTTTGTTGAGGGGTATACGGGGCTGCATATTGATGTTTGATCCCCTCATCACCAAGAAACTCATCCAAGGTGTAGTTCTTGAACTCGGTGCCATTGTCACTTCTGATCATCAAAATCTTTGCTTCATGTTGTCGTTGAGCTTCATTAGCAAAGTTGATGACGGTTTGTTGGGTCTCACTCTTCTTCTTGAAGAAGTATACCCAGGTATATCTTGAGTAATCATCCACAATCACCAAGCAATACTTCCGACCCCCAAGACTATCAAAACTAGGAGGCCCAAAGAGGTCCATGTGGAGGAGTGATACGTCCAAAACGTATCTATAATTTCTGCTTGCTCCATGCCACTTTTGGGTGATATTGCTATGATGTTCATACACTTCCATACACTTTTGATCATATTTGGACTAACTTACTAATCCAGTGCACCCCAGTGCCAGTTTCTGTTTTCGGCTGTTTTTGTATTTCAGGTTTTCACGTTTCGAGAACTGCCCAGAAAAATCCAGAAAAATTATATAAAAAATCAGCGATCCAGAAACAACACTGCGTCCGAAGGGCAGCCTGGGGGGGGGGCACCAGGGCTCCAGGCGCCCTGGCGGCGCGCCCCCCTGGGCCGCGCCGGGGGGGCACCTGGGCCCCCCGAAGCCCGTCCGGTGCCCCCTTTGGCATATATTTAGAGGGACCTTTTCGCGATCCCATCTCTGTTCCGCCGCCGCCGCCGCTTCCAAGATCGGGAGCACCAGGAGAACTCTTCCCGGCACCCTGCCGGAGGGGAGGATCACCACCGGGAGCTTCTCCACCACCATGGACGCCTCCCGGATGACTCATGAGTAGTCTCCCTTGGACCATGAGTCCATGACCAGTAGCTATGTGATGTTCTCCTCCCGTTCTTGTGCTTCACTAATTAGTCCTCGTGAGCTGCCCTACATGATCGAGGCACCTATGTAATCCTTATGCTGTTGCTATGTTGAGTTTGCTGGGATCCGATGGATTATGAGATTATGTTCAGATTGATCTTGAGTAATATATTTGATTCACCTCTTTTATATTTTAGTTCATAAGTAATTCTTGCATGTTCTCCGTTGTTACTTATTGCTTTGGCCGAGTAGTAGGTAGTGACTCCAAGAGGGAACATTATGCTTGATTGTGGGTTCATGCCCCTCGATGACTAGCTTGAGTGACAGAAACATGAGTCTAGGGGATGTGCTGTTGCCACAAGGGGGAAAACAACGGTGCTTGTGCCCGCGGGTGCAAGGATTGTTTACTTTACGCAAAGTTCTTTTAATGCAGTTGTCTGTTGCATTGAGTTTACACTATGGGTGGGACTCACAACTTAATACCAGTGAGATGTTCTGGATAGATATCTCAAGGTGGATGATTAGTAGTAGATATTGATGGATTTCGGTCTACTTACTTTGGCGTACCGCCCATGCTTTGAACCTCAACCTTTCTTGCAATGTAGTCAGCATTGGTTTGCGTTCGTGGTCCTGTCAATTGCCCAGCTGTAATTTGTTTACCTCACATAGCTGTTTTATCGTCTTTTGGGAGAGAGACATCACTAGTGAACATCATGAGACTCCGGTCCATATTACCATCATTGATCACATCCACTATTTACTTTCCGTTATTTACTTACTATTGCAAAAACTATCTATCACTACTATCATTGCTTTTAACCCTTTGTGAACTACAAGGCCGGAGAGATTGACAACCTCTCTGTACTCGTTGGGAGCAAAGTTATTTGTATCTGTGTGCAGGTCCACGTTGATTGCTACTAATCTGGCGCCGTAGCAATTGACACCTACTTGTTAAACCTAGGAGTCTCTAGGGAATCGATCCTTGGCATCTTTGCTAGGGGAAACACTTCTACAATACTGCATCTTACACCTTCCACTTGGGGTAACCAACGAGGGGTTCGAGGCCCATCAAGGAGTATTTTCTGGCGCCGTTGCCGGGGACTCCACTCTTCCGGATAGGGGAGTTGCATGCTATCTTTTACCTTTGCTTTTTAGTCTTGTTAGTTTACCTTTCATTTTTGCTTTAGTATCTTTTATCAAAAATCACAAAAATAGTTATCTTGTCCCTTAATTGTCATTATGTCGGGTCCTTTAGTCTTTGACGAGGCAGAAGTTCTCACCTTTAAACAAAGAGGTGGGGAAAGTTTGAAAGATGCTTGGTATAGAATTAATGATTCACAAAAAAGAGCCACCAAGAAGCAACCTACTACTATCTTACTTAGAAATTTTTATGTTGGAATTACTTCTTGGAACAGGTTTATTCTAGATACTGCTATCAATGGGAATTTCCTAGAGGCCCCAGTTTGGGAGTCTCTTAGTATTATTGAAAATCTTGTTGGGAGTCCCCCTGTTGTTAGCATTCGAGAGGACATCACCCTAGCTCACATTATGAAAAAACTTGAAAAAATAGAGCTAGAGATGCCAAGCACTAATAAGATGAATGAGTTGGATCGTAAGATCCAAGGGAATTTGAATAGACTTGATAGCTCCATGCATAAAATTTTGAAAATTTTGGAGACCGTCAAATTCCATGATTCTGACTTTTCTAGGATGGAAAAGATTGAGGAAATATTTGATACTTTAGGAACTACTTTTTCCTCGATCAAAACCAAAAAGGTAGAAACTCCGGCAAAGAGGGAGCCTAAGTTCGTTCACGTTCCAAAGGCTCCCCGTTCTAAAAGCAATCCACCTATTGCCAAAGGGGTTGAAACTGTAAAGACTTTGGAAGAAACACCTATCGTTGATGAATTTATAAAATGAATCTTCCCTTGACTTTTATCCTTTTGGTCTTCTACCTAGAAGTATCTCTATGAGGCCTTTATTTGAGAGTCCTCTTAAGACTAGTTGTATTATTGAAGAGCTTTTTGATGATCTTGATGATGGTTCAATTGATACAACTTGATCTATGCATTATGCCTAGCTTAAAGGCATAAAAGAAAGCGCTTTTGGGAGGCAGCCCACATGAATAAATTTTTGCTTTTGTTGTGTCTTGATGTTGTTTACTGCTGTAGCATCATCATTGTATCTTTTCTTTTCATATTTGTGCCAAGTATAGCCTCTGATTGCTAGAAAGTTCAAAAGTTGTGAGGTGCTGTCCAGGAAACAGATTCTGTCCTTGGATAGAAAAATTCGTATAAAATCACCAGATCATATTTTTGGTCTGAATTTTTTCTACAGCGTTCTCTATATAATTTTCTTTCGTGCGTCAGTTCTGATTTTTTTGATTTGAGTTGCATAAGTATCCCGAACAGCTCAATTACTGCCTGCTGTTCTGTTTTTCACAGATTCTGTCCTGTTTTGCCTTACCTTCACTTTGCAAATTAAGAACTTGCTTTTTATTTGCAAAAAACCTTTTGGCAATCTTGAGAAACAGTAGAAATTCAAGAATATCCTTATTTCCAGCAAGGTATAATTATTTTATTAAGGGTACTAACCTCGCTAATAATATTATGATGAGTTGTGTATGAAGGGAGTTTTCAAGTGTGCGAGGGAAGATGATAAAAAGATTCAGGAGTGTCAAGCGCTCAAGCTTGGGGATGCCCCCGTGCACCCCCAAGAAATATTCAAGGAGACTCAAGCATCTAAGCTTGGGGATGCCCCCGTGCATCCCCTTCTCCATCAACATTATCAGTTCATCTTTCGTTTCGCTATATTTTTATCACTTCATGTGTTATGTGCTATGCTTGGAGCGTCTTGCTTTTAGTTTTCTTTTTAGTTTTTCATAACGAGTCGGAACCCAGCATTCCTTTATGTGTGAGAGAAACACGCTCCACTTCTACCTAGAACATAACATAGAATTTTCATGTCTATCTATGCTGTGTGTGTTCTTTGTCTTTTAATAGCTACTATCGTGCTCTGCTCTTAGTACTCATGCTTATCCTTTCAAGAGCTTTTATTTAGTTGGTTGCTTGAACTCTCTTTAATTACCATGCTCACCTTATTAAGAGAGTTTGCTTCCGTTGCATTGGTTAATGTGTCTATGATAAAGATGCTACTTTCATGATGATGCTTAGTAGTTCAGGTTTTCTTATGGTTAATCTCAAATAGCTGGGGGGTTCCCAATGTGTTATTGGAGTACCAACTTGGTTTGTTTGCCTATGATGTGGTATGGTTTAGTAATATCTTCCTTCGAGAATTTATTTTGATTGACTTGGCGTATGCTCACGCATATTCAAGACTGTAAAGAAAGTCTGTCAAGCCTTGATGATCTTTTGTTTCTGAGTGGCGATATAACTACCATGCCTGATTCAATATTGCTTTGTCGCTCTGCATGATTATGACCGTCATTGCTCTCTTAGTTGGTCGCTCCTAGTCTTTTTGCTAACCTCCACCTGTACTAAGCAAACTAACCATGCAATACATAGCTCATGGGAAAGTAGCCTAAAAACTATTGTGGTAAAGAATATGTTGCCTATGTATCTTATTTCTTATGAGTTGCTTGCTGAGCGGTAACCATGTTTCTGGGGACGCCATCAACTGTCACACTTTTGTTGAATATCATGTGAGTTGCTATACATGTTCGTCTTGTCTGAAGTAAGGGTGATTTACCATGGGTTGAATTAATATGCATATTGTTAGAGAAGAACATTGGGCCGCCAACCAAAGCCATGCATCATGGTGGAAGTTTTAGCTTGGACCTCTATCCTCAATCTCTCATGAGAATATGCTGATGCATTAAAGAGGAGTCCATCATCTATTTTCTATGTTGTCCCGGTATGGATGTCCTCAAGTTGAGATCTATCAAAAACGAGAAATCAAATGCGATTTATCTCCTTGGACCTTTGTACTGGTGGCATAGAGGTACCCCTTTGTGACACTTGGTTAAAACATATGTAATGCAATGATAACCCATGGGAATCCGAGCTAATTAGGACAAGGAGCGAGCACTATTAGTATTCGATGCATGAGGCTTGCAACTTATAGGATGTTTTATGCATGACACATATGAAGTACTACTACCGTTGACACAATTGCTTCCATGTTTTCAAAATAAAAAGCACTAGCACTTAACCTTTCTTTTACCTTTATGTTGAAGCACCAACTACTGAGAGCATGATTGTCATTCTGAGTGTAATGTGCATTGTCCCAAAGTAGCATTGTCTTTTGCATGATTGTGATATCGTTTATTCTGAAATGATTGTATCTAGTCATCACTTAAACCTTGAAGGTGCCCTTGCATTTATGTTTTGCATCACTAAAGGGGGCAAGCTAGATATCACTTTATCATATTTGCACATCATGTTCATTGCAAATCTTTTTGATGTTTCAGTTTCATGTTGTAAAACTTTCAGTCATTTGTGATTTTCTCTTGAGACAACTTAATTACTATAGAATCATTGTCTTAGTAAGCTTTTGTCATATGACTATGAAAAAGTCCTATATGGTTAATAGCATGTCACCACAGAAATTATTCTTGTTATCATTTACCTACTCGAGGACGAGCAGGAATTAAGCTTGGGGATGTTGATACGTCCAAAACGTATCTATAATTTCTGCTTGCTCCATGCCACTTTTGGGCGATATTGCTATGATGTTCATACACTTCCATACACTTTTGATCATATTTGGACTAACTTACTAATCCAGTGCACCCCAGTGCCAGTTTCTGATTTCAGCTGTTTTTGTATTTCAGGTTTTCACGTTTCGAGAACTGCCCAGAAAAATCCAGAAAAATTATATAAAAAATCAGCGATTCGGAAACAACACTGCGTCCGAAGGGCAGCCTGGGGGGGCCACCAGGGCTCCAGGCGCCCTGGCGGGGGGCCGCGCCGGGGGGGCGCCTGGGCCCCCCGAAGCCCGTCCGGTGCCCCCCTTTGGCATATATTTAGAGGGACCTCCGAAACCCTCAGACAAGAAACCCTTTTCGCGATCCCATCTCTGTTCCGCCGCCGCCGCCGCTTCCAAGATCGGGAGCACCAGGAGAACTCTTCCCGGCACCCTGCCGGAGGGGAGGATCACCACCGGGAGCTTCTCCACCACCATGGACGCCTCCCGGATGACTCGTGAGTAGTCTCCCTTGGACCATGAGTCCATGACCAGTAGCTATGTGATGTTCTCCTCCCGTTCTTGTGCTTCACTAATTAGTCCTCGTGAGCTGCCCTACATGATCGAGGCACCTATGTAATCCTTATGCTGTTGCTATGTTGAGTTTGCTGGGATCCGATGGATTATGAGATTATGTTCAGATTGATCTTGAGTAATATATTTGATTCACCTCTTTTATATTTTAGTTCATAAGTAATTCTTGCATGTTCTCCGTTGTTACTTATTGCTTTGGCCGAGTAGTATGTAGTGACTCCAAGAGGGAACGTTATGCTCGATTGTGGGTTCATGCCCCTCGATGACTAGCTTGAGTGACAGAAACATGAGTCTAGGGGATGTGCTGTTGCCACAAGGGGGAAAACAACGGTGCTTGTGCCCGCGGGTGCAAGGATTGTTTACTTTACGCAAAGTTCTTTTAATGCAGTTGTCTGTTGCATTGAGTTTACACTATGGGTGGGACTCGCAACTTAATACCAGCGAGATGTTCTGGATAGATATCTCAAGGTGGATGATTAGTAGTAGATATTGATGGATTTCAGTCTACTTACTTTGGCGTACCGCCCATGCTTTGAACCTCAACCTTTCTTGCAATGTAGTCAACATTGGTTTGCGTTCGTGGTCCTGTCAATTGCCCAGCTGTAATTTGTTTACCTCACATAGCTGTTTTATTGTCTTTTGGGAGAGAGACATCACTAGTGAACATCATGAGACTCCGGTCCATATTACCATCATTGATCACATCCACTATTTACTTTCCGTTATTTACTTACTATTGCAAAAACTATCTATCATTGCTTTTAACCCTTTGTGAACTACAAGGCCGGAGAGATTGACAACCTCTCTGCACTCGTTGGGAGCAAAGTTATTTGTATCTGTGTGCAGGTCCACGTTGATTGCTACTAATCTGGCGCCGTAGCAATTGACACCTACTTGTTGAACCTAGGAGTCTCTGGGGCATCGATCCTTGGCATCTTTGCTAGGGGAAAACACTTCTACAATACTACATCTTACACCTTCCACTTGGGGTAACCAACGAGGGGTTCGAGGCCCATGAAGGAGCTCTAGGGGTCTCTTTGAATAGATGATAGTCGTGGGAGGGTGAGCCTTCTCATGTAATTTTCCTTCAATGCACGCCCTGCAAGCACGATCTTTGGCAAAGCTAACATTTGTTAGTCCTCGGACATGGTCCCCCTTGAGAAGACTTTGCAAAGATCTCATATTGACGTGGGCCAAACGGCGATGCCAAAGCCATCCCACATCAACTTTAGCAATTAGGCATGTCGCGACCTTAGTGGGTTGCTTCGAGAAGTTAACCACATAAAGGCCGTTTTCAACATGCCCAACATAAGCTACTTTAAGAGTCTTGATCCACAAGAGGGCCACAGTATCAATATCAAAGAATGTAGCAAAGCCCATGAGTGCAAGTTGGCGAACAGAAAGTAAATTGTATGCAAGGGACTCAACAAGCATGACTTTCTCGATCGTGAGATCATGAGAGACAACAACCTTGCCAAGTCCCAATACCTTAGAAGATGAAGCATCACCCCATTCGACGTTGGTGGCCATAGATGAGCTGACATGCACGTCCACCACCAAGTCTTTGCTTCCGGTCATATGATTTGTAGCTCCGCTATCGAGCAACCATGATCCCCCACCGGAAGCAAACTCCTACAATAGATCAATGCTTGGATTTAGGTACCCATTTGGTAATGGGTCCTTTGAGGTTAGTAACAAGGGTCTTAGGAACCCAAATGGACCATTCAATGTATTCGTAAGAAGAACCAACAAATTTAGCAAACACATGGCCATCACTGGCACGACATAAAACATATGAAGGATTAAAATCGCTGGCCATGTTTGATGGTATGGTGGAGTTTTTCTTGACACCACCACTTTTCTTCTTGGTCGACGTGCCCTCTCCTTCTTTCACAAAGGATTGTCGGAGAGGGGGTGGTTGCTTGGTCTTGTCATTCTTCTTCTTCTTGGGCTTAGGAACAAACCCAATTCCTTCCTTTGCCACAGCTTCCTTTTGATTGCTCAAAAGGGCGTTGAGGTTCTTCTCACCTTGTATGCAAGTCACAAGGCCTTTCTCAAGTTGCTTCTTCAATTCGGCATTCTCTTCAACAAGATGCACATGCTCGCAACATGGGTTAGTAGCATTTGCATTATCAATTAAAACCATGCGAGGAAAGATAGCCTTTTCCTTGGTTAGCGAAACTTGGAGTTGATCATGAGACTCCTTGAGAGTAGCATGCATTCCTTTCAAGGCCTTGTGAGCCTTGTCAAGTATGTCAAACTCCTCTTTGAGTTTAGCATGGTCAACCTCAAGTTTTGCCTTCTCGGAGTTAAGGACACGAGAGACAACTAAAGCATGATCAAGATCTTTCTTTAATTTAGCATGATCATCGTTGTGTGACTCCTCAAGAGTCAAACGAAGACCACGCTCTTCCTCTAGGGCGTTAGAGAGATCCGATATCTCATCGGCATAGTCTCTACTATGTCCTTCCATTTTAGTAATGGTTTCCTCGTGAGCCTCGATCATGTCATTGGCCTCACCGAGTTGTTCCAAGAGAGCAACAAAATGCTTCTTGGGTTTGCCCTTGAGATTCTTTATGAACAAATCAAATTCATTTTCTCCCTCCTTAATACCCTCACCCTCATCAATACAATTAGTCAATGAAGGATTAGAAGGGATAGTAGTATTGATGTTTGGGGTTACCTTGTTGGTGGCCTTGGCCATGAGACACTTGGCGGTGATGTTCTCGTTTGGTGAGTTGAAGAGAGATGAGTGCGGAGTGGTAGCAATTGCAATTGTGGCCATAGTGGTCACCTCATCGTCTTCATCATTATCATCATCCTCCACATATTCTTCTTGAGCCACCAACACTTTCGGAGGAGTCTTCTTGATGAAGTTGTTCTTGTTGGGATAGGACTTTGACTTGTCCTTCCGAATAAGCTTGCCTCCAAAGTCTTCTCTCTTCTCATATGGGCAATCCACAACGAAGTGACTTACATTTTCACAGTTGAAGCATGTCCTTACTCGTTGCTTCCCTTTGTTCCCACTAGAGTTGTTCCTGTTAAAGTTGGATCTTGTGTTCTTATTGCCCCAGAATTGCCTTGAAGCAAGAGCCATGTGCTCATGATAGGCATATTTGGTGTCCTCGGGGCAACACTCATCATCATCTTCCACTTCCTCCTCTTCCACACAAGCCTTGGCCTTCAGAGCAAGATTAGGCTTCTTGGATCGTTGAGCTCTTAAGACCGCATTGTCGGCGGTCACGTCCAGGATCCTCATGGCAACAAATTCATCCAACACTTCATTTGAGGATAAAGTGTGGAAGTCCGGTCTCTGACGAATGACAGAGGACATGGCCTTATGATAGGGCATCATGGCCTTGAGGAACTTGCGCTTGATCCAATTGTCATCCGTATCCTTACTGCCATGATCTCGAAGAGACACTGCAAGAATAGTTAATCTTCGATAAAGTTCACGAGGATCTTCATCTTCGATCATAGCAAACTCATCAGCTTCATCTTGCACCACTTCATAGTTGGAGCGTTGAATACTGGTGCTTCCCTTGTACATTGTGCCAACATGCTCCCAAGCTTCCTTGGCCACAGTGAAGGGTCGAAGGTGAGCAATGTCTTCAGGAGGGATGGAATCTTGAAGAATGCAAAGAGCGGAATCGTTGAACTGATGATCTGCAGTTTCTCTTGGAGTCATGTTGTCGGGATCATACGGATAAAAACCTTGCTCAATGATTCTCCAAAGGTTAGTGGAACAATGATTAATATGACGTTTGAAACGAAAAACCCAAGTAGCAAAATCAGTATTTTTGATAAACTTGGGAGGGGGCCCAACAGAATTTAAATGCGGTGTGGGAACGGGTCCTCCATAGTGAGTAGGAGGAGCGGATTGGGCAAATTTCCCACTCCCATTCTTAGTGACCGGGGCTTGCTCACTACTAGCTTCTCCCTTGTCGGGATTAGCCTCCGACACGTTGGTAGCGGGACGACCCACTTCCAACGGTGTGGTGGATAATTTAAGCCCCTCAAGCAAATCTTTAAACATGCCTTTGACCTCGCTCGCTAGTGATTCTTTCAATGTGGTCAAGGCCACATTGAACTCCTCATGAGAGACCGAGGCCCCCCCATCTGACGTAGGCACGGACGGATTTCCACCAGAATGGTCCTCCGTCTCGACTACGTTGTCAACCATACTCTTCGGACGGTAAAGTCCTTAAAAAGAGACGAGGCTCTGATACCAATTGAAAGGATCAATATGGTTGACTAGAGGGGGGGGGTGAATAGGCAACTAACAATTTTTAACTTTTCTTAACCACTTTAAAATAAGCGACAAAGTAAGTTGTCTAGATAATCTTCTAAGATGACAACTAGAGGAAAGAAGGATAACAACTACACATGCATGCTATAGGAGTTGAACAAGTAAAGCATGCAAAAGTAAAGGTAAGAAATAACCACAAGTGGAACCGGTGGAGACGAGGATGTGTTGCCGAAGTTCCTTCCCTTTGAAGGGAAGTACGTCTCCGTTGGAGCGGTGTGGAGGCACAATGCTCCCCAAGAAGCCACTAGGGCCACCGTATTCTCCTCACGCCCTCACACAATGCAAGGTGCCGTGATTCCACTAGTGGTGCCCTTGAAGGCGGCAACCGAACCTTTACAAACAAGGTTGGGGCTATCTCCACAACTTGGAGGCTCCCAACAAACCACGAAGCTTCACCACAATGGAATATGGCTTCGAGGTGACCTCAACCGTCTAGGGTGCTCAAACACCCAAGAGTAACAAGATCCACAAGGGATTAGTGGGGAGAATCAAATATCTCTTGGTGGAAGTGTAGATCGATGCCTCCTCAAGCAATCCCGAGCAAATCAACAAGTTTGATTGGCTAGGGAGAGAGATCGGGCGGAAATGGAGCTTTTGGAGCAACAATGGAGTAGTGGGGGAAGAGGTAAGTCTTCTTGGAGAAGAAGACCCCCTATATATAGTGGGGGAACAAATCCAACCGTTATTAGAGTTTTCAGCCCGCAGAGAGCGGTAGTACCGCGCATGAGTTGCGGTACTACCGCTGGCTGAGCGGTACTACCGCTTTGAGAGCGGTACTACCGCTTAGGCAAAATAGTGCGACATGATTGACAACCACAGATGAAATAAATTACATCCGTGGCTACATCCGCAGGGAAAACGGTAGTAGCAAAATGCGACACGGTACTACCGCTTGGGTTAAGCGGTACTACCGCATTGGATGCGGAAGTAAAAAATTACTTCCGCATCAACTTCTGTACTTAGAATCAGCGCCTGAGCCAGATACACGGTACTACCGCTCTGGAGACACGGTACTACCGTCAGAGCGGTACTACCGTGTCGGCAGGCGGTACTATCGTGTATCTGCGCGGTACTCGCGCTTGGTGGAGCGGTACTACCGCTTGCCAGGCAGATGATCAGTTAAGAAGTCACAGTTTGCATATACGAAAAAATAACCGGTTGGACCTCCAGAGAAGCAAGGAAAGGTGGTGCGAGAGTAGGATGTGTACGTGTTGATTCTACCCAAACCTTTCCGACGCGGACCCCCTCTTAATAGTACGGCTTTCCTATTACTAAAAGCCACCGACAGGGAGCAAAAAGAAAACACCGTCTCCCATAGAATCCGAGGGGCAAACAATCGTCTTGTGCCTAAGGGAGATATACCTGTATGAGCTTACAGCACACGATCAGTCCCCAAATGCATTGTCATCAATCACCAAAACTACTTAGGGAGAAATATGCCCTTACAACACCTCCGTCCACAAAGACAGCCATCGAGCGACGTCTGCTTGAAATGAATGGTCGTAGAGGCAGTGAAATCTTCGAGCCAGTAGTTGGAACTAACTTTGATTCATGCCAAGAAGCTTATGATTTTTACAATTTGTATTCGTGGGACCCACAACTCGCTGATCATTGAAGTATGATCTTATGAATGTTCCATCACAATGATTGACAATCTGGCTTGTTTTGGGCACATATTTCGCAGTTTGTACCGTGCTGCAACCGGAAAGTGCTCGGGGCGTGTATTGAGCATCTGCAGTCCATTGCCAACAAAGAGAATAAGCCCATGTGTAAGACGATATTTGCAACCAGGGAACTGCTGGAGTACGAAGTGATGATTGAACATGGAGTTAAGAGGACCATGATTCATGGTGGTGGCTAGCATAGGTTTCTTGATGAGTATGTGGTGCGGCCCGGTGACATGGTGTATATTTGCCTTCCCCGTGGTGATGGAAGGTTCTTTGTGGATGTCGAGAGGGATGGCGTCAGGCGGACGCTGCTTCCTTATCTTGGTAAGGCTTCCGCATTGAATCTGCAACTATACGATATATCTTATTTTTTGAACACTTATCTTCCATTGCATAATGTGTTTGGCCTATAAGCTTGATGTATTTACCAGCTCTGAATGGCCTACCCCTCATGAAGCGCGAGCTCGTTGACCTTTGCGTGTACACCTGGGGGGTACATCAGTTTGATTTTTTGGAGATGAAAAAGATGATTAGATGCGCATTCGGGGCTTTGGAAGATGTATGTTGCATCTTCGTGCACAAGATGAACAACGTCGACATTAAGGATGGCTACATGGTTAGTGAACACAAACCCGTTTCCGTGACATATACGTTTGTTGTTCCGTATTCAACTATCGGCTTATGGATGGTCGCTCACAACGTGTTGGTGTTATTTGCATTTGAGAAGAGGATCCCGAAGAAAGCCGTTGATCTTATTGAGATCAATGCCGGTGTCTTGGAGGATTCGGGGGTCATTCTTCTGCATGACGATGGAGGAGCTCATGTAAGAAATCAAAAGATGGCAGGCTTGTCGTTCAAGGAGGCTTTCAGAAGTATGTCATACAACTCGAAATGAAGGAAAATGATCTCGTGGTTATCACGTTCCACAAACGCGCTGGGATTGCGTCCATGACCGTCCGAGCGTGCATCCTGTCTTAAAACCCCTATGCCATGTCTAGTGTATGGTCGGGGCGTAGAACATGAATTGCTCCGTGCTATGTTGAGCAGTCGCATATGTGGGCAACGCTCGGTACTTTTGTGAACCTCGTGAATCCTTTGTGAACTTCGTGAACCTGGAACTTGTATCCCATTATGTGTGGCGTGTGACTAAGTCATGTTTTCAGCTATGCATCCCGGATATCTGTATTACGTATTGGTTTGCATGTTTTTACTAATGGTTCTGCACTGCTCTGAACTGCTGTGAGATTCCATGGTTACATGTTTTTTTAGTGGGCTACTGATTGCTCTGTGACATCGATGGGGATTCTGCACCCAGCATACACCCTGAATTTCCTCCTACATCATGACAACACATGCGATTGGTTAAACAATGTAATATTGCATGATCGCCACCTCGTACCTATCGTCCTGATCAACACATTTGCATCTTGTGCCTGGCACATGAAACTTGCAGATCATGTGCTTGGCACATAGCCACCAACCTACCTTTCGTCCCGATCAACACTTGTGCATCCTGTGCCTGGCACATGTACTTGCATGTCATGTGCTTGGCACGTACCGTTTTGACTTTGAGACCCCTCCGTGCTTGGGCTTCTTGTACCTCGTACATAACACCTGGATGACATGTGCTTCGTACACTACATGTGACTACGGAATATTGCATAGGCACATGATTGCAAGGCGCAGCCAACATGTGCCGGGTACAAAGTCCAGTTATATTCTGCTACAAAATGTGCCATGCGCATTATTCATTGTCAGTGTTGCCCAAACTCACGGTCAGTGCCGACATTTCATATGTGCCAGGTACATGTTTTAGCCCGATGCCTTTCATGCATCACGTTTTTCTGTTGCGTAGAATCATATTTGTTGGCATGTAATATTTAAAATAATTTAACCTACGCAATCAGACGCTCGTAACACTACTTACATACCGATCAACTTATAGATCTACTGGGTATCCGAATATCATGGTTTGTATTTGACGTTCGAATTCATGCCATGTTTCGACGACAACAAAATGTATAGGTGCACGTAGACAATCTAGATCATTATGGTTCAGACACTTTGCTCCAACACCAACAGTCTCAGGCAAAAGGATGCCCCCAAGATACATCAGTTTGTTACACCTGCATGTTCGCTTGAAAATGTGTCCTTTATCATTCATCAATAGACTCGATGAACTGATGCGGCCTCCTTGCATTGTTACCCTTGAGATGTAATATGTCGTAGAGGTAATATGGCGCCAGAGAACTCTCGTCTTCCTGGACATGATTGTGAAATCATTGCGAAGCGGTTAACATATAGTAAGACGTGGAGATGCAGAAAATCAGAACTAATAACGTTCCGTCATATTTATCATGCCTGAACATGAATCGAACAACGGGCACTTACCAGGTGGATATTATGAGCCGCTTGGTCGCCAATGAAATTCATGCAGAAGTTCATGGTGTAAAAACCAGACAGGTGTCTGCAAACATGATACATATGATGATGAGATTATGGACTATTAAACCATTCATCGGACCTACCGCGTGCATATACGACATTTAATATTGAACACGACAACACTTCAATGGAAATGGTAAGAATTAGTTCATTACCTCGCAGCCACTTGGCGGGTATGATGGATAAATGCTGGTTCTAAATCACTGAACTCGAAGGGCCAAGATTTGAAATATGTTTTTGCGAACTCGTTCATAGCAGACTTCAACAAGTTGCAGTTATGACAGAGTAAACCTTCTGAACTGAACATCTGAATGTAGGACCGTTATACCCGTCGCCCTTGTCTGACTCATCCTCTTCAGCAATCGTTGGCAGCTTGTTGAGCTTGCTGTAGTTCTGCACGAACAGTGCCTTGGTTAAACGTGAAACTGAACATGAAGGAAAAACAAACATCGTTGATTTCTATACTACGTCTATCTTCCAAACATACAGATTGGCGCATCCCATACACCCACAAAAAATCTAACTATCCGCCTTGATTCATGTACGATTGCAACTTAGCAGCTAGATCTGTTCTATCCCATCCACCTTACATGAATCCGACTGCATCCTCGTGCCCCATCCCATAAAGAACAGATGGAGAAACAAGATTGAATCTGCATGCCATCCTACCTGCATAATGACGGCTTATATTTTGCAACCTGCCAGAAATTGCTCCCCGTGGTCTCCCGTTCCTAATCTGGCCTGCATACCAAAGATATCCATGAATATTCACCCTCCTGCTATGCGCCCAATGCCAGAATACATCCAGAAAACATATATGAAAATCTCAAATCGAACATTTACCTGTGATCGATCCGTACGAGGTCCCTCTCCTCAAAGATGACAGGGGCGCCTGTGCCCATGTCACACCCTGCATTTTGTAACATGTTATTTGCATCAATGAAGCATGAAAAATTTGGACCAGCAATTTTTTTTGGCATCATTTGGCTTTTATTTGAATTGAGTTTTTCTTCATGTGCTTTTTCATGTGCTCATTAAAGACAACTATTACCTCCTGTAGAATTCATCTCCATACCAAAAACTTCTGCCCAATGATCATGCCAAGTGTTATATATCAGTATAGTATTTTCTTACAAAATTAATTTGGCCAAAATGTATTTTATAAATTTAGTTTTCCAAAAACCCCTGAATTGAGATTTGCACTGCAAGTACTTGATTTATGGTGAGAAAATTATTTCAAAAGGTACATTTGAGACCTAGTAGTCATAGGACTCCCAGAAACCACAAAAGTATAATTTTAAAAGTTATTTTCCTATTTTATTTAAAAGCTTTTTCTTAAGGCCAGAAATGGTCTTTAATAGGGGAAAATTATTTAACTATTTCAAAAATATTTGCCAAAATTCAGGGAGACTCAGAGGACATATATTGTCCATATATAAGAGTTTCAACACTTGGTCATGTTCAAAATAATGGGCTAATCCCTCCAAAACCCTTTCTGGATATTTCAAGCTTTTGAAATATTTACAAAGGCAATATTCTCCAAAAATTCCAGGGAAATTCTATCATGTCATATATGACATATTTGATGATCTTGCCAAGTCCCATGCCTTGGGAAGCAAGAAAACCTCACCAAAACCCTTCATAACCATTCTGTCCATATTTGAAGTTTGAGCAACTTTACATTGCCAAACTTGTCCAAATACTCTCAAACTTGGTGCACATTCTAGAAATGCCCAATAAGGCATCTAGACCAAATGGCAAAAGATTTGGAATAGAGCAACTTGATCAGATCACCCCAAAACCCTTTCTGTTCAATTGCAAATTCGAACAACTTTACATTACCAACTTTTTACCTGGAGCTTCAAACTTTGTGGGCATGATCATAACCCCAAATGATGATGCTAAACCAAGTGGTGCATCAAGGGGAGATGATTAGCTTGACTCAAACAAGATGAAGCTATTTTTGTTGTTTTCTAGGGTTCACCAAAGTTACATTGGCTAGTTTCTTCAAATGAGCCCAAATTTGGTGAAGCACCCTATTTTCACATGTCATTCAATCCTGTTAAGTGTCATGGCAAGTGGAGATCATTTGCTTGACCAAACACTGATCAAACACTTTCTGCAGTATTACCAAAACCCTCTTCTTGATCACTTTCACCTTTTACCTTGGCCTCAACTTTCTACCACATGTTCAACAAGTTACCAGCTACCTCCAGTAACTTCCCCAGGACCCCAGCTCCATGATTGAGGGGTAAAAACCCTAGTTCACCCTGCTGGACAGCCATTTCTCACCAAGTTACCAGCTCCCTCTCTCTCTCACAGCATCTCCAGAGCATCCAAGGCCACAGGCCATTTCTTTACTCCTCCCTTGACCTTCTAGACAACCTTGGGCACGTTGGACATGACCAGAGCGACGAGGGTACGAATGTGCCAGCCATTCGGGCGCTCTGGAGCACTCTACAGTGCGCCACCGCACTGTAGCATCGCCCAATCCGCTGCCCCCGACAGCCTCGGGCCTCCCCCTCGCGCCTCTCAACGCGCCTCGACGTCCGCGACCACCCCGGCGCTGTCCCCCCTCCTCCTGCGCCCTCCAGTGACCGTCGCCGCACGCGCACCGGCCGCCCGCGACGCCCACTCCTCGGGCTCACACGCGTGCACGGCCTGGAAGGTTCCCCGCTCCTCCTCTCACCTCATATGGACGTAGAGCTCGTCCAGCAACACCGTGGACTCACTCCCATCACCTCCCGTGCGCTGTAGCGTCGAGCAGGAGCTCGCCGGCGCACTGGACCACGGGGCTCCGCCGTTCCCCTATAAATAGGACCCCCCGAGCCTCTCCAACAGCATAAGCAGCTTCACCACACCTCCTTCAATCCCCCAGCACCACCAGTTCTTCCCCAGAAGGCTCCAGTGCTCGGGATCGACCGGAGCTCCGCCGCGTCGGGCCGCCGACGATCTCACAGTACAGGCCTCCTCCGCCCTTTCTCTCGCTAGATTTGGAACCCCCACACCTCACTGATGTTTTCCCCTCACTTCCCCCTCTCTGTTGCAGTCGGAAACGGCCGGAGCGACGACCTCCCGAAACTCCTCCGCCGTCCCACCTCGCCGCCGGCGAACCCGACCTCCCCGGCGTGCCGCACCACCTCCACCACCTCCGCAACTCGACGCTGAGTCCATTCCTGCCCTTCGTTGCCGTCGCCGTGACCGGAATCCACGCCAGTGAGCTCGCCGTGGCCGTGGCCGTGAGGTTGGAGATGACAGGCGGGCCCCGCCTGTCATCCTCACCCCTCTCTCCCCCTCCTCTCAGCCACTGACCGCCGGGCCCCGCCTGTCAGGTTTGAAAACCTGACATGCGCGCTGGCGCCCGTGCGGCTGGGCTGGTTTGCCCTGGGCCGTGCACTGTGGCCCCTCTGGCCCAGTAGCACAGGGGCATCTTCTTTTATTCTTTCTGTAAATATTTCAAACATTTTTACAGAAATGAATATTGGTCCAAATGAAATAATTCCAACTCCTAAATTCTTGTAATATTCCAACCTATTTAATGGTGTTACTTTCACACACATCCATGAAACTTTTCTGTTCTGTTCAAATTTAAATTCAAATTTGAGCAATAAAACTCCTGTTCTAAAATCATTAGATTCCATTCTGTTACTCCAAAACTCCAACTAAGAATTTTCCCCATCTTAGAAATTCCTCTAGTATTTAACAAAAATAAGTTGACATTTTTCTGAGCACTTTGATTTTTCTGTTTCATTTGTGGTCTTATTTTTCCGTTGTTATTATGCGACGTATAGATACCGTATTTGACGAAGTTGCTGAAGAAGGAGAAGGAGAAGGATTTGAAGACTTTGAAGACCAAGCCAATCCAGGCAAGCAGCCCTTTGACCATGATACACTTGTTCTTCGGAACCCGTTTGTTTCCGATGCATGATGATAGGGTTACGGTGGTAACCTAGTTGAAACACCACATAATGCATGCTTTACTCTTGATCTTGCTATGTGCTAGATGACATGCTAATAGTTAGTGATGATGCTTAGTGATGCATGTGTGATTTGAACCTTCGTGGTTGAAAATCTTTGCATGAACCCATCGGGTGCCCCTAATGCCCGAGGGTGATGTTGAGTTAGGTCATCACTTGAGGAAGAAGTGATGTGCCGGTAAATCTTGTGCATGGGTGAAATAATGGATTAGATTTATGTGTGACTACCGTCCCAACCAAACATGTGCAACCACACTACCCCTTGTGGGACGGGGCTTTATTGATTACTTAGGTTGATACTAGCATGGTGCCCGCATTACTAGTGACGGGAAGACTTGAGGTCTTTCCCGGGACGGGGTCGTGCTTGGATAGACGACCATGATTGTTTTCACAGGGCACCGGACACACCGTTGGTCCCTTCGGGTACGCGTGACATTGAAATTAGGGCAAGTCCCGTTATCTATTGTTTGTACCCGAGGGTCGTGTACCAACGAGTGGACTCTATGTTAGTGTCGTCTAAGGAAAGGTAATGACCGGGTGCTTACCCCGGGTACTTGAGGTACCGCGGGTCGTGGATGACACGAAAGTTTCCCGGATCTTGTGGGTAAAGTGTACAACCTCTGCAGAGTGTAAAACTATTCGAATAGCCGTGTCCACAGTCATGGATAGTTGGGTGGTGCTACTTAAACTATGTCCAGAATTTTACTTCATCGGTGACTGTATGTGTGTGATGAGTCAAGGTGGTGACTTGACTCGATGAGTTGAATCATATTCATGTTGATATCGGTAACCTGTCTTCGAGGTTACGCGAGTTTATTGATGCATAAACTTGATGGTAGAATAATTATTCTAGCCCATTGCTAGATTGCTCATTATTGTTCAGTTTGCATTGTTTCTTTGAACCACATCATGGGTTGCTTGCGAGTACATTCAAAGTACTCATTGGCTTGCCACTGGTTATTTAATTGGCCAGGCATGGAGGAACATGAATATGGTGAAGAGTTCTTTGGAGACGAACATGCGAACTAGGACGCTATCCCAGTCAGAATGCCTGTAGGGTTAAGGCAGATGGCATGGGTTCTACCTATTATCGAAGACTTCCGCTATTTGAGTTATTTGCTATTCAGCCCGTGAGGCTTTATCTATGTAAGACTTGGCCATAACGGCCTTAATTTGTGTAAGACGATATGTATGGATGTAAGACTCTTGTTATTCAGCTTCTATGTGTTCAGTGAGCATTGATCTCTGGGATCACTGTACACGTGCATTCGGTGATCTCGACTTCTAAGTCGGGGTCCCCACAGCCCGACGCAAGGGTTCCCCGACGGCCCTGTTGTAGCTTCCCCCGGCGGCCCGCCCGTCCCGGCGCTTCCTCTTGATCCAGACACACCTGCCTCCCGCTCAGATTTGGGTATTCTCCATGCTCTGCTTCAGATGAATCCTCTCTCCCCCGCCGCCTATCCTGCTCCCAATGGTATGAGGGGGGACGCAGCCGGACCAGAGTCACGGGCCTCCGTCTGTAGTGTCCGGTAGCTGTTTGTCCTTGACTGTGGCTAAACAGTACCCTAGGCTACGCAGGACGGGGAAGGACGGGGATCACGGTCGAGCCTACTGCTAACCCGGTCGATATAACCGTGGCCTGCCTAACTTACGGGGCCGGCTGGCACATATCCCGAGCTGCAGCGGACGCACCAGATAAGCGGGCTGGGTGCAGATGTTTCATTATATAATTTCGGTCGGAGATGGGAGAGTACGCTCGAAACGGGTGTCCACGTGTCACGTAGTAGTGGACACCGTAAAACATTGGTCTTCCGTCTTCCTTGCATCTAAAATTAGCACATGTGGCACGTATGATGGTTCCGATCTTGCTGGGAGGCCGCAACGCGCGGCGGCGCCGGCCAAGCCGTTGTGCGGCCGCCCTGCTTCCTCTCCCGTCCAGCCCCTGCCTCTCCAAACCCCCTGCCCCCGCGTGGCCGCGTCTCCTCTTCATCTCCCTCTCCTCCCATTTCCCTTCAAAGAGAGAAGAAGGCAGGGAGAGATCCACCCTAGCTGCAGACCGACAAACCAACCAGCAAGAAACCAGCCACCGGACAGAAGACTGACATGGCAAGGCTCGGCGTGGCCTTGCTCGCGCTCCTGGTGGCCGCCGCGGCGGTCGCCTGCCTGCCCTCCCCGGCCTCCGCGGGCGAGCTGGCCTCCATGCTGCTGTCGCGCGCGGCGGCCTGCGACGGGGTCATCGGGGAGTGCGGCGTGGACGAGGACGAGGAGATGGGGATGGGCGCCGGTGAGGCCCTGCGCCGGTCGCTGGCGCGGAAGCCGACGGCCAGGTACATCAGCTACGCGGCGCTGCGCGCCGACCAGATCCCCTGCGACAAGCGCGGGGCGTCCTACTACACCAACTGCGGGTCCATGCAGCAGGCCAACCCCTACACGCGCGGCTGCTCCGCCATCACGCGCTGCGCGCGCAACATGAACTGATTCGTCATCCGTAGGCCTCGTGGATCTTGCGCACCTAATGGCGGCAGTGATCGATGCGTACATACTAGAGGAGGTGTGTGTGGCCGTGCAAGCACCTAATTGTATGCGTTTGTGCTGCTATGCGCCATTGATCCAACGAATTTGATGCTAGTATTATTTTAGTGATGATGATGAGTAGCTTCTATGTGTCCATCCTGTTCCTGATATTGTATGAGTTATTCGATTTTGATTGGATCAACAATTTTTCAAGGAGTCTCTTATTTAATCTTTTAATTAACTATGCTACTTAATTTTAAAGCTTTTCTGTATGAACGAGGTATTTAATTTTGAATTTGATTCATGATTATAACAAAGTCGACAATTTTTGAAATCAATGGGTAATAACCAGCCTATAAAAGGAGTGAATTGCGCACCCTCTAACCACCTAGTAAAAAAAAAGAAGCGCCAACATGTGATATTGTAACACTAACATAGTACATGCTACCACCGACGTAGATTTTTCTCTCACATAAGTAGATTAGCAAATAATACCGACCACACTGCAAAAGGCCCAACAAAACATTGTATTATAAAAAAAAGAACACACTCCATCATCCTCCCTAATTTTTAAGACCTCGCAATCAATTGAGTTCTTCAATTTAAAGTTGAGTCATCCGATTTTGATCGGGTCAAAAATTTCTTAAGGAGTTCACTCATTCAATTATTTTAATTCACTATATTCCTTAATTTTGAAGCTTTTCTGTTCGATTTGACTATTTGTTTACACTTTATCCAAGACAACAGTGAACTGCAGTATGCTAATCAAGAACTATGCAACCTTCTTTCTACTGCCCATAATAAATTAGATGACAATGTCTGAATCTTTTTCCTTTGCAGTGGTTACCGAAGCAGTTTACTCAAGATTACCTCTCAAACTACATGATTGCTGGGCATGCAAAGGTTAAAGTATTTCTATCAGAGCACAATGACTATCTAGATGTCCTCATGAAGACAGTGAAGGATGGCCGGTCGGCCATCACAAGAGGTTGGACTAGAGTCGTGCATGCCTTCTGCATGGAGAGCACAATATGAGCGTTCCGCTTCACCTTGTTCAGCAACCAGAATGTCTTTCGCCTATTCTTTATCATCTTTAATAGTATAAATATACAACCCTGGTTCATTATTCTTTATTTGGTGATAATGTAATTCTTGAACATATGTACCTGTGAATCGAATAATGCATTGCTTGTTGAACCTGATGGATATGAATAAACTAATAGACAACTTTTAAATTCAAATTCGGCACTGTTTTAAATAATGGTGATTAAATTAGGGTGAAAATATGTTGTGTAGGTGGTTACGGTGCACACGGTCTGTAAAGCACAAACGTGTGTGATGTACATCAGAATCCGACATGGTTTGCAGAGAGGAAACGTGTGCGACCATGCACATAGTTGTTGTTTGCGGAGCGTGTGTGATGGCAGACAATATCACAAATGGTGCGAGCAAACTAAATGTTTGTGATACTCGCCTTATCCTACACGATTTACAATCACAGATTGTTTCTCATGTCGTATGCATCGTAAATGTTGCACATAGCGTGTGCGATAGTTATTCTGTACGACACTGATACGATGGTCCGACGTTCCGTAATCCTATCGAACACTCGTACGATGATTAGCTAATCTTTTTAATTATATATCGCATACAGTTCGGGAGAAGTGAATGTGTGCTTATCATACACATTTTATAATCTTGGACTGTTTGTGATGGGGCGCGCATCATAAACGTGGCATCACAGAATACCGACTGCGATGGGAATGCGAGCACACACGAGTAGCAAGGATGAAACATTTGGGATATTTGATATATCATAAATAATTGTGTGAAAAATCGCGTTTGGGATAGATGTGGGCATCGTACGCTTTGTTGTGAAAAACATATGCATTACTACTCCCTATCCCCGAGGGTTTCTGAATCGTGTGGGAAGAACCCTCCTATCGCACACACTGACAAGGTGATGATTTAAAACCCCTTTGCGGAAAGGGGTTAAAAACTGTTTGTATAGCAGCTCGTTGTACCAGTGATGGGTTGCTTTCTTGGCATGTGCCCTAGAGAATTACAAATAGTTCAGGTGCCTTCTTTGATGTATTGCTTTTTTCGAGTGCTTGTTTGTTACTTGTTAGGCTATACCTAAGTTGGTCAATGTGTCAGCAATGCCTACCGTACTATCATAAAGAAATACATGCCTAATTCATTCGACTTCTTAACTTTTCCTATGAACTCCATCACAAGACTGTCTTGGTACACTAGTAGAAAAAGGGTCAAATGTTCAGCTCATTAGTCCCGATTTGGATACGAGCCGGCACTAATGTGACCATTAGTGCCGGTTCAAACGGCTAGGCGGGCCGCTCTCATTAGTACCGGTTCGTGCCGAACTTTTAGCACCGGTTCGTGCCACGGACCGGTACTAAAGAGAGTGGTGGCAGGATGTTGTCAGGCCGGAGCCCTTCCAGCACCTTTAGTACCGGTTCTTGCCACGAACCGGTACTAAAGGTTGTCCTACATAAACCCTTCGTCCACCCGAGCTCGCTCTATTTTTCCCCTTTCCCCTCTCCTTCTCTGTTCTTTCCCTCTTCCTCTCGAGCTCATTTTGCCAAAATTTGTGAAGATTTGAAGGCAACCAATCCATCCAAGTGATCACAAAGGTAAGCAACTTTGTCCTTTCATCTCTCATTGCTAGATTAGCTCTTGCAATGCTTTATATAGTCATTAATTTGTGGGTTTTACTAATTTGGGAGGAATTATATGTGGTAGTTTATTTGATTTATATGCAATTTGAGCTCAAAATAACTCTTAGTTTGCATATGTAGGTGTGGTTTACTTAGTGCCTTCCTGTCTCCGTCCTAACCACCGTCGATCGTCTGCACCGTCCTGTCGCCGGCACCACCTTGTGGTGAGCCTCTTGTACTTATCTTTTTTATGTAAAAAAATTATATTTGTGTGATTTAGATATATAGTTACTGGTATAGTTATCTTACTCGTACGTTGTTTGTTATACATAGTGCCATGGTTTTGATATCCGTCCCCATCGGCCCTCGTCCGTATTATGATTCGGATGTGGTATATTCTCTTTTAAAACTATTTGTTGCATTTCATGTTCATGACAAATTATGCCCATCAAGTTGAAATAGATATTTTTTATCTAGGAGGTATGTGATCCGAAAATTCCAACCGACCCAACTGTCGAGAGGTTAAATTTAGTTGAAAGAGAAAACGAGTATTTGAAAGAAAAATTGAAAAGAATTGAGGGGCAGAAGATGGAATTGGAGCTGCATGTTGCCGATGTCGTCGATGATCACAAGATCAAGATGTAGAAAATGCGCTTGAAGATTAGAAAGATAAGAAAATATGCCATTGATAATGAGGCTTGGTATCATTATGCTGTTGGATCAATTGTTACCTTAGTTGCGATCTTGATCGCATTTGTTGTTGCATTGAAATGCTTTAGCTAGAGAGTTATTTGTATGTTGCATTTAAGTGTTGTATGAACTTTATATATGAACTTGTATTAATTTGGTATTTTCGGTGTTGCATAATGAAGATGAGTTGGCAATGAATATACGATGACCGATGCTCTCCCCAGTTCATTAATGGCGTGCATACTTTTCTGAATGCGGCTGAGGCAAACAAGCGGGCGGATGGTTTTATGCCTTGTCCATGTGCTGGCTGTAAGAATGATCATAATTACTCTAACTCAAGAACCATTCACGTCCACCTGTTTGAGTCTGTTTTCATGTGCCACTATAATGTTTGGACCAAGCACGGAGAAAGAGGGGTTATGATGGACGACAATGAAGAAGAAGAGGACGACGACAGCTATCCTGGCCATGGGTTCCCTGAATACGATGGTACAACAATGGGGGAAGAAGCTGAGCCGGCAATGCGGCAAGAAGATGAAGAAGAGGCATCAGATGAGCCTGCTGATGATCTAGGTTGGGCCATTGCCCATGCAAAGAGAAACTGCGCAAGTGAAAAGGAGAAGAATAAGTTACAACGCATGTTAGAGGATCACAAGAAATTGTTGTACCCAAATTGCGAAGCTGACAAGAAAAAGCTGGGCACCACACTTGAATTGCTGCAATGGAAGGCAGAGAATGGTGCATCTGACAAGGGATTTGGAAAGTTGCTGGTAATGATAAAGAATATGCTTCCAAAGGACAACGAATTGCCTAAGAGTACATACGAAGCAAAGAAGGCTGTCTGCCCTCTAGGGTTAGAGGTGTAGAAGATACATGCATGTCCTAATGACTGCATCCTCTACTGGGGTGAGTACGAGGATTTGAACGCGTGCCCGGTATGCGGTGCATTGCGTTATAAGATCAGCTGCGATGACCCTGGTGATGTCGAGGGCGAGCGCCCGAGGAAAAAGATTTCTCCCAAGGTGATGTGGTATGCTCCTATAATACCACGGTTGAAATGTTTCTTCCAAAACAAAGAGCATGCCAAGGCGATGTGATGGCACAGAGAAGACCGTAAGAAAGACGGAAAGTTGAGAGTACCCGCTGACGGGTCACAGTGGAGAAAAATCGAGAGAAAGTACATCAGGGAGGAGTTTGGAGGTGACGCAAGGGACGTATGGTTTGGTCTAAGCGCAGATGGCATTAATCGTTTTGGGCAGCAGAGTAGCAACCATAGCACCTGGCATGTGACTCTATGTATGTTTAACCTTCCTCCTTGGTTGTGCATCAAGCGAAAGTTCATTATGATGCCAGTGCTCATCCAAGGCCCTAAGCAACCCAGCAACGACATTGATGTGTACCTAAGGCCATTAGTTGAATAGATCTTACACCCGTGGAATGGAAAAGGTGTACATGCGTGGGATGAGCATAGACAGGAAGAATTTGATCTAAAGGCATTGTTGTTCGTTACCATCAATGATTGGCCTGCTCTTAGTAACCTTTCAGGACAGACAAACAAGGGATACCGTGCATGCACGCATTGTTTGGATGATACCGACAATATATATTTGGATAATTGTAGGAAGAATGTGTACCTGTGTAATGCCCAGGATGGGACTATACCTCCTACGTGTCGAGGCACGACTTAAAGGTATAAGCCCATCCTAGAATGATCTCAAGTTTGGTATCTTTGCACGACTCATGTAAAAGAGGGATTAAATTGCAAAAGGAGATAGTTGGCTTACACTCGCCACTTCACACAATACAATACATAAGCAATACATCATTCAAAACATCACAACCCGACTACGGGTGAAGATCCAAAAGAAAGATACCAAACAACATAAAGCCACAGGCCAAGATCGAATCCTAGTAGAAACCACTACTGAACATCGAAGCGTCACAAACAAACAGCCAAACTCTTCATCGAGCTCCTGGTGAAGCACTGATCCATCACCTGCTTCAAACTCGGCTGAACCTGCATCTGGTGTGGTGAAGTAACTGTGAGCCACAGATGACTCAGCAATCCCGTTCCCGGGTAACATGACTATTTAAGCCTTAGGTGTGGAAAAGGCTGAAGAAAGAACGAGAGGTGAAGGAACAAACAAGAGTCTGCAGCAGCAACTAGCACTAACTTACGCAAAAGAGAGCGAGAAGAGAAGAGCATCGGTCGAGAGATGATCACGAAGTGATCCTAACTAAAGCCGGTCAAACATAACCCCACCGTGTTCAACTCCCGAATCCCTATTCGGAAATTGACAGTCACGGTACACACGCTGGTAGTGTATTAGAACATTGTGTCAAGTTATCTACAACCGGAATTAACAAGCTCCCATCTGCCACATAACCGCGGGCACGGCTTTCGAAAGTTCAAACCCTGCAGGGGTGTTCCAACTTGGCCCATCACAAGCCCACGATCCGCGGAGTCGCAACTCCATAGGTGGGAAGACCCGAGTATTCTCGGAATCCCGTGCTCAAGTTAAACCGAACTAAGGTAAGGCTAATCCAGCAAATCCTCCCGGCGTGCCGACACCCTGATAGTAGCCGCGCGTATCTAGTCTCAGGCCACGACCGGATGAGCACAGCGTACAGTGGCCGAAATACCCAAGTTGCCAAGGGGGGCCCCGCAC
The DNA here is from genome assembly GCA_902687465.1 of Secale cereale. Lineage (NCBI taxonomy): Eukaryota > Viridiplantae > Streptophyta > Magnoliopsida > Poales > Poaceae > Secale > Secale cereale. Next base: position 132,006,799 of record LR738710.1, read on the forward strand.
ACGACTCTAGTTTGGACCAACACTCAAATCGAGCACTGGCCCAGGGGGGTTGAATTAAAATAAAAGGGATAGCTAGTCCCATTACAAGTTTTATTAGTTATTAGGCAAATAGTACCAATGTTGGGATTTGCTGGAAAAGACTTAGCACTTAGCGGTTTATCAAGGGGGTCCCATACACCCCAACCGTGTTAGGAACGCAAAATCAAGGAACATAACACCGGTTTATACGGTTCCTAACGGCATGAGTGGAACAAATCACCAAGCAAAAGGCTTAGCCTTCCACCCTTGCCAGTATATAGATGATTTCATTTAGCATTTATATAGTGTGATATAACCCAACCAAACTTCAACATGAAGCAAGCATCTTCCATCTTCACCTGCAACTAACAATGCTATAAGAGGGGCTGAGCGAAGCGTACTTAGCCAAGCAACGGTTTGCGTAGGTAGGGTGGTTAAACATGGTAGTGGTTACAAGTAGGAGGCTGACAAGAAGAACATGGGCATCGAGGCAAAACTATAGATCGAGACTACTAGCAATAGGCAAAGATAGTAATGGTATCCGGGTTCGGTCATCTTGCCTGGGATTCCACAAGGGAGAAGAACGGATCCACGAAGTAGACGAAGCAACAGTCGAGCGGATCCTCACAACTCCGGAACGAAACCGAAGCTATCAAGAGAAGCAAACCGGAAAGAAACAAACAACACGGTAAACACACAAGCATTAACATGGCATACGATGCACATTCAAGTATGATGCATGTCCGGTTTAAATATGCATGGCATGGCAAAGTGCACAAACAATACTACAAGTTAAGAGGAGATCAATATGCAACGAGTTGCATATTGACGAAACACCACATGTTATTTATTTAGTTGACTCTTGTTTATTTACAAGACAAGATTAAATGTTTTTAACATGGCACGAGGTGAAGCATAATAAAACTACACTAACTAGCAAATTAAATAAGGCCGGAGAATAACAACAACATATCCGGAAAAATCCCCATGAGCATGTTTAATAATTATAAGCAAACAACAATTCACACATATTAATGTTGTTAATATGATGCGGATGACATGATCAAGTTTATGCAAGTTTTAAAAGGTTGGATTAAAAGAGATATGAAGTATTTGTCACCGTGGTGGAATGAAAAAGGGTGCCACGGCAACGATCCGAAAATGATGCAACGCATCATATCGGTTCCGGTATCTCGTTGAGAGACCGGTGCAAAAGATAACGGAGAGCGAGTCAAACGAGATGAAAGGTGGGGCGATCCCGTTACCGGGTTCCCACGAGTCGGTGACGAGGCAACCGAGGAACATGACAAAGATCGGAACGGGCACGAAGCACACAAGGGAGACATCTCATACAACACAAGCATCACACGGGTCACGTCTCGGGGTTATACCTTTGAAGCGTGCATTACGGGGCAGTTCGAGACGTAGTGGAAGGAGTCGTTCACGAGGCGGTAGAGGAAGTAGATGGTACACGAGTCGTGGTACACGGGGCGACGGTAGTGGTACATGCCGTAGAGGGAAGTAGACGTTCTCGTGAGTCGGAGAGGTACTCGTTCATGTAGTAGTCGGACTTGACGGGTCCCGTGAAGTAGTCGAACTTGGAGCTCGTTTTCCCGTAGAGGTTCGGTCGTCGTGGTACTTGTCGGGTCATCGTGTAGTCGTACTTGATCCGAGTAGTCGTTCGTTCGTAGTCGTTCACGTCATCGATGTCGGGGTACTTGTCGCGTCGGCGTTCGTAGTGGTACTTGGGGGTTCTCGATCTCGCGCCGTAGTTGTACAAGGGTCCAAAAGTAGATATTCTTACTGCTCCATGGTTACTTGAGATGAACAGATAGCAGCAACAAAACAAAAACAAAAACAAAAAAAAGGAAAAAGAAGGATGCGGGGGTGCGGCGCTGCTGGCTCGATCCGGAGGGAAGACGAGGCCTGGCCTTGGGGCGCGGAGGGGCGCACGGCCTGGAAGAAGGACGGCGGCTCCTGGAGAAAGAAGACCGCAGCCGCGGCCTTAGCGCTGCCCGGCCGGCGCTGGATCGACGCACGGGAGGAGAGGAGGGGCGCCCTTGGCGCGGCGGCGGCTGGCAGTGGCCGGGGCTGGCCGGAGGGAGGCTGCAGGCCGCGGCCTTGAGGCAGCAGGGCGAGCCGGCGCCCTGGACGAGCAACGGGAGGGCGGCGTTCGCGCGAGGGAAGGGGAACGGGCTCCTGGTCGACCGGCCAGAGGCGAGGCAGAAGACCTGCGCGGCGGGGAGGCCCGAGGAGGAGAGGCGTCCGAAGGGCGACGACGTTTCCTGGTCGAGGAGGAACGGCGCGGCAGGGGTGCTCCAGCGGCCTTGGGGCGAAGCGGGGCGCCCGAGGCAGGGGCTGCTACCGCTTGCGAGCTGGAGGGAGGCAGGGGCGCGGAGAGCTTGGGCGCGGGAGGCCCTCGCCGGCGCTGGGGAAGTCGGGGCGAGGCAGGCCTGAGGCGACGCGGGGGAGGGAGCCCGCGCGTGGGGCGGCTCGAAGCTGGAGGGAGGCAGGCAGATCGAGAGGGAGCGGTCGGCTAGGAGCCTCGAGGGACAGAGGGAGAGGGAAACGGGCGAAGGGAACGGGGGTGCGGGGCTCGAGGGGAGGAAGAGGTGGCGGCGGCGCACGAGAGGGAGAGATGCTGCGAGGGATGCATCGGGCTAGGGTTAAGGTCGGCCGGAGTGGGCCTTGGAGGGGAGATGGGCCGGAGGGAGAATAGAAGGGAGGAGAGGCCTGGGCTGCCTTCTTATTTATTTCTTCAGCAGAAATAAATAGAGAGGGATCCAAAATAAAAAGAAAAGAGGCCAAAACAGGGGGAAAAAATGATGGAACATTTTGAAAGGCTTTATGGAGTAAAAACCAACCCCTCAAAAATAGTTCCAACAACAGGGAAGTGCAAACTAAAAATAAATAGCTTGCCTCAAGGAGTTTGAAAAGAGTCTAGATAAAAGGAGGAGCCTCGAAAAAATAACGGAAAAGAATTATAGGCAAGGTCTAGGAGGTGAAACTAGAATTAAGAGACATGGGGAAAATTATGCAAGTGTGTTAGAGTAATTCCGAGGAATGGAATATTTTAATATAGCTCCCTAACTATTGAGAGACTTTTATATGTTATAAAGAGAAGACATCTTCCCTCGATTTAAACGGACCGAAGGTCCACACGATTTATTTAGGTTGAGATGCAAAATAAAATATGACATGATGGCATGATGACATGATGCAATGCAAAAATAAATAACACAAGCACAAAGAACACACGGGCAACCCGGAACATCTGGAATCTTCTGGGATCTTCTGGAATCTTCTGGGACGTCGGTCTCGGGCGTCACAACTCTCCCACACTAACAGAGGATCTCGACCCGAGATCCTAGAGATATCACCGGGTAAAAACGAAAAGGAGGAGGTAAAACAAAGTTGCTTCTTTGACAAACGAGTGAAAACCAAAGAACCTTGAGAGGTTGAACAAGTTGAAAGAAGAAAGCAACGGAGATAACGAAGAGGAAAAACACTCCTTTAGAAAAGAGGAACAAGGAGCATTATGAGAACCTTGAAGGTTGAAAGACATGAAACAAGAGCTCACGGACGGAAAGAATACGAACCCGCAATGGTATAGCCAAGTAATAAGAATGACAGAATTTGGACAGCACTCCGTCTGAAAATGGAAGGAATTAACAAGAACTTGAAAAGATGGGATGAAACTTGAAGAAAACAACAACATATTGCCTCCGAAACAATTAAAATAGTGACACACGGGGTAAGAAAGATTCAGACAGCACTCCGGTTGAAAGAGAGGCAAACTAGATAAGATGACGGAACTTGAATGAAGAATACAACACTCCGGTTAAATAATAAGCAAGGGAAAGAACATGATCTCGATAAAAAAAACGAGATGATGGTTAAAGAGAGCAACATCAGAATGCCTCCAGAATGAAAGAATGCATATAAATCAATGAAAGAAAGAATGGAGAAGAAAAGACAACTTCTCTCAAAATTGAATTTGAAAGGGCATCCTTACGAAGAAGGGTTGAACGGAGTTGTTGGAAAAATCAACAACGAAAAGAATAAGCTTGATGTGGGCTTATGGAAAACCTCTCAAAATTATGAGGTGACAACCAGCCACTAACTTAAACAATTGATTTAATTGAGATCAACAAGGAGATGAAAAACTTATTACCGGAATGATACATGAAGAATTTGGGTCATTTATAAACACCATAATAGCAACAATTCTCAGGGAAAGCTTTTAGGTGAAAATACAACCCAAGATAACTCCAACGAATAATTAAAGGGTTGACAAGATCTCCTGAAGAAGAAAATGATGGGTTTAAATATCTCATTCTTGACAGCTCGTGAATCATGAAACATGAAGGAATTGCCAAAAATGACATAACACCATCAGAAAAGATAAGGGAGAAAGAATTGCACTTCAAAATGCAAGAAGACGAATATTTGAGCTCCAACAAGAATCTTGATGAAGACTTCAGGGATGAATTAAATGATGATGAACCACCATGATTAGCTCCGGTAATGAAAGCATGAGAAGTGAAAGATGACAAGAATAGATTCAAGGCCTGTGATGAATTAGATGGAGCTTTGAAATGATATAATTGAAATAACTTGAAGCTCCGGAAAACAAGATGAACAACTTAGAACCAAGAATATGAAATGATGAACAAGCTCCAGACAAAAGAATTGAATCACCTTGAATGAATAAGCATAAGAATTATGTCATGCATCTCCTTTACCAATTTAAATTGATGACAACCAAAGGATTTGGCATACTACTTATTCTCGTTGCAAAGAATTAAAGAGAGATATAGCACAAGCTTGGGTAAATCTTCAACGATCCACCGGTAGGATTATGAAAGAACAAATGAATTGATATGATAACAAGGAAGAGTAAACTTGAACGAACCACCGTAAAATATAGAGACGAACGAAGAGGCATCGATGAAGAATATTTGGAGGACGAAGTTGAAAACTGAGAATGAAGAAATATTCTGAAATGATGGCCTTCGGAGGATCACAAAGAAAAGAATTCATGAAATGCTTCGGATGGGTATGAAAATAATTCCTGACAATCGGAACAATAATGAGGATGGCATGAAGCTAGAACCATGAATCTTCAAGAGAACGGCCAAGATTTAAGAGAAACACTTCTCCGGTCTTCAAATGTTGAGAATCAAGACGAGAAATGCCATGAAGAATTGTTGAGGCACTCTGGAATGAAGAATTAAAAGGTTGAACCAATGATGAACAAGAATTTGAAAGCGATCTTGGAGAAGGCATGTGACTGATGGAAATCATTCTTACGTCACACTTAAAAAAAGAATTTAAGAATAACTCCGGAAAAAAGAAGAGTCAGGTAAGATCCTGGAAAAAGACCTGTGGGTTAGGGCCCACTAAAGAAATCACCGTTGGAAAAGATTTCTGAAGAGATATTGCACCGGTTAAATTAAATGGCTTGAATAAGATAGCAATCTCAAAATAGCTTGAATGGATTAAGAATGGAATTATGAATCTTCTGAGATATCTTGAGGTCTCCGGATATGAATAGCAAGAGGAGAATGATTAATTGGAGCACCGGAATAAGAAAGCATTATGAAAAGAGAAAAAAATGATAGGATCAACACCGAAATCTTGAATTACATCCACCGAAAGAATTAGAGAACAGAAGAATGATGAACTTGAAGCTCTTGAGCATCTTCACGATAAATCACCGGATAAGAACATTGAAGGAAAAGAATGAAGAATCATCACATGAATAAAATGGATATTTCATTAAGAATTATGGCTCCAAGAAGAAGAGGGGTGGGAGGGTGGGGAAACAAAGACAACTTGAGACGAACAAAATGGACACCGGTTGAAAAGAATTTAACATGACCATCTTGATGATCAAGAAGAATTAGCACTCCCATAGAAATATGAGAATACCGATTAGGAAAGGTATGGAATCAACATTTGACATCGAAGCAACTCGAATACCAGAATCAAAACAAAAAACAAAGGGTAGATATGCAACATGATCTTCACAATATCATCCGAACAGAGAATTGAACGGATGAATTCCGCAGTTACATCAGCTTGTCGAGAAGCCACTTGGAGAACAAAAGATAAATAAAAAAAAAGGAACAAGGAACAGATAGAACAAATACAAGATAGAAGCTTCGTTCGACATCTTCGTGCTGAAAGCTCATGGAACGTGTTACAAAAGGGTTTTGCAATCCCCGGATCAGCATAGCCAAGGACCCTTTAAGATGCAACTCCCGATCAGAACAAGTCCATAAAACCACTTCACTCAATGTAGAACCCCAAACTTCATATCGAGCATCCGTTGGAAGAATGCCTAGAACTACTTGATGAACCCACCTATAGATTTCCGAAAGTTTCCAGTTATGCAATCAGGTGTTGGGGATACACGGGAAGCACCGCGCAATCAACTCTAAACCTACATCCAGGGGTATCCATCCTTCAACACATAACCAGTCTTTCTCGGAAACTGTTTACCTCGGACCTTCGAAAAGCATCCACTATAACAAGCTATGGCAATACTCTCGAACTACCTCCCCAGTACTGGGTGATGTCGGGGTTATCTTGCCACTGGCCGTATAGGAGAGATTTTCGATGTCGGCCGTCTTAAGTATTTAGTACTGCCGCGATATGCTTGTGTCAATGATACCCCGAAGCTCAACTCCTCGATAACAGGAGGCATCGAGAACAATATCCTTGTCACAAGAACATCGAAACAATCCCAGAATACTCGCGGGATCCTAAAAAAAAATTTTGTGCAAATTTTGAAAGTAGAAGAGAAAAGAGTAATCGTCAGGAGTCCTCACCAGAGAGAAAGGGGATGAGAAGCAAAGAAATCCTACTCTCCGATATAATATAGGACTCAAAATATTTTCAGTGTGTGCCTAGACTCAACCGTCAACGATTCGATCAATCAGTGGGGGCTTCTAGGTCGGAGAAGGCTCTGAATACCAACTTGTAATGCCCAGGATGGGACTATACCTCCTACGTGTCGAGGCACGACTTAAAGGTATAAGCCCATCCTAGAATGATCTCAAGTTTGGTATCTTTGCACGACTCATGTAAAAGAGGGATTAAATTGCAAAAGGAGATAGTTGGCTTACACTCGCCACTTCACACAATACAATACATAAGCAATACATCATTCAAAACATCACAACCCGACTACGGGTGAAGATCCAAAAGAAAGATACCAAACAACATAAAGCCACAGGCCAAGATCGAATCCTAGTAGAAACCACTACTGAACATCGAAGCGTCACAAACAAACAGCCAAACTCTTCATCGAGCTCCTGGTGAAGCACTGATCCATCACCTGCTTCAAACTCGGCTGAACCTGCATCTGGTGTGGTGAAGTAACTGTGAGCCACAGAGGACTCAGCAATCCCGTTCCCGGGTAACATGACTATTTAAGCCTTAGGTGTGGAAAAGGCTGAAGAAAGAACGAGAGGTGAAGGAACAAACAAGAGTCTGCAGCAGCAACTAGCACTAACTTACGCAAAAGAGAGCGAGAAGAGAAGAGCATCGGTCGAGAGATGATCACGAAGTGATCCTAACTAAAGCCGGTCAAACATAACCCCACCGTGTTCAACTCCCGAATCCCTATTCGGAAATTGACAGTCACGGTACACACGCTGGTAGTGTATTAGAACATTGTGTCAAGTTATCTACAACCGGAATTAACAAGCTCCCATCTGCCACATAACCGCGGGCACGGCTTTCGAAAGTTCAAACCCTGCAGGGGTGTTCCAACTTGGCCCATCACAAGCCCACGATCCGCGGAGTCGCAACTCCATAGGTGGGAAGACCCGAGTATTCTCGGAATCCCGTGCTCAAGTTAAACCGAACTAAGGTAAGGCTAATCCAGCAAATCCTCCCGGCGTGCCGACACCCTGATAGTAGCCGCGCGTATCTAGTCTCAGGCCACGACTGGATGAGCACAGCGTACAGTTGCCGAAATACCCAAGTTGCCAAGGGGGGCCCCGCACATGACTCTAGTTTGGACCAACACTCAAATCGAGCACTGGCCCAGGGGGGTTAAATTAAAATAAAAGGGATAGCTAGTCCCATTACAAGTTTTATTAGTTATTAGGCAAATACTACCAATGTTGGGATTTGCTGGAAAAGACTTAGCACTTAGCGGTTTATCAAGGGGGTCCCATACACCCCAACCGTGTTAGGAACGCAAAATCAAGGAACATAACACCGGTTTATACGGTTCCTAACGGCATGAGTGGAACAAATCACCAAGCAAAAGGCTTAGCCTTCCACCCTTGCCAGTATATAGATGATTTCATTTAGCATTTATATAGTGTGATATAACCCAACCAAACTTCAACATGAAGCAAGCATCTTCCATCTTCACCTGCAACTAACAATGCTATAAGAGGGGCTGAGCGAAGCGTACTTAGCCAAGCAACGGTTTGCGTAGGTAGGGTGGTTAAACATGGTAGTGGTTACAAGTAGGAGGCTGACAAGAAGAACATGGGCATCGAGGCAAAACTATAGATCGAGACTACTAGCAATAGGCAAAGATAGTAATGGTATCCGGGTTCGGTCATCTTGCCTGGGATTCCACAAGGGAGAAGAACGGATCCACGAAGTAGACGAAGCAACAGTCGAGCGGATCCTCACAACTCCGGAACGAAACCGAAGCTATCAAGAGAAGCAAACCGGAAAGAAACAAACAACACGGTAAACACACAAGCATTAACATGGCATACGATGCACATTCAAGTATGATGCATGTCCGGTTTAAATATGCATGGCATGGCAAAGTGCACAAACAATACTACAAGTTAAGAGGAGATCAATATGCAACGAGTTGCATATTGACGAAACACCACATGTTATTTATTTAGTTGACTCTTGTTTATTTACAAGACAAGATTAAATGTTTTTAACATGGCACGAGGTGAAGCATAATAAAACTACACTAACTAGCAAATTAAATGAGGCCGGAGAATAACAACAACATATCCGGAAAAATCCCCATGAGCATGTTTAATAATTATAAGCAAACAACAATTCACACATATTAATGTTGTTAATATGATGCGGATGACATGATCAAGTTTATGCAAGTTTTAAAAGGTTGGATTAAAAGAGATATGAAGTATTTGTCACCGTGGTGGAATGAAAAAGGGTGCCACGGCAACGATCCGAAAATGATGCAACGCATCATATCGGTTCCGGTATCTCGTTGAGAGACCGGTGCAAAAGATAACGGAGAGCGAGTCAAACGAGATGAAAGGTGGGGCGATCCCGTTACCGGGTTCCCACGAGTCGGTGACGAGGCAACCGAGGAACATGACAAAGATCTGAACGGGCACGAAGCACACAAGGGAGACATCTCATACAACACAAGCATCACACGGGTCACGTCTCGGGGTTATACCTTTGAAGCGTGCGTTACGGGGCAGTTCGAGACGTAGTGGAAGGAGTCGTTCACGAGGCGGTAGAGGAAGTAGATGGTACACGAGTCGTGGTACACGGGGCGACGGTAGTGGTACATGCCGTAGAGGGAAGTAGACGTTCTCGTGAGTCGGAGAGGTACTCGTTCATGTAGTAGTCGGACTTGACGGGTCCCGTGAAGTAGTCGAACTTGGAGCTCGTTTTCCCGTAGAGGTTCGGTCGTCGTGGTACTTGTCGGGTCATCGTGTAGTCGTACTTGATCCGAGTAGTCGTTCGTTCGTAGTCGTTCACGTCATCGATGTCGGGGTACTTGTCGCGTCGGCGTTCGTAGTGGTACTTGGGGGTTCTCGATCTCGCGCCGTAGCTGTACAAGGGTCCAAAAGTAGATATTCTTACTGCTCCATGGTTACTTGAGATGAACAGATAGCAGCAACAAAACAAAAACAAAAACAAAAAAAAGGAAAAAGAAGGATGCGGGGGTGCGGCGCTGCTGGCTCGATCCGGAGGGAAGACGAGGCCTGGCCTTGGGGCGCGGAGGGGCGCACGGCCTGGAAGAAGGACGGCGGCTCCTGGAGAAAGAAGACCGCAGCCGCGGCCTTAGCGCTGCCCGGCCGGCGCTGGATCGACGCACGGGAGGAGAGGAGGGGCGCCCTTGGCGCGGCGGCGGCTGGCAGTGGCCGGGGCTGGCCGGAGGGAGGCTGCAGGCCGCGGCCTTGAGGCAGCAGGGCGAGCCGGCGCCCTGGACGAGCGACGGGAGGGCGGCGTTCGCGCGAGGGAAGGGGAACGGGCTCCTGGTCAACCGGCCAGAGGCGAGGTAGAAGACCTGCGCGGCGGGGAGGCCCGAGCAGGAGAGGCGTCCGAAGGGCGACGACGGTTCCTGGTCGAGGAGGAACGGCGCGGCAGGGGTGCTCCAGCGGCCTTGGGGCGAAGCGGGGCGCCCGAGGCAGGGGCTGCTGCCGCTCGCGAGCTGGAGGGAGGCAGGGGCGCGGAGAGCTTGGGCGCGGGAGGCCCTCGCCGGCGCTGGGGAAGTTGGGGCGAGGCAGGCCTGAGGCGACGCGGGGGAGGGAGCCCGCGCGTGGGGCGGCTCGAAGCTGGAGGGAGGCAGGCAGATCGAGAGGGAGCGGTCGGCTGGGAGCCTCGAGGGACAGAGGGAGAGGGAAACGGGCGAAGGGAACGGGGGTGCGGGGCTCGAGGGGAGGAAGAGGTGGCGGCGGCGCACGAGAGGGAGAGATGCTGCGAGGGATGCATCGGGCTAGGGTTAAGGTCGGCCGGAGTGGGCCTTGGAGGGGAGATGGGCCGGAGGGAGAATAGAAGGGAGGAGAGGCCTGGGCTGCCTTCTTATTTATTTCTTCAGCAGAAATAAATAGAGAGGGATCCAAAATAAAAAGAAAAGAGGCCAAAACAGGGGAAAAAAATGATGGAACATTTTGAAAGGCTTTATGGAGTAAAAACCAACCCCTCAAAAATAGTTCCAACAACAGGGAAGTGAAAACTAAAAATAAATAGCTTGCCTCAAGGAGTTTGAAAAGAGTCTAGATAAAAGGAGGAGCCTCGAAAAAATAACGGAAAAGAATTATAGGCAAGGTCTAGGAGGTGAAACTAGAATTAAGAGACATGGGGAAAATTATGCAAGTGTGTTAGAGTAATTCCGAGGAATGGAATATTTTAATATAGCTCCCTAACTATTGAGAGACTTTTATATGTTATAAAGAGAAGACATCTTCCCTCGATTTAAACGGACCGAAGGTCCACACGATTTATTTAGGTTGAGATGCAAAATAAAATATGACATGATGGCATGATGACATGATGCAATGCAAAAATAAATAACACAAGCACAAAGAACACACGGGCAACCCGGAACATCTGGAATCTTCTGGGATCTTCTGGAATCTTTTGGGACGTCGGTCTCGGGCGTCACAACCTGGGACATCGTCGATTTCTTCCGAGCAGGCATCCGTAAGAAAGAAAGGCAAGCATTTCAAAGGTGAGGCGGATGATACGTCCAAAACGTATCTATAATTTCTGCTTGCTCCATGGCTCTTTTGTGTGATATTGCTATGATATTTATGCACTTCCATACACTTTTGATCATATTTGGACTAACCTATTAACTCAGTGCACCCCAGTGCCAGTTTCTGTTTTCTGCTGTTTTTGTATTTCAGGTTTTCCCATTACTTAAATTGCCAGAAAAATTCCGGGAAAAATGTATAAAAAATCAGCGCTCCAGAAGCTTCCATGCGGCAGAAGTAGGGCCAGAGGGGGGCCAGAGGGGCTCCAGGCGCCCTGAGGGGGCGGCCCCCCTCCTGGCCGCCTGGGCCCCCCTTACCTCCTCTAGTGACCCCCTTTGGCATATATTTACATCGCGTCCCGAAACCCTCGATTCCAGACCCCTTTTCTCCAGAAGCTATTCGGATCTCCGCCGCCATCGCCACCAAGTTTCGGGGGACCAGAATTCCTGTGCCGGCATCCTGCCGGGACGGGGAAGTGCCCCCGGATTCATCTCCATCGACGTTGCTTCCTCCCTCCATGATGCGGGAGTAGTTCCTCCTCGGGGCTGAGGTTTTCTACTAGTAGCTATGTGGTCAATTCTCTCTCCCATGATGTGATCTTCGTTGTGATCATAGGCTATGTTAATCTAGGGTGATCCCATGATATTTTCCCTTCCTCTATGTATTGGATTGATGTACTCACTTGTCTTTATCTAGTATAATCTCCGAGACCAAGGTGACAGCGGTCTATTGGACATGGATTAGAAGAATATTTTCATGAGTGATTTCCTCTTTTGTGTGTGGATTGAAGATTGAGAGTCTCTTGGTGCTTGTCTTTGACTATCCTTGAGATATGTTGTGGTGATTGTGGTACTCTCTTTGGATGGCCGAGGTGACATTGGGAAATCCATAGATTGAGAACTACGAACTTAGAGGTGTGCTTTTGTAGCCCTACATAATTCTCGTCCTCTCTTGACCACAAAGGAATGACCTCCGAGTGCGCCCCCCTTGCATGTTTTATGGGAAATATCATGTGATTCGATTATGTTAATGTTGTTGGGAGTTGCCACTAGTGAAAGTATGAAGCCTAGGCCTTGTTTCCACCATTGCAATACCATTTGTGCTCACGTTTACCACTTGTTTGCTTGCTGCACTTTTTATTACAGATTTATATTACTTTGCTTTGCCACTCCTATCATCCATATTTTACCATCTCTTCGCCGAACTAGTGCACCTATACATCTGACAAGTGTATTAGGTGTGTTGGGGACACAAGAGACTTCTTGTATCTTGATTGCAGGGTTGCTTGAAAGGGGTACGTTCAACCTCCACTTCCCTGAGTTCGATAAACCTTGGGTTACTCACTTAAGGGAAATTTGCTGCTGTCCTACAAACCTCTGCTCTTGGAGGCCCAACACTGTCTACAGGAATAGAAGCGTGTAGTAGACATCAAGCTATTTCTGCCGCCGTTGCCGGGGAAGTGAGTTAAGTGAAGGTACCTTCTCTAGATCTTGCAATTAAATCTTTTCGTTTCTTGTTTTTAGTTTCACTAGTTATGTTTATGGGAAACCGCACTCTTAGTTCGCTGCTTGGGGAAGGCCGCTTTACCACACCCGTGGTAGAGAAGTCTCCTCCACCTACTGAATGTATCCCGTTCCAAATACCACTTGGGATAATTGAAATAATTTTGAATGATTGTTATGATGGGACGGTCAATCCTAGTATTCATTTGTTGAAACTTACAGAACTTTGTGAGTTGTTTAAGATTTCAGGTTTGACAAGAGATGGAGTCATGAGGAAATTATTTGCCTTGTCACTGAAAGGAAAAGCATTGGAATGGTATAGGCTACTAGATGACTCTCACCTGCTGGATTGGGAAGAGATCCAGTCTCTCTTTTACTCCAAGTTTTATCCTCTTCATGAAGTCCATGAGAATAGGAATTATGTTTATAATTTCTATCCTCATGACGGAGAGAGCATAGCTCAAGCTTGGGGGAGACTGAAAACGTTAATGCTAAAATGTCCTAACCATGGGCTCCCCAAAGATATGATTATTACTAATTTCTATGTGAGGCTTTCTCGACAGGATAAAGATTTGCTCGATGCTTCCTCTATGGGTTCTTTCACAAACGAAAAGATTGATGCTAAATGGGAACTCCTTGAAAGAATTCAACGCAACACTGAAGATTGGGAGATCGACAAAGGTAAAGAGTCAGGTATAATTTATGAGTATGATTGCATTAAGTCCTTTGTTGAAACTACAAGTTTTAATAAGTTTAGTGCTAAGTTTGGGCTTGATTCTCAACTCCTTGTTGATTTCCTCAAATCTTTTGCTTCACATCTTAATATGCCTAAGGAGGATTGGATCAAGCATCATGAACCTTTTAAAGAGATTTGCAAAGAAAATGAAATTGTTCATGATGATTGCAACATGCATGATCCAATTCCTAAAAATGAAGTTTTATATAAGCATGTTAATTTTTGTGGAGTGGATAGACCTTGTGAAAGGCCTATGATTGAAGAAGAGAAGTATTGTAAGAAACATAAGCATGAAAGAACAATCACTTGGGTCAAAGATTTAAATGAAATTGCTAGAGAATTGTGTGACCTTTATCCTTTTACTTGTGAACTTTGCCGTATAGAGGGTCACTTTAATTTTCAATGCATGCACTTTCAAAACATAACTGTTACCCAGTTGTGTGATAACATGATCACCCCTGATCTTTATGATGAGCTTATGTTATTTTTGATGTGTGAAGAGTTATCAGAAAAGACTTCTTGGCTAGATGTTAATGCCATAGGAATAAAAAACACTTTGCAAAATTGCCATCTCTATTGTGTTGTTAATTGCCATGAAAATGATTACATAAGTAAGATTAGAAAGGAGGGAACTTTACCAAAGTATAAAAATGTCTCTTATATTTCTGCTAATAAAAAGGAGAGTTTCTCCCAAGTTTCCCCTATTGTTTCTAATGATAAACCAGGATATGTGGAGAAGCTTCATCTCCGACCACTCCCTCCTAAGGTGAAGAAGGAGAAAAAGAAGAGGAGGAGGAAGAGGAGCAAGAAGGAAGAAGAATGGGTATCAACCTGGCCTGAGCATATTTCTCCCATCAACTTTTATCCTAACGGTTGTAAGTTTAAAGAATAAGGTGAAGTTTATTGCCTTAATTATCATCTTGATGATACGTCCGTAGGTACTATTGAAGATGATTTTGATTATGATATGCATGTTACTTATTGTGATTGGGAAAATGATGATAATGCTACTTATGATCTTGAAAATCTTTTTGGTACCAACTCTGAAAGTGATGATATGGAAAGCTCTAAGCTTGGGGATGATAGGATTGCAAATCCTTTACCCACTAGTGATGTGACAATTGATAATTCTTTTGCTAGTAAGAATAAAGACAACATGTTTACAAATATAGTTGCTAGCAATGATAATGCTCTTCTCTACTATGATGATGTTATAACTCCAATCTATAGTGATTATAAAGGTACCTATGACATAAGGAGAAATTATCCTTATGAAACTTGTCATAATCATGGATGGAATTACTCCCTTGTTGAACACCATCTTCCTAATACACAATTAATCTATAGTGTTCAAGTTGTTTATGATAGTCCTACTCCTACTATTACCAATGAGAAAGATTATGCTTATGTGGAGAGTAAGAGTACCTTTTTGCATGTGGATCATGGTAATAATGCCTTATGTGATAGTTATATTGTTGAGTTCATCCATGATGCCACTGAAAATTATTATGACAAGGGAGCATATGCTTATAGATATTTCAATAATATCAAGTTACCTCTCTTTATGTTGAAGGTTTTGAAGCTGCACTTGTTTTGTCTTCCTATGCTTATTGCTTTGTGCTTCAATAAA
Organism: Secale cereale; assembly: GCA_902687465.1. Lineage (NCBI taxonomy): Eukaryota > Viridiplantae > Streptophyta > Magnoliopsida > Poales > Poaceae > Secale > Secale cereale. The sequence continues at coordinate 132,022,141 of LR738710.1, forward strand.
TTATTCTATTGCAATATTCCTATGCATAGGAAGCATGTTAGTCTTAAAAGTGTTTGGTATTTGCTTCTTGATGCTCTCCTTTTGTTCTTCAACTCTTATTCCTACGAGAGCATCATTAAAGTCTTAAGCCTATCTTTATGGCTATAAAGAAAGAGCTCTAGGGAGACAACCCTTGTTATCTTTGCTTTCAGTTTGTTCTTTCAGTTTTTAGTGGTCTTGATGTTTGTTACTACTGTAGCAACATCATTGTATCTTTATTTTTCAGGTTTGTGCCAAGTTTAGCCTCCGATTGCAAGAAAATTCAAGAGTTGTGACGTGCTGTCCAGGAAACAGATTCTTTCCTTGGACAGAAAAATTCGTATAAAATCACCAGATCATCTTTTTTGTCTGAATTTTTTCGACAGCGTGCTCTATACAATTGGCTTTCGGGCGTTTGTTCTGAGTTTTTTGCTTTTAGTTGCAGAAGTGCCCCGAAAAAATTATTTACTACCTGCTAGTCTGTTTTTCACAGATTCTGTCCTGTTTTGCCTTTCCTTCGTTTTGCAAACCTTGAGCTTGCTTTTTCTTTGCAAAAACCTTTTGGCAATCTTGAGAAACAGTAGATCTTCAAGATTATCCTTATTTCCAGCAAGGAAAAATTATTTTATTATGGGTACTAACCTCGCTAATCAGATTATGATGAGTTATGTATGAAGGGAGTTTTCAAGTGTGCGAGGGAAGATGATAAAAAGATTCAGGAGGGTCAAACGCTCAAGCTTGGGGATGCCCCCATGCACCCCCAAGAAATATTCAAGAAGACTCAAGCGTCTAAGCTTGGGGATGCCCCCGTGCATCCCCTTCTCCATCAACAATTATCAGTTCGTCTTTCGTTCCACTATATTTTAATCACTTCATGCGTTATGTGCTATTCTTGGAGCGTCTTGCTTTTAGTTTCCTTTTTAGTTTTCTTTAGCTTTGCTTGCTGTTCATAACGAGTTAGAACCCAACTTTCTTTGTGTGGGAGAGAAACACGCTCCACTTCAACCCAGAACACAACATAGGGTTTTCATGTTTATCTTTGCTGTGTATGTTCTTTGTCTTTCAATAGCTACTGTCATGTTTAGCTCTTAGTTTTCATGCTTTTCTTTTTAAAGAGCTTTTGTTTAGTTGGTTGCTGAACTCTCTTGAGTGTTCATGTTTATCTTGTTAAGAGAGTTTGTCCGTTGCACTGAGTTGTGTGTCTTAACTTAAAGTAGGTAACTGAGGTTGCTATTTAATTTTAGTAGTAACCTGCAATAGTTTTGAGGTATTGCCATGAGTAATGTTTGAACTTTTGGTGTCAAGAGATTTAGCCTATTAGTGATAGATGTCGTATTTTGGGCAATCCATGTTTATTTTCGAAAACCTACAAAATAGTTGAGAACTTTAGCTACTAAATGGATCACTAATCTTTGGAGGGATCGAATATTAGAGTACACTCACGTACCATGGGTCGAGGATGAGTGTCGGTGTACTAAGATAGGGGTACCTTAGTACCCCAACTTGTGCACGGGCAGTAGCAGCTTCCCGCGGCAGGGTTTACCACGTGCTTGCCGGAAACCTTTCTGGTCCCTATAAAGCCATTCAAGAACAAAGTATGCAAGTCAGAAGATCAAGGCCCTGGCAAGAGGAGCTTGCCGGGAAGGCCGTACCAGGCTCAAGACTGTCGCTTTAGCACAAGGCCCTGGCAAGAGGAGCTTGCCAGGAAGACCAAGGAATGCACCCCTCAAGAAACGCCCCGGCGCATCCCGCGCCCGGGCAGGGCCCGGGGAGCGACAAGCTTCCGGGCCCGGCAAGGTCACGGCCCCGGCAAGGTGCTTGCCGGGAGAAACTCATGTTGTGTGCCCGCGCTCCAGCTCATTTGTCCACGCGTCGCCCTGGGGCCCTCCCAGGGACGCGTGGCGGAAGGCTGTGCAGCCTGGGGCACACGGTGGCAATCCACGGTGACGAGGCTACCGCCGTGTCGAATGGAGAAGCATGGACGGAGGCTTTTGAGGTCGACGGTGACGGGCATTTAATGCCCTTGTCCCCCACTGTCAAAGTTAGGTGATGACCACTGTTCATCCACTGTTCACGCACTATTCCCGCACTATTACAACTACCACCAAAGTTACATTTTCGCCCTCCTCTACGTTGACACCTGTCGGTGACCCCTCGAGCGATAAAAGGAGGCCCATGCACAACGTAGAGGGGGTTCGAATCCTAAGCAACTCTCTCGCTCGGTGTAGCTAGTACTGTAGCTCTTCAAGCTCCCGAGCTCAATACAACCAAGGCAGGAGTAGGGTTTTACGCGTCCACGCGGCCCGAACCTGGGTAAACTGCCCGCGTGCTCCCCTCGATCTGCTCTCCGTGCTCCCTCCGCTCCCTTACCGCAACGTAGAAGGGGCTCCAGTCCCATAGGTGCACGTGGGAGGACAGTTTCCCCCGACATCTTTGGCGCGCCAGGTAGGGGTACGATCTTTGGCCCCTTCCCCCGACAAGACTGCATTCATTACTCCATGCGGCACATATTTCTTCTAAGTCTTGGATCAGGGTATCTTTGCTCTTGATCTTGACCACTATGTCATCCATGTAAGCTTCTACATTTCTGTGGATATGTGGCTCAAAAGCAGTGTGCACCACCCTTGCAAATGTCGAGCCCGCATTCTTCAATCCAAAGGGCATGCGTATGAAGCAATATGTGCCGCATGGAGTAATGAATGCAGTCTTTTCTTCGTCTTCCTTGGCCATGAAAACCTGGTGGTAACCTGAGTATGCATCAAGGAAGGAAAGCAGCTCACATCCGGCGGTGGAGTCAACAATCTGGTCAATACACGGCAAGGGAAATGGATCCTTGGGACATGCTTTATTCACATCAGTGAAGTCTATACAGAGACTCCACTTCCCATTGGCCTTGCGTACGACAACTGGATTTGCTAACCACGTTGGATGGATCACGCCTCTAACCAGGCCTGCTGCTTCTAGCTTCTTTATCTCTTCCGCGATGAACTCTTGGCGCTCCACGGCTTGCTTCCTGACCTTCTGCTTGACGGGCCGCGCATGAGGACAAACAGCAAGCTTGTGCTCAATTACCTTCCTGGGAACGCCGGGGATGTCAGATGGTTGCCATGCAAACACACCGACATTCGCCCGCAGGAAGGCAACGAGCGCGCGGCAGGGTGAACGTCGGGAATGTTGTGCTGCACGCGGCTGAACCGTTGAATGTACTTGCGCAGGGATTCTCCTTCCTTCTGGGCCAAGATGTGGAGATCGCTCTCCTGGCCGTGGGGTTTGTGGCCGCCTGTGAAGGCGCCAACAAATTGGTGGCACAGATCTGCCCACGAAGAAATGGAGCCTTCCGGCAAGTGCATAAGCCAGGAACGGACGTTTGGCTTAAGCACTAGCGGGAAGTAGTTAGCTAGTATCTTCTCGTCGCGTCCCCCGGCAGCCTGCACCGCGATGGTGTAGATGCTGAGGAACTCCAAGGGGTGCGTCTTGCCGTCGTATTTCTCGGGTACGTCGGGCTTGAAGTTTTTCATGCTGGGCCACTGGACGCGCCGCAGCTCGCGGGTGAACGCAGGGCAGCCTACCGCGTACGGCAAGTCGCCTGGCTCACCAGGCGCGTACGCGTCGACAGCGGTCCCAGCGCGCTGGTCCGATTGTCGCCTGGTTTCTCGTCGGCGCTCGATGCGCGTCCGAGCATCTTCTTGCCGCCGATCGTCGAGGACCTGGCGCTGGTCCCGACGAGCCCGCGGATCCGACGACGCCAAAGATGTCGGGGGAAACTGTCCTCCCACGAGCACCTATGGGACCGGAGCCCCTTCTACGTTGCGGTAAGGGAGCGGAGGGAGCACGAAGAGCAGATCGAGGGGAGCACGCGGGCAGTTTACCCAGGTTCGGGCCGCGTGGACGCGTAAAACCCTACTCCTGCCTTGGTTGTATTGAGCTCGGGAGCTTGAAGAGCTACAGTACTAGCTACACCGAGCGAGAGAGTTGCTTAGGATTCGAACCCCCCCTACGTTGTGCATGGGCCTTCTTTTATCGCTCAAGGGGTCACCGACAGGTGTCAACGTAGAGGAGGGCGAAAATGTAACTTTGGTGGTAGTTGTAACAGTGCGGGAATAGTGCGTGAACAGTGGATGAACAGTGGTCATCACCTAACTTTGACAGTTGGGGACAAGGGCATTAAATGCCCGTCACCGTCGACCTCAAAAGCCTTCGTCCATGCTTCTCCATTCGACACGGCGGTAGCCTCGTCACCGTGGATTGCCATCGTGTGCCCCAGGCTGCACAGCCTTCCGCCACGCGTCCCTGGGAGGGCCCCAGGGCGACGCGTGGACAGATGAGCTGGAGCGCGGGCACACAGCATGAGTTTCTCCCGGCAAGCACCTTGCCGGGGCCGTGACCTTGCCGGGCCCGAAAGCTTGTCGCTCCCCGGGCCCTGCCCGGGCGCGGGATGCGCCGGGGCGTTTCTTGAGGGGTGCATTCCTTGGTCTTCCTGGCAAGCTCCTCTTGCCAGGGCCTTGTGCTAAAGCGACAGTCTTGAGCCTGGTACGGCCTTCCCGGCAAGCTCCTCTTGCCGGGGCCTTGATCTTCTGACTTGCATACTTTGTTCTTGAATGGCTTTATAGGGACCAGAAAGGTTTCCGGCAAGCACGTGGTAAACCCTGCCGCGGGAAGCTGCTACTGCCCGTGCACAAGTTGGGGTACTAAGGTACCCCTATCTTAGTACACCGACAGGAGCCCCCGGGCCTGGGCCACACACGGTGCCGAGCGCTGTTGGGCCAGGCCCAAAACAGTGCACGGGCACATGCGGCCCACGGCAAGCCGTATCCCCTTCCGCATCCGCCGCGCCCCTCCATAACGGCACGCGTCGATTGCGGCGTCGTGGGAGAGATCGTAGCCTGTTGTTTAATGGGAAATGCGGAGCGTCCTCCACCTCCCCCTTAAAAGCAGAGGAAGCAGGGGCAGTTTCCCTCCTTCGTCTTCATTGCGTCTTCAACCTCCAGAAATCCTCCGCTGCCTCTTGCCTCCACCCCTCCTCCGCCGTTTTCCGCATCCGCGGCACCGTCAAGCTCCTCGCCTCTTCCCTCGCTGCCTCCGCCATGGCTCCGAAGAGCGAGAAGGCGAAAGCGGACAAGGCCAAGAAGGAGAAATCCGAGCAGGCGGCGAAGCTTGCCGCCCTGCGGAAGAGGAACGTGGTCTTCGCGCCGAGGCTTGGCGCAAGGGAGCTGCGGAACAAGTACTATCTCTTCTGGTCCGGGGAGACCAAAGCTCATCCCCACACCAGAGCCTTCCCTGCCGTCGCCAGAGATTTGTTCGCCGGCGGGTACTTCTTCTTTGCTGCTTTCTTTCACTGTGGATTGTGCCCTCCGTACTCGGAGTTTTTCTGCAACATTATGAACACATATGGCCTCCACCTCCTAGACTTTACCCCCAACGCCATCCTTACGATGGTTGTTTTCGCACATCTGTGCAAAAACTATGTTGGGATCCATCCAAACGTAGCACTCTTTCGCCATTTCTTTATGCCTAGAGTAGAGGCTGGCGCTCCCCTCTCCGGCGGCATTTCCTGGATCTTCCGGCTGAACAAGAAAGATTCATACCTGAAGGGAGAACTCCGCGGCAAGTGGGAAGAAAGTCGCGCAGATTGGTGTTGGGTAGTGGAGGACAAGCCGGAGCCCTTCACTGCGCCGCGCACAACAGCCATACTGCGCGGCAGGAACTGGAGCGAATTGGCCCCAGAGGATAACAAGCTCACTATTGCCCTCGTCAGGATCATCCGTCTCCGGGTAGCCAATCTGACCATCGGAGAGGTTGGGGTAGATTTCCTCCGCCGCCGCATTGCCCCTCTACAAGAGAGAAAGAGGGCCGCATGGGAATTTGGCAATGCGGCGGATATCATGAGGCTGCGCCCAGGATTAAACTTCAATTTCACCGCTTTGGAGCTGAAAGGAATGGTCCGAGAGCTCTTCAAGCATGACCCGGCCCATCCGGAGTGGTTCAGACCCGCCAAGGGAGTGGTGCCGCTGTGTAACAGCACTGCCTGCGACTCTTTGCGCGCGATGATGCCGGAGTGCGACTCCCATGGCATCGTCCCCAACTGGATCGAGCCGCCGCCGGATACAATGCTGAGTTTCTTCGACAATTTGGTTGAGGTGCCTAAGAACCCCGAGGAGAACAGGGGCCTTACCCGGGCCACTACGGCTCGGGATATAGCTTATATTGCTTCCCGGATGGAAGAGGCCGCCGCAGCTGCAGCAGCGAGAGATTTCTGATTCACCGTCGACGAGGCGCAGGCCGCGGACGAGGCGTGCCAAGCAGAGGAGGCAGAGATCCGCAGGCTGCTCAAGGTTCCGCCCGAGGAGTTTAGCGGGGATCAGGGTATCTTTGCTCTTGCTCTTGACCACTATGTCATCCATGTAAGCTTCTACATTTCTGTGGATCTGTGGCTCAAAAGCAGTGTGCACCACCCTTGCAAATGTCGAGCCCGCATTCTTCAATCCAAAGGGCATGCGTATGAAGCAATATGTGCCGCATGGAGTAATGAATGCAGTCTTTTCTTCGTCTTCCTTGGCCATGAAAACCTGGTGGTAACCTGAGTATGCATCAAGGAAGGAAAGTAGCTCACATCCGGCGGTGGAGTCAACAATCTGGTCAATACGCGGCAAGGGAAATGGATCCTTGGGACATGCTTTATTCACATCAGTGAAGTCTATACAGAGTCTCCACTTCCCATTGGCCTTGCGTACGACAACTGGATTTGCTAACCACGTTGGATGGATCACGCCTCTAACCAGGCCTGCTGCTTATAGCTTCTTTATCTCTTCCGCGATGAACTCTTGGCGCTCCACGGTTTCCTTCCTGACCTTCTGCTTCCCGGGAGTCCAGTTTCTTTATAGAGCTTCCCGGGAGTCTAGTTTCGCCTGCCTGGCCCGGTAAAGGGCCAGGAGCCGGCGAAGTAGCTTCTCCTCTTCGGGCTCGTCGCTCCGGCCAAGTGCTTCAACGACCTTCAACCCCGCGGAGGCGAGGACCTCTCCGTCATAGGTCTCTCCCTCCACGGGGGCTCGCGACGAAGACCCCCACGGGACTTGTATGAAGACTCCGTTGGGGGCCTCAAGGTAGATGCCTGGCTGCTCCTTGGCGGCGGAGGGGTCAGCGGCCGGTGCAGCGCTTGACGCTCCTGCTGCCTCCGGGCCAGCAGTGTGGTCGCCGTTCCTCTCCCCAGCCGCGGCGTCTGCGGTCGGGGCGGTCTCCTCAGCGGCACGCTCGTCGGATCCTGCCATGCCCTCAGCGGCAGTGGCATTGCCGCCGTCGCTTTGCGCACCCTCCTCGTCGGTGGCCTCAGTCTCCATCCGGTCCGGCGCAGGAGGATCTAGCAGAAGAAAAAGAAAAGAAAAGATCAAGCAAATATCCAAAAAGACAAGTTCAAGAAGATAAAAGCTACAAGACTCACCTTCGACCACCGAGAAAACGCCTCCGTAAGGTGGCGACGGCGACGAGGACGCAGGCGCCTCGACAGCAGCCTGCTCGGCGGGCGACGCGCGCCAGCAGGACGAGCCAAGCCGCGACGGAAGCGCCCCGCGCACCAGCGCCAAGCGGAGGGGGATCCTCCCGGAGCGAAGCGGCCCCTTCCCCCTGCTCCTCGGGCCTCGGCGACAACTGGGGCTTTGAGTACTTGTACGTTGCGATCGAGAAGTTCACAAAGTGGCCAGAAGTGGAACCAGTGAGAAAGGTGACAGCACAGTCAGCGGTCAGGTTCTTCAGGTCTATTGTTTGCCGTTTCGGAATCCCTAACAGGATCATCACCGACAACGGTACACAGTTTACTAGTCGCACCTTCATGCAGTACGTCCAAGACCTTGGCGCCAAGGTCAGCTTCGCTTCTGTTGCTCACCCGAGGAGCAATGGTCAAGCGGAGAGGGCAAATGCTGAAGTGCTGCGCGGACTCAAGACAAGAACCTTTGACAGGCTGCGCAAGTGCGGAAGAAACTGGATAGAGGAGTTGCCGGCGGCTCTTTGGTTAATCAGAACGACACCAAGTCGAGCCACCGGACAGACACCCTTTGCTCTTGTCTATGGAGCAGAGGCAGTTCTCCCCACGGAACTCGTATACGGATCTCCTCGAGTGCTCGCTTATGATGAGCTCGAGCAAGAGCAAATACGTCAAGATGATGCATTGCTCCTTGAGGAGGAACGTCTCCAGGCTGCTGTACGAGCTGCTCGATACCAGCAAGCCTTGCGTCGCTATCATAGCCGCAAGGTCAAGGCCAGGAGTCTCGAGGAAGGCGACCTTGTTCTTCGGCGTGTTCAGTCCGCCAAGAATTCCAACAAGTTGATGCCAAAGTGGGAAGGCCCTTATCGGGTGAGACAAGTCACAAGGCCCGGCGCTGTCCGCCTTGAGACCGAAGAAGGCTTACCGGTGAGCACCTCCTGGAACATAGAGCATCTTCGCAAGTTTCACCCATAAGGCGCGGTTGCTGTGATCCGCTCCGGCAACCACCTTTTGTACAAGTCTTGCCGCTGTTGCATGTAAACCTTTGTACAAAGCCGGGCGCAGATCCCGTGCATCAGTAAAGTTTTTGTGCTTCGCACTATTTGCCATTTCCATGCCTTTCTTTGTTATTTGCATGCATTGTTTGGCATCTTGTGCAACGCACATCCCTGGTAAGCACTGGCAAGCCGTGAGGCTATATACTTGTTTTTCCTTCTTTTTTTTCCTCTCTTAAGCAGAAGGAGTATTCCTCGCGCACAAGTTTGCCGGGGGGGAAGGAGATGGAGGATGAACTAAGTGCTGTTCAAGAAAGAGAAGCCTTGTCGAGGAACAAGCAATATACGAAAGCTAAGTTACCAGAATTTGAGCAGTTCAAATTTTTAAATTTTAGTTATCTTCCTTGAACAACCACACTTTGTATGGAAAACCTGTGCGCAGAGGAACCTACCCGTGGCTAGCCGCACCCTTACTTTGTTTTCGAGTACGCTCAACGACATAAGTGAGCTGCGACAAGTGTCGCGCCCTTACTTCGTTTTCGAGTTCGCTCAGCAAGCTAAGTGCGCTGCGACTAGCCGCGGCAAGGTTACTTGCCGGTAAGGCCTTTGCCAGCAGGCTGCTAAGAGTCCAGCACTCAGCGCTCGCGGCGAGGGCCCTATGCCGGCAAGTCCCCTAAAAGCGTAGGGTAAGAAGCATACAAAGTGAAGGACTAAAATCAAGGGAGATAACAATGCGTTGATTGCTCAGAAATAAGATAATATATTACAGAGATAACTTGTTGCAATAACTAATGGATTCTTGTCCAATAACGTGCCTTGCAACGGCAAAGGAAACAGAAAGAAAGGAGCCTAATCTACGCGGTCGCCTTCACGCCTGGAGATCTTGTTCACCTTGGCGACGATATGGGCGACCTGCGCCTTCAACGCCTCCTGATCTGCATCGTCCGGCAAGCTACGGAGGACATTCACGAGATTGATGCCAGGGTTGCGGTAGACGATCTTCGTCAAGACGCGCTCCAAGGTACCCGCGCAGAGCTGATGCGACTCCTCGGCCAGCTGCGCGGGGAGCTTCTCCTGCAGCCGTGCAAGCGCCGGCGCGATTCCCCTGAAGAAGAGACTTAACTTGGCGCTGTGGGGGAGATTCTCGTCCGGAGAATACACAAGGTGCTCCACCCTCAGCGCCATCAGCTCCTTGTCAATGTTGGCGGCGGAGGCGACCAGATCGTCGGTCCACTGCTCCACAGCCCGGCTGAAGTTGTTCGTTGAGGTGGCGGCGCTCTCCACCAGGCCTCGTTCCTTGCGGAGCTCGTCCTTCAGCTTCGTCTCGCGATCCCGGGCGGCATCCAGCGAATCAGTTAAAGTGGAGACCTTCAACTCCAAGTCAGCAATTGAATCTTCGGCGGCAGTGAGCTCGTCGCCCTTCTTGGAGAGTCGTACCTGCAAGTCGGAGTTGGTGTGGGCGTCCTTCTCCCGCTCTATGTTGAGCACGGTGACCCTGTCCTCACTTGCTTTCAGGTACCGCTCCAGCTGATCCACCTTGAGCAACATGTCTCTCTTGGCGGTTTCCGTGGCGGCTGCGGCTTCCTTTGCCTCCTTCATGGCCTGCTCCCGGGCGGTGAGCTCGTCGTCATGGGCGTCGAGCTCAACCTTCCGCTGGTTGAGCGCCCCCTCCCGACGAGACAGCTCCTCGGCGACCAGCTGCTGTCGCTCTTCAGCCTCCGCCTTCTCCAGGAAGAAGGCTTGCTGCTCCCCGGCGAGTTCTTCCCGCTCCTCCGCCAAGTTGCGGAGGGCGGCCTGGTTGGCGGCGCGAAGCTCCGCGGCCCGCTTCTCCAAGTCCACTCCAGCCTTGGCGGCAAGAGCTTCCCGGGAGTCCAGTTTCGCCTGCCTGGCCCGGTAAAGGGCCTGGAGCCGGCGAAGTAGCTTCTCCTCTTCGGGCTCGTCGCTCCCGCCAGGTGCTTCAACGACCTTCAACCCCGCGGAGGTGAGGACCTCTCCGTCATAGGTCTCTCCCTCCACGGGGGCTCGCGACGAAGACCCCCACGGGACTTGTATGAAGACTCCGTTGGGGGCCTCGAGGTAGACGCCTGGCTGCTCCTTGGCGGCGGAGGGGTCGGTGGCCGGTGCAGCGCTTGACGCTCCTGCTGCCTCCGGGCCAGCAGTGTGGTCGCCGTTCCTCTCCCCAGCCGCGGCGTCTGCGGTCGGGGCGGTCTCCTCAGCGGCAGGCTCGTCGGCTCCTGCCATGCCCTCAGCGGCAGTGGCATTGCCGCCGTCGCCTTGCGCACCCTCCTCGCCGGTGGCCTCAGTCTCCATCCGGTCCGGCGCAGGAGGATCTAGCAGAAGAAAAAGAAAAGAAAAGATCAAGCAAATATTCAAAAAGACAAGTTCAAGAAGATAAAAGCTACAAGACTCACCTTCGCGGACTTCGTCGACGACAGGCTCCCTCGCCGGGGAGTCCTCCCTTGGCGGTGGAGCAGTGGCCCCTGCTGGCGGAGGGCCGCCCGTGCCCTCCCTTGGCGGGGTGGCCACCCTTGTCGGGCTTCTCACCCTTGGCGGGGTGCCCGTCCTTGGCGGAGCGTTCTCCCTCGCCGGGGAGTTCGCCCTTGGCGGGGAGGGTGGAGCAAGTGGCTCATCGGGGGCAGTCTCCGGGCGCTCCTGCGGCTGCGGCTCCACTTCTGCACAAGACAAACAAGATAAACAAGACAACAAAATATCAATACAGATATCAACCTCAAGCACGCCTGTCGAACAGAAAAGAATGACTACCAGACTTACGCTGGGGGCTGCGCTGGGGGCTGCTCCTCGGAGCAGCGGCTTGATCCGGCAAGCTTGCCGCTGGCGCGTCTCCGGTCGCCACGGTGGGAGAGTCGTCTTCGACCTCAAATACGGGGATCTTGGCCCTCTTCGCCGTCCGCTGGGCCAGGGTCCTGAAAGCAAAGCAAGAACAGGATCAGAATCATCAAGAAAGATCAAGACAAAATCGAAGAAGTTACAAGTCGCAAGTACTTACTCCTCTTTCTCGTCGTCGTCGGAGCTAAGGGCGGAGAAGTCGAACTCCACCTGAGATGCTCCCGCGCGAGGAGCAGGAGGAGAAGGCTCCCTCGGGCGCTTTGCGGTCTCCGGGGCTGGGGGCTGCGAAGACCCAGCCTCCGTTGTCGCCGAGGCCCGAGGAGCAGGCGGACCGGCCGCTTCGCTCCGGGAGGATCCCCCTCCGCTTGGCGCTGGTGCGCGGGGCGCTTCCGTCGTGGCTTGGCTCGTCCTGCTGGCGCGCGTCGCCCGCCGAGCAGGCTGCTGTCGAGGCGCCTGCGTCCTCGTCGCCGTCGCCACCTTGCGGAGGCGTTTCCTCGGTGGTTGCGTAGGACTTGCCGGAGGCGGGGAGTTCTTTGAGGACGAGGAGGCGTCGTCGTCAAGCCCCAAAGATCCACCGGTGTCTTCATCGGCCTCGACGTCCTCCTCCTCCTCCTCGGCAGGCTCGCTGGGCCCAGCGCCATGCCTGGCGGCCTCGCTCCCTCCGGCGGTCCCGCTCCCTCCGACGGTCCCCCTCCCTCCGGCGGCCCCGCTCCCTCCGGCAACCCCGCTCCCTGCGGCGGCCTCACTCATCCCGGCAACCCCGGGTATCCCGGCAAGCCTCAGGGAAGGCACCCCGCTAAACTCCTCGGGCGGAAGCTTGAGCAGCCTACGGATCTCTGCCTCCTCTGCTTGGCACGCCTCGTCCGCGGCCTGCGCCTCGTCGACGGTGAATCCGAAATCTCCCGCCGCTGCAGCTGCGGCGGCCTCTTCCATCCGGGAAGCAATATAAGCTATATCCCGAGCCGTAGTGGCCCGGGTAAGGCCCCTGTTCTCCTCGGGGTTCTTGGGTACCTCAACCAAATTGTCGAAGAAACTCAGCACTGTATCCGGCGGCGGCTCGATCCAGGTGGGGACGATGACAATGAACTGTACAGAAGGAGACTCAATGGTGTCAGGTTGAAGTGCATTTCCAGAGAAGATGGACAGAAGCTGTTGGCAGAGATACATGGAGGCATATGTGGTCACCACATTGGCGCAAGGGCACTTGCCGGGAAGGCGTTCCGGCAAGGGTTTTCTGGCCAGAAGCCCTCCAAGATGCAACTGCACAAGTAACCAAGTGTGAAGCGTGCCAGTTCCATGCCAAGCAAATTCATCAGCCAGCTCAAGCTCTCCAGACGATCCCTTTGTCCTGGCCCTTCTCGGCCTGGGGGCTCGATATCCTCGGCCCCTTCCCCCATGCTGTGGGGGGCTTTGAGTACTTATACGTTGCGATCGACAAGTTCACAAAGTGGCCAGAAGTGGAACCAGTGAGAAAGGTGACAGCACAGTCAGCGGTCAGGTTCTTCAGGTCTATTGTTTGCCGTTTCGGAATCCCTAACAGGATCATCACCGACAACGGTACACAGTTTACTAGTCGCACCTTCATGCAGTACGTCCAAGACCTTGGCGCCAAGGACTGCTTCGCTTCTGTTGCTCACCCGAGGAGCAATGGTAAAGCGGAGAGGGCAAATGCTGAAGTGCTGCGCGGACTCAAGACAAGAACCTTTGACAGGCTGCGCAAGTGCGGAAGAAACTGGATAGAGGAGTTGCCGGTGGCTCTTTGGTCAATCAGAACGACACCAAGTCGAGCCACCGGACAGACACCCTGTGCTCTTGTCTATGGAGCAGAGGCAGTTCTCCCCACGGAACTCGTATACGGATCTCCTCGAGTGCTCGCTTATGATGAGCTCGAGCAAGAGCAAATACGTCAAGATGATGCATTGCTCCTTGAGGAGGAACGTCTCCAGGCTGCTGTACGAGCTGCTCGATACCAGCAAGCCTTGCGTCGCTATCATAGCCCTTACTTCGTTTTCGAGTTCGCTCAACAAGCTAAGTGCGCTGCGACTAGCCGCGGCAAGGTTACTTGCCGGTAAGGCCTTTGCCAGCAGGCTGCTAAGAGTCCAGCACTCAGCGCTCGCGGCGAGGGCCCCATGCCGGCAAGTCCCCTAAAAGCGTAGGGTAAGAAGCATACAAAGTGAAGGACTAAAAGCAAGGGAGATAACAATGCGTTGATTGCTCAGAAATAAGATAATATATTACAGAGATAACTTGTTGCAATAACTAATGGATTCTTGTCCAATAACGTGCCTTGCAGCGGCAAAGGAAACATAAAGAAAGGAGCCTAATCTATGCGGTCGCCTTCACGCCTGGAGATCTTGTTCACCTTGGCGACGATATGGGCGACCTGCGCCTTCAACGCCTCCTGATCTGCATCGTCCGGCAAGCTGCGGAGGACATTCACGAGATTGATGCCAGGGTTGCGGTAGACGATCTTCGTCAAGACGCGCTCCAAGGTACCCGCGCAGAGCTGACGCGACTCCTCGGCCAGCTGCGCGGGGAGCTTCTCCTGCAGCCGTGCAAGCGCCGGCGCGATTCCCCTGAAGAAGAGACTTAACTTGGTGCTGTGGGGGAGATTCTCGTCCGGAGAATACACAAGGTGCTCCACCCTCAGCGCCATCAGCTCCTTGTCAATGTTGGCGGTGGAGGCGACCAGATCGTCGGTCCACTGCTCCATAGCCCGGCTGAAGTTGTTCGCTGAGGTGGCGGCGCTCTCCACCAGGCCTCGTTCCTTGCGGAGCTCGTCCTTCAGCTTCGTCTCGCGATCCCGGGCGGCATCCAGCGAATCAGTTAAAGTGGAGACCTTCAACTCCAAGTCAGCAATTGAATCTTTGGCGGCAGTGAGCTCGTCGCCCTTCTTGGAGGGTCGTACCTGCAAGTCGGAGTTGGTGTGGGCGTCCTTCTCCCGCTCTATGTTGAGCGCGGTGACCCTGTCCTCACTTGCTTTCAGGTACCGCTCCAGCTGATCCACCTTGAGCTCCAGGTCTCTCTTGGCAGTTTCCGCGGCGGCTGCGGCTTCCTTTGCCTCCTTCATGGCCTGCTCCCGGGCGGTGAGCTCGTCGTCATGGGCGTCGAGCTCAACCTTCCGCTGGTTGAGCGCCCCCTCCCGACGAGACAGCTCCTCGGCGGCCAGCCGCTGTCGCTCTTCAGCCTCCGCCTTCTCCAGGAAGAAGGCTTGCTGCTCCCCGGCGAGTTCTTCCCGCTCCTCCGCCAAGTTGCGGAGGGCGGCCTGGTTGGCGGCGCGAAGCTCCGCGGCCCGCTTCTCCAAGTCCACTCCAGCCTTGGCGGCAAGAGCTTCCCGGGAGTCCAGTTTTGCCTGCCTGGCCCGGTAAAGGGCCAGGAGCCGGCGAAGAAGCTTCTCCTCTTCGGGCTCGTCGCTCCCGCCAAGTGCTTAACCGACCTTCAACCCCGCGGAGGCGAGGACCTCTCCGTCATAGGTCTATCCCTCCACGAGGGCTCGCGACGAAGACCCCCACGGGACTTGTATGAAGACTCCGTTGGGGGCCTCAAGGTAGACGCCTGGCTGCTCCTTGGCGGCGGAGGGGTCGGCGGCCGGTGCAGCGCTTGACGCTCCTGCTGCCTCCGGGCCAGCAGTGTGGTCGCCGTTCCTCTCCCCAGCCGCGGCGTCTGCGGTCGGGGCGGTCTCCTCAGCGGCAGGCTCGTCGGCTCCTGCCATGCCCTCAGCGGCAGTGGCATTGCCGCCGTCGCCTTGCGCACCCTCCTCGCCGGTGGCCTCAGTCTCCATCCGGTCCGGCGCAGGAGGATCTAGCAGAAGAAAAAGAAAATAAAAGATCAAGCAAATATCCAAAAAGACAAGTTCAAGAAGATAAAAGCTACAAGACTCACCTTCGCGGACTTCGTCGACGACAGGCTCCCTCGCCGGGGAGTCCACCCTTGGCGGTGGAGCAGTGGCCCCTGCTTGCGGAGGGCCGCCCGTGCCCTCCCTTGGCGGGGTGGCCACCCTTGTCGGGCTGCTCACCCTTGGCGGGGTGCCCGCCCTTGGCGGGGTGCCCGTCCTTGGCGGAGCGTTCTCCCTCGCCGGGGAGTTCGCCCTTGGCGGGGAGGGTGGAGCAAGTGGCTCGTCGGGGGCAGTCTCCGGGCGCTCCTGCGGCTGCGGCTCCACTTCTGCACAAGACAAACAAGATAAACAAGACAACAAAATATCAATACAGATATCAACCTCGAGCGCGCCTGTCGAACAGAAAAGAATGACTACCAGACTTACGCTGGGGGCTGCGCTGGGGGCTGCTCCTCGGAGTAGCGGCTTGATCTGGCAAGCTTGCCGCTGGCGCGTCTCCGGTCGCCGCGGTGGGCGAGTCGTCTTCGACCTCAACCACGGGGATCTTGGCCCTCTTCGCCGTCCGCTGGGCCAGGGTCCTGAAAGCAAAGCAAGAACAGGATCAGAATCATCAAGAAAGATCAAGACAAAATCGAAGAAGTTACAAGTCGCAAGTACTTACTCCTCTTCCTCGTCGTCGTCGGAGCTAAGGGCGGAGAAGTCGAACTCCACCTGAGATGCTCCCGCGCGAGGAGCAGGAGGAGAAGGCTCCCTCGGGCGCTTGGCGGTCTCCGGGGCTGGGGGCTGCGAAGACCCAGCCTCCGTTGTCGCCGAGGCCCGAGGAGCAGGCGGAACGGCCGCTTCGCTCCGGGAGGATCCCCCTCCGCTTGGCGCTGGTGCGCGCGCTGGTGCGCGGGGCGCTTCCGTCGCGGCTTGGCTCGTCCTGCTGGCGCGCGTCGCCCGCCGAGCAGGCTGCTGTCGAGGCGCCTGCGTCCTCGTCGCCGTCGCCACCTTGCGGAGGCGTTTCCTCGGTGGTTGCGTAGGACTTGCCGGAGGCGGGGAGTTCTCTGAGGACGAGGAGGCATCGTCGTCAAGCCCCAGAGATCCACCGGTGTCTTCATCGGCCTCGACGTCCTCCTCCTCCTCCTCGGCAGGCTCGCTGGGCCCAGCGCCATGCCCGGCGGCCTCGCTCCCTCCGGCGGTCCCGCTCCCTCCGGCGGCCCCGCTCCCTCCGGTAACCCCGCTCCCTGCGGCGACCTCACTCATCCCGGCAACCCCGGGTATCCCGGCAAGCCTCAGGGAAGGCACCCCGCTAAACTCCTCGGGCGGAAGCTTGAGCAGCCTGCGGATCTCTGCCTCCTCTGCTTGGCACGCCTCGTCCGCGGCCTGCGCCTCGTCGACGGTGAATCCGAAATCTCCCGCCGCTGCAGCTGCGGCG
The DNA here is from genome assembly GCA_902687465.1 of Secale cereale. NCBI lineage: Eukaryota > Viridiplantae > Streptophyta > Magnoliopsida > Poales > Poaceae > Secale > Secale cereale. The sequence continues at coordinate 132,038,727 of LR738710.1, forward strand.
GCCTTTTCCATCCGGGAAGCAATATAAGTTATATCCCGAGCCGTAGTGGCCCGGGTAAGGCCCCTGTTCTCCTCGGGGTTCTTGGGCACCTCAACCAAATTGTCGAAGAAACTCAGCACTGTATCCGGCGACGGCTCGATCCAGGTGGGGACGATGCCATGGGAGTCGCACTCCGGCATCATCGCGCGCAAAGAGTCGCAGGCAGTGCTGTTACACAGCGGCACCACTCCCTTGGCGGGTCTGAACCACTCCGAATGGGCCGGGTCATGCTTGAAGAGCTCTCGGACCATTCCTTTCACCTCCAAAGCGGTGAAATTGAAGTTTAATCCTGGGCGCAGCCTCATGATATCCGCCGCATTGCCCAATTCCCATGCGGCCCTCTTTCTCTCTTGTAGAGGGGCAATGCGGCGGCGGAGGAAATCTGCCCCAACCTCTTCGATGGTCAGATTGGCTACCCGGAGACGGATGATCCTGACGAGGGCAATAGTGAGCTTGTTATCCTCTGGGGCCAATTCGCTCCTGTTCCTGCCGCGCACTATGGCTGTTGTGCGCGGCGCAGTGAAGGGCTCCGGCTTGTCCTCCACTACCCAACACCAATCTGCGCGCCATTCTTCCCACTTGCCGCGGAGTTCTCCCTTCAGGTATGAATCTTTCTTGTTCAGCCGGAAGATCCAGGAGATGCCGCCGGAGAGGGGAGCGCCAGCCTCTACTCTAGGCATAAAGAAATGGCGAAAGAGTGCTACGTTTGGATGGATCCCAACATAGTTTTCGCACAGATGTGCGAAAACAGCCATCGTAAGGATGGCGTTGGGGGTAAAGTCTAGGAGGTGGAGGCCATATGTGTTCATAATGTCGCAGAAAAACTCCGAGTACGGAGGGCACAATCCACAGTGAAAGAAAGCAGCAAAGAAGAAGTACCCGCCGGGGAACAAATCTCTGGCGACGGCAGGGAAGGCTCTGGTGCGGGGATGAGCTTTGGTCTCCCCGGACCAGAAGAGATAGTACTTGTTCCGCAGCTCCCTTGCGCCAAGCCTCGGCACGAAGACCACGTTCCTCTTCCGCAGGGCGGCAAGCTTCGCCGCCTGCTCGGATTTCTCCTTCTTGGCCTTGTCCGCTTTCTCCTTCTCGCTCTTCGGAGCCATGGCGGAGGCGGCGAGGGAAGAGGCGAGGAGCTCGACGGCGCCGCGGATGCGGAAAACGGCGGAGGAGGGGTGGAGGCAAGAGGCAGCGGAGGATTTCTGGAGGTTGAAGACGCAATGAAGACGAAGGAGGGAAACTGCCCCTGCTTCCTCTGCTTTTAAGGGGGGAAGTGGAGGACGCTCCGCATTTCCCATTAAACAACAGGCCACGATCTCTCCCACGACGCCGCAATCGACGCGTGTCGTTAGGGAGGGGCGCGGCGGATGCGGAAGGGGATACGACTTACCGTGGGCCGCATGTGCCCGTGCACTGTTTTGGGCCTGGCCCAACAGCGCTCGGCACCGTGTGTGGCCCAGGCCCGAGGGCTCCTGTCGGTGTACTAAGATAGGGGTACCTTAGTACCCCAACTTGTGCACGGGCAGTAGCAGCTTCCCGCGGCAGGGTTTACCACGTGCTTGCCGGAAACCTTTCTGGTCCCTATAAAGCCATTCAAGAACAAAGTATGCAAGTCAGAAGATCAAGGCCCCGGCAAGAGGAGCTTGTCGGGAAGGCCGTACCAGGCTCAAGACTGTCGCTTTAGCACAAGGCCCTGGCAAGAGGAGCTTGCCAGGAAGACCAAGGAATGCACCCCTCAAGAAACGCCCCGGCGCATCACGCGCCTGGGCAGGGCCCGGGGAGCGGCAAGCTTCCGGGCCCGGCAAGGTCACGGCCCCGACAAGGTGCTTGCCGGGAGAAACTCATGCTGTGTGCCCGCGCTCCAGCTCATCTGTCCACGCGTCGCCCTGGGGCCCTCCCAGGGACGCGTGGCGGAAGGTTGTGCAGCCTGGGGCACACGGTGGCAATCCACGGTGCCGAGGCTACCGCCGTGTCGAATGGAGAAGCATGGACGGAGGCTTTTGAGGTCGACGGTGACGGGCATTTAATGCCCTTGTCCCCCACTGTCAAAGTTAGGTGATGACCACTGTTCATCCACTGTTCACGCACTATTCCCGCACTGTTACAACTACCACCAAAGTTACATTTTCGCCCTCGTCTACGTTGACACCTGTCGGTGACCCCTTGAGCGATAAAAGGAGGCCCATGCACAATGTAGATGGGGTTCGAATCCTAAGCAACTCTCTCGCTCGGTGTAGCTAGTACTGTAGCTCTTCAAGCTCCCGAGCTCAATACAACCAAGGCAGGAGTAGGGTTTTACGCGTCCACGCGGCCCGAACCTGGGTAAACTGCCCGCGTGCTCCCCTCGATCTGCTCTTCGTGCTCCCTCCGCTCCCTTACCGCAACGTAGAAGGGGCTCCGGTCCCATAGGTGCTCGTGGGAGGACAGTTTCCCCCGACATCGCGGAGGGAGCACGAAGAGCAGATCGAGGGGAGCACGCGGGCAGTTTACCCAGGTTCGGGCCGCGCGGACGCGTAAAACCCTACTCCTGCCTTGGTTGTATTGAGCTCGGGAGCTTGAAGAGCTACAGTACTAGCTACACCGAGCGAGAGAGTTGCTTAGGATTCGAACCCCCTCTACGTTGTGCATGGGCCTCCTTTTATCGCTCAAGGGGTCACCGACAGGTGTCAACGTAGAGGAGGGCGAAAATGTAACTTTGGTGGTAGTTGTAACAGTGCGGGAATAGTGCGTGAACAGTGGATGAACAGTGGTCATCACCTAACTTTGACAGTGGGGGACAAGGGCATTAAATGCCCGTCACCGTCGACCTCAAAAGCCTCCGTCCATGCTTCTCCATTCGACACGGCGGTAGCCTCGTCACCGTGGATTGCCACCGTGTGCCGCAGGCTGCACAGCCTTCCGCCACGCGTCCCTGGGAGGGCCCCAGGGCGACGCGTGGACAGATGAGCTGGAGCGCGGGCACACAGCATGAGTTTCTCCCGGCAAGCACCTTGCCGGGGCCGTGACCTTGCCGGGCCCGGAAGCTTGTCGCTCCCCGGGCCCTGCCCGGGCGCGGGATGCGCCGGGGCGTTTCTTGAGGGGTGCATTCCTTGGTATTCCTGGCAAGCTCCTCTTGCCAGGGCCTTGTGCTAAAGCGACAGTCTTGAGCCTGGTACGGCCTTCCCGGCAAGCTCCTCTTGCCGGGGCCTTGATCTTCTGACTTGCATACTTTGTTCTTGAATGGCTTTATAGGGACCAGAAAGGTTTCCGACAAGCACGTGGTAAACCCTGCCGCGGGAAGCTGCTACTGCCCGTGCACAAGTTGGGGTACTAAGGTACCCCTATCGTAGTACACCGACAGGAGCCAAAGTTGTCGGGGGAAACTGTCCTCCCACGAGCACCTATGGGACCGGAGCCCCTTCTACGTTGCGGTAAGGGAGCGGAGGGAGCACGAAGAGCAGATCGAGGGGAGCACGCGGGCAGTTTACCCAGGTTCGGGCCGCGTGGACGCGTAAAACCCTACTCCTGCCTTGGTTGTATTGAGCTCGGGAGCTTGAAGAGCTACAGTACTAGCTACACCGAGCGAGAGAGTTGCTTAGGATTCGAACCCCCTCTACGTTGTGCATGGGCCTCCTTTTATCGCTCTAGGGGTCACCGACAGGTGTCAACGTAGAGGAGGGCGAAAATGTAACTTTGGTGGTAGTTGTAACAGTGCGGGAATAGTGCGTGAGCAGTGGATGAACATTGGTCATCACCTAACTTTGATAGTGGGGGACAAGGGCATTAAATGCCCGTCACCGTCGACCTCAAAAGCCTCCGTCCATGCTTCTCCATTCGACACGGCGGTAGCCTCGTCACCGTGGATTGCCACCGTGTGCCCCAGGCTGCACAGCCTTCCGCCACGCGTCCCTGGGAGGGCCCCAGGGCGACGCGTGGACAGATGAGCTGGAGCGCGGGCACACAGCATGAGTTTCTCCCGGCAAGCACCTTGCCGGGGCCGTGAACTTGTCGGGCTCGGAAGCTTGTCGCTCCCCGGGCCCTGCCCGGGCGCGGGATGCGCCGGGGCGTTTCTTGAGGGGTGCATTCCTTGGTCTTCCTGGCAAGCTCCTCTTGTCAGGGCCTTGTGCTAAAGCGACAGTCTTGAGCCTGGTACGGCCTTCCCGGCAAGCTCCTCTTGCCGGGGACTTGATCTTCTGACTTGCATACTTTGTTCTTGAATGGCTTTATAGGGACCAGAAAGGTTTCCGGCAAGCACGTGGTAAAGACCAAGTCCGGCAAGTGCTCTGGGGCCCACTCCGGCAAACGCACCTCTTCGGAGTGCTGCGCTGCCGTCGAGGACGCACCATCGAGCTCCACCGGCAAGTGTAAGAAGGGGATGGCCGCTCCACCGGCAACCAAAAAGGTGTCCGCCAAGGAGGACGGCACTGGTGGTACCTTCACCATCAGTGCTACGCTCGACAACAAATAGGAAAGCGCGCTCGTTGCCTTCCTGCGGGCGAATGTCGATGTGTTTGCATGGCAACCATCTGACATCCCCGGCGTTCCCAGGAAGGTAACTGAGCACAAGCTTGTTGTTTGTCCTCATGCGCGGCCCGTCAAGCAGAAGGTCAGGAAGCAAGCCGTGGAGCGCCAAGAGTTCATCGCGGAAGAGATAAAGAAGCTAGAAGCAGCAGGCCTGGTCAGAGGCGTGATCCATCCAACGTGGTTAGCAAATCCAGTTGTCGTACGCAAGGCCAATGGGAAGTGGAGACTCTGTATAGACTTCACTGATGTGAATAAAGCATGTCCCAAGGATCCATTTCCCTTGCCGCGTATTGACCAGATTGTTGACTCCACCGCCGGATGTGAGCTGCTTTCCTTCCTTGATGCATACTCGGTTACCACCAGGTTTTCATGGCCAAGGAAGACGAAGAAAAGACTGCATTCATTACTCCATGCGGCACATATTGCTTCATACGCATGCCCTTTGGATTGAAGAATGCGGGCTCGACATTTGCAAGGGTGGTGCACACTGCTTTTGAGCCACAGATCCACAGAAATGTAGAAGCTTACATGGATGGCATAGTGGTCAAGAGCAAGAGCAAAGATACCCCGATCCAAGACTTAGAAGAAACTTTCGAGAATCTGCGCAAGATCCAGCTCAAGTTGAACCCCGAGAAGTGCGTCTTCGGAGTCCCCTCCGGCAAGCTTCTCGGGTTCTTTGTGTCCCAGAGGGGGATTGAAGCCAATCCCGACAAGATAAAAGCCATAGAGCAGATCGAAGCCCCGAAGCGCGTCAAGGACGTAAGGAGACTTGCTGGTTGTGTGGCTGCCCTCAGTAGGTTCATTTCAAAGTCTGCAGAACGCGCCCTGCCTTTCTTCAAAATCTTGAAGAAGGCAGGTCCTATGAAATGGACTCCGGAAGCGGAGGCAGCGCTGCAAGACTTGAAAGGATACCTATCCTCCACTCCAATACTTGTCGCACCTAGGCCACAAGAGAAGTTGCTGCTATACCTAGCAGCAACCAATCAAGTGGTTAGTGCTGCGTTAGTAGCGGAGAGGGAGGCGGATGAGGAGTCTACACCACCGGCAAGCGAATCCAGCGACAAGCAGGGGGCCTCCCCGACAAGCTCTGGCCCCGACAAGGACAAGTCTGCGCAGGAACAAGGAGAAGTGCGAAAGAAGATGGTGCAGCGCCCAGTGTATTTTGTAAGTTGCCTCTTACAGGGGGCTAGATCAAGATACTCTGGGGTGCAGAAGTTGCTTTTCGGCCTCCTCATGGCCTCGAGAAAGCTGCGCCATTACTTCCAAGCACACGAGATAACATTGGTCACTCGCTTTCCGTTGAAGAGGATATTGCAGAATCCAGAGGCAACAGGCAGGATCGTTGAGTGGGCACTAGAGCTGTCGAGCTTTGGTCTCAAGTTTGAGAGTACTTCAACTATACAGAGCCGAGCTTTGGCAGAATTCATAGCAGAATGGACCCCAACGCCAGATGAAGAAGTTCCAGAGACAAGCGTCCCCGTACAAGAAGCAAGCAGTGAATGGGTAATGTACTTTGATGGTGCCTTCTCACTGCAAGGCACCGGTGCCGGCGTGGTACTCATAGCGCCCACCGGGGAGCACCTCAAGTATGTTATCCAAATGCACTTTCCCAGGGAACAAGCGACAAACAATACTGCTGAGTATGAAGGTTTGCTTGCCGGCCTCAGAATTGCGGCCGAGCTTGGGATCAAGAAGTTGATTGTGCGGGGAGATTCTCAGTTGGTGGTCCGACAAGTTAACAAGAGTTACCAGAGCCCTTTGATGGAAGCTTATGTTGATGAAGTGAGGAAGCTTGAAGAACACTTTGAAGGTCTGCAAATGGAGCACGTTCCAAGAGCTCAGAACGATATTGCAGATGGCCTTTCAAAGTGTGCTGCGATGAAGTTACCTGTGGAACAAGGGACCTTCCTGCTCAAGCTAACTCAGCCATCCGTTACGCCATCAGTTGGGCAAAGTAATAAGAGAAAGTTGATCTCCGGCGACTACTTGCCGGCGGATCTTCCCGAAGCCGCCGCCAAGGTCCCCAGGATCAACAGTCAAAATGCTGAGGAACAGTTTGCTCCTGCAGATCCAAGGATCTGTACAGTTGAAGCAAGCGTTCCCGACAAGCCCTGCCCCGGCAGGCTTGCCGGGGGACCGTCAGCTCCGGCAGGACCGCAGGTTCTCGCCGTAGAAGCTGAGGTTCCCGCAGCAGCCCTCATGCCTTTAGTCCTTGTTGTTGAGCCTCAGGCTCCAGCATGGGCACAACAAATTGTTCGTTTTCTGCAAACCGGAGAACTTCCCGACGACCCAGAAGAGATAGAGAAAATAACCAGGCAGTCAAGTATGTACCAGTTCGTTGACAATGAACTGTACAGAAGGAGACTCAATGGTGTCAGGTTGAAGTGCATTTCCAGAGAAGATGGACAGAAGCTGTTGGCAGAGATACATGGAGGCATATGTGGTCACCACATTGGCGCAAGGGCACTTGCCGGGAAGGCGTTCCGGCAAGGGTTTTCTGGCCAAAAGCCCTCCAAGATGCAACTGCACAAGTAACCAAGTGTGAAGCGTGCCAGTTCCATGCCAAGCAAATTCATCAGCCAGCTCAAGCTCTCCAGACGATCCCTTTGTCCTGGCCCTTCTCGGTCTGGGGGCTCGATATCCTCGGCCCCTTCCCCCGTGCTGTGGGGGGCTTTGAGTACTTGTACGTTGCGATCGACAAGTTCACAAAGTGGCCAGAAGTGGAACCAGTGAGAAAGGTGACAGCATAGTCAGCGGTCAGGTTCTTCAGGTCTATTGTTTGCCGTTTCGGAATCCCTAACAGGATCATCACCGACAACGGTACACAGTTTACTAGTCGCACCTTCATGCAGTACGTCCAAGACCTTGGCGCAAAGGTCTGCTTCGCTTCTGTTGCTCACCCGAGGAGCAATGGTCAAGCGGAGAGGGCAAATGCTGAAGTGCTGCGCGGACTCAAGACAAGAACCTTTGACAGGCTGCGCAAGTGCGGAAGAAACTGGATAGAGGAGTTGCCGGCGGCTCTTTGGTCAATCAGAACGACACCAAGTCGAGCCACCGGACAGACACCCTGTGCTCTTGTCTATGGAGCAGAGGCAGTTCTCCCCACGGAACTCGTATACGGATCTCCTCGAGTGCTCGCTTATGATGAGCTCGAGCAAGAGCAAATACGTCAAGATGATGCATTGCTCCTTGAGGAGGAACGTCTCCAGGCTGCTGTATGAGCTGCTCGATACCAGCAAGCCTTGCGTCGCTATCATAGCCGCAAGGTCAAGGCCAGGAGTCTCGAGGAAGGCGACCTTGTTCTTCGGCGTGTTCAGTCCGCCAAGAATTCCAACAAGTTGACGCCGAAGTGGGAAGGCCCTTATCGGGTGAGGCAAGTCACAAGGCCCGGCGCTGTCCGCCTTGAGACCGAAGAAGGCTTACCGGTGAGCAACTCCTGGAACATAGAGCATCTTCACAAGTTTCACCCATAAGGCGCGGTTGCCGTGATCCGCTCCGGCAACCACCTTTTGTACAAGTCTTGCCGCTGTTGCATGTAAACCTTTGTACAAAGCCGGGCGCAGATCCCGTGCATCAGTAAAGTTTTTGTGCTTCGCACTATTTGCCATTTCCATGCCTTTCTTTGTTATTTGCATGCATTGTTTGGCATCTTGTGCAACGCACATCCCCGGTAAGCACTAGCAAGCCGTGAGGCTATATACTTGTTTTTCCTCCTCTTTTTCTTCCTCTCTTAAGCAGAAGGA